>CM042151.1:18215900-18235723 GCA_023376005.1 Doryteuthis pealeii
AAGAATTTTTAAAAAATACTCAGAAAATAGCAAAACAAAAACTAGAAAAACCAACACCTCGGCTGCATAAAAAATCTAAAACTAAAGATAAAAAGAAGAAAAGAGGAAAAAGATGAAGGAAAATAGAAAAGAAAAAAAATGTCTCTGAGAATTATGGACTTTGTATAATAGAATATTGCTTGGATGAATGTGCATCTTCACAATATCGGGGAATGTTTAAGTAAGTATCCAGTGACATGGCAATATCGAAGGAGCCGTCTTTGTGGATGGTCGGGTGACAAGACAAGTGAACCCAAATCGGCGTATTCTACAAAATAAACAAATAAATAAACACAACAAAAAGTAATAAAAAAAGACATTCTTATCAATTTATTGTTAGCTTACAGTTTGCCCAACTTGCACGAAAAATAATTTCCATGATGACGTAGACGAACCAGTTAGAAAATATTTCTCCCCTTCTTCATTTACGCAGCTATAATGCTATCATCAACACTAACTCAAATATAGTATGTAGTATATCCTTTCTTTCATAATATATAATAAGAGTAATAACAGGCTGAATGTGAGGAAAACATTGTTCCTAAAATTTAACGGGACACACCACGGACAAGGAATAGTGGTGGTTATTAATTGTGAGTTCCAGATTAAAGGCTGGCGGAACTTTTGAATACTTATTGACCATGATATCACAACTATTTAACTTACACGAGTTTCTGTACTGGTAAATCACGTTACAAAAATGTAGGATTCCAAATTATCATGCTCCACATTCCAAACTTGGAACACGGTAGTTTAGATATGTCCCCTGTAGTGAATGAACTATGGTCCCCACCATTAAAAATTGTCTTCGCATGTTTTTCGTTTGGAAACCACAACTCTCCGCAAAGATTTTTGGTTCAGATTTCCATCTGACACTTTGTAGCGCAAGCATGTGTGTCGTATGATATATCCTTGTGTGAATATATATGTAAAAGCAATTTACATCGAATTAATAAGAACAATTTTATTGCCAGAGCAAACTTAGAAAAATGAATACATGAATGACATGAGTGATATAGAGAGTTGTATGAAGAAAATGTCCCAATAGAAAAATAGTCTTTTAGTAGAGATAATATTGGGATCCTTGTAAAAAAAAACGTTGAGGTCCTTGTAAAAGGAAAATGTTGACTTACATGTTGAACATGTCTTTGTGTGCCGTACGACACGAGGGTGCCGGGAGTGCAAAGTCCCTTTGTCCTGTAGACAGGAGACGCGCTGTTAACTTTGTCGAGGCTTGAGGGTGAAAGGGTTTGATTTTTCTGCTCATTCATTTATAATGCTGCTCACTACGCCACCTAATGCCTACTTGCAGACACAGGAGGTAATTACCTTTCGTGTTACCTGGCGTCAAATAGGAAAATAGTGGTAAGGAATGTAATCCCGACTGCTTTGTCATAATGTCATCACTAAACTACGTTAAATCGCATATTTTGCCAGAAACAGTATAAGATAAAGCTCGTCTGTTCTTATCGATGTACATGATAACGGACTGTTACAAATAAAGAAATCTTTTCTTTTTTTTAAATTGTTAATTGAAAATGGTTAGTATTTTGCTTGCTATTGAGATAGATAGAAGAATGGTCTCAGCACGTTTGTGATGAAAAGAAATCAGAATAAAAAGAAAATGTTTCTTCTTAGCTATTTGTACGAGTTCTACACAATCGCGAACAGATGGGAAAATCAATCTTTGAATTGTAATTTTTACATAGATTCGATCTCTCATTAATACTTAGTTACACAAGAAATACGTTTCGACTGCTCTTCTCATATATATATACCCCTCTATAGATGTGCAATAGCCCCAGCCGACAGGGTGGAATGATAACTGACCACACTGTCCAAAACTTGTATAAACATTTTAAGAGTGGTGACTTATCTATTTGATGAAAGGCTAAAAAAGTGTACAACAATCAATTGTCAATTATGATGCTTTACAACGGAACGTAGATGAGAATCCAATCAGCAACATATTAAAACTTTCAGAAAAGCCGGTGATCAATTGAAAAATGAAAGAAAACATTTGTAGATCATTGCGTAAAAAATAGAATAAAATATATAAAACAGCTCTGAAGCTGTTCCCCATAATCTTTCAGTTGATTAAAATACAAAAATATTTTTGATACACGCTAGTATGTACTACAACCAAGATGGAGACATCTCCATACAAGACGTTAAACCCCTGAAATTAGTAAACCAGTTCACATACCTAGGTAGTAATATCTCATTTACAGAAAGCGATGTCAACATACGCATAAGAAAGACATATAGACATATTACATATCATATGGAAATCTGATTTCTCTGATAAGATAAAACGAAAATTTTCCCAAGCTATAGCTGTGTCAGTGCAACTGTATGGCTGTATCACTTGGACTCTATTGAACGCTTAGAGAAAAACTTAGATGTACAAGGATGCTATAATTTTTTATCAAATCCTGGAAGCCGCACCCCACAAAAGAGCAATTGAACGGCCACTTGCCTCATATCAAACAAACTATTTTGGTAAGATGAACAAGATATGCTGGACACTTTTGGAGAAGCAAGGATGTTCTTATATGGCCACTTACACATGGGCGCACCAGTGTGGGTCGACCAGCAAAAACCTAAATCGATCAGCTCTGTATGAATACTGGATGCTGTGCTGAAGACCTTCCAAGAGCGTAGGGTGGGTGGCGAAGAAGAGACATGGAATTCCGTGATGTCGTCATGACATGATGATGAATACATCATTTGTTGGTTAATCAGTAAAAAAAATCATTTCATTCCGATAGATTTAATTATATTTTTCAGCACGTATCGGAACTCCTCCAATTCATGATTTTTGCATGGTATATTAGCCTAAATTTATAGTGGGCTCATATTTGTCGTTTGGGAACAATGCTGCTTGTGAACAAGTAGAAATATCTACTTTAGATTTTTTTTAAGCAGGGGGGAGGTTGGTCAAAAAGCATCAATCAATGATGAAGAAAATGACCTAAAAAAACATTTAAAGAACTCGCAGAAAGGTTAAATGTAGCGTTCAGAACTGCTTAAGAGCGATTGGTAAGAAACGAAAAATGATCGATAAATGGGTTCCATTTTAAATGGGGAAAAAAGCAAAAAATCAGACTTATGAAAGCTTACATGAAACATGTTCAATGGCAGAAAACTGGTCCGTTTTTAAAATGTTTTTACGAAAAAATGATTTTATGTAATATTTTTATAATGTATAATAATAGAGAAAAAACGCGACCAACCGTTGGATACGGAGAAAAAGTTTAAACATCAGTCAAAACCGGATTATCATCTCTGGAAGTTTATGGTAAGTTTGTGGGGAAACGGGTTTAGTCCAATAAAGAATCATGTATTGAATTATAATCATATTTAAGAAACCTTCAAAGATTTCATTGGTAGTTTAAATGAAAAATTCTTTAAGGGGGGAGGGATTAACGAATCAATGCGAAATAAATGCATAGAAGTCAAATTGTCATTTACTAAGATTAGCTTAGTTTGGTACATTGAGAGAAGTATAAACCACCCAGTGAGAATCAAACTCATTATTAATGATATGTTAGCCAAGCTGGCTAACCATTATACCATGCATGGTGTCTTGATCATTTACTAAGCTTGGCTTAGTTTAGCACAAGGCCAAATGTATAGAGCACCCAGTGACTGGCCATTCAAAGACGTCCAAAGAAGATTTTAATATTGATAATTTTCTGTTTTTGATTTCTATTGTTTAAATGTTCATGTTGAGCAACAACCTATATATATATATATATATATATATATATATATATATATAGTCATTCATATATATATATATATATATATATATATATATATATATGTGTGTGTGTGTGTGTGTGTGTGTGTGTGACACATAAATTCAATATCTTAAGCGGATTTTAACAGGTTTGATTTCAGAATTTTCCCTCTCATACACTGATTGACAATACCAATGTTATAGAAACTAGTTTTCCCTACCACTTACCCATAGATGAGGGAGAATAGTTCCTCAAGTGTATTAGCCTATGTGAAATGCAACCAGACTCGTCCAGGATTTGAACCCGTACGACGATAAGCATTAGACTACAGATGCCAACGTATATTTGGGTAGCGAACATCCCATTTTTATAGGGATGCTCAATAAAAGACTAAAGTATAACTTACAGTCAAATCACACTGAAAGTACAGACTCCTGTCAGATCACCATAATTAAGCACTGATGAGTTTGTTCAGTACTTAAATGATTGATCACTTAATAATAACAAGTTATGTAAGCAACCTATATGTCAAACTAAGCGAAGCTTAGTAAAAAGAAAAAGAGAAGAGACTAATGTATGCTTTAAGAAAAATGTTAATAATCTTTTTTTCTTATAAAAAGGACAACTTACAATGAGAACGAAGATCAAAAATGATTTTATACATTGTATTATTTTCTCTGAGACCTTAGCTGGACCTGTTTGTTGGCTCAAATAGTTGCTCTCTTGGTTAGTGTTTGAGTCTAAACATTACTAGCCATTCATCACCATTACTTACTGATCCACTCTGACCCTGAGGGGTAGTACCTGTTAGAGTTCCATTATGGGTTAAATAGATCAGAAAATGAATATTGAAAAAAGTAAATACCAAACAAGAATGAATAAAAACCGCCTTCGGCATTTAATAACTGAACGGTTGACATGCCGTAAAATGCAACCAACCAACTTTACGGTTAGAGTATGGATGTTGAGACAATTGAATTACCACGCTCGTAACAGAAACATTGTGTCAATTCTGGAACTGATGCCTTCTATTTCGGCATTTGCCGTATCTACTTCTCTATAAATTGAGCTTGAGTTATACACAAGTATAACCTTGTTTTATGGTCACGGAGTCATTAATTTTTGAAGTCCATGGTTTTTCCTCATGCTCCTAGTTATGTCTGAACTTCAGTCTTGGAAAATGATTATTTCTCGTATACAGGTCGACCTGCAATCTTTTGCCGAAAAATTGGGTCTTCAAAATTCCACGGATAGTCGAGTATAAATAAAATAAATAAATAAATGATACGAAGTTATCAAATTATTTTTAGTGCACACATGTACGAACGCAGTCAGTTTTGTCCGTCATAACACCCACTTCTCCAATCACGGAAGACAAAAAAAAATGATGGGAGGTAGATCAAAATAGGACACAGTCATTGAGTTGCTATTCAAGTCTAAATACCAATCAATAAAAAACCTCACACAGTTTATTGATATAATGATGTTTTTATATTGATCCTAACTTTGAGAAGCCGAGTCACTTTTATTGAACCGTCTTAGTCTCTAACCACCCACTCCTTACTGTCTTGTTCCGATATGTCCCAACCCTTTCTCATTAAATCTGTCTCTCCTCCCTTTCAAAGTCCTCATCCGGCAAAACCCTACAAACCGCGTTCCGCCTTCCATCGAACCGCCATAACCAAGTCACTTGTTCAGTTTAACTGCTACTCTGGGTGTGACAGCCATTTTAGTCTTGGTTTTTGTTTGTTTTGATGGATTTTTTTTTTTTCGAATCGTCTTCGCTTCTTTGATGTTTTATTTTATTTTATTTTATTTATTCATAGCATTTTTTTTATGCTCAGCGATCACTTTTGGTAAAAATAAAAATAAACAGATAAATAAATAGATAAATAAAACATCTTTAGAAAAAACGAGGAGAAAATAAATTGTTAGAGATTGATGGATCAGGAAAAGAAAGGGGAAAAACAGAGAAAAGAGTTGATGGAAAGAGAAACGTAGCGTCAATAATGGATGAAAGAAAAAAAGGAAAAAAAGAAAGAAAGTGAGGTAATAAGAATGAAATTGACGAAAAAGAAAAAGAAAAAAGTGACGAAAAGAAAGAGGAAATAAGAAAGAAAGAAATTCTTAATTCAAAAAGTGAGAAAAGTGAGAGAGACATAGAGGGTGTATATAATTGAATGAGGTGAAAATGTAAAGCAAAGAAAATATGAACGTCGTTGATATTTCTATCAGTCACGTTCAAGTCACAAAGAGAGAATGAGAAAATATTGAAAAAGAGATGAGAGAAATGTGCGTTCAGATTATAAAAAGAGAGCAATCTCTCTCTCTCTCTCTCTCTCTCTCTCTCTCTCTCTCTCTCTCTCTCTCTCTCTCTCTCTCTCTCTCATTGTTTCTTTTTCTTTTTCTTTCTTTCTTCGTCTCTTCTTAAGTGATTGATAAGCAATTATTTGAAAAAACAAAAATAAAAATAAAAAAATAAAAAATCAGCAACGATATTAACGAAAGAAAAAAAAATAGCGAGATTAACGGAGACAGCGAGATAGAGACGGAATTGGTAAGGGAGACAGTTGCAAAGAAAAAATACAAAAAAATCAAGAGAAAGAGGTTTTTAGAGAGTCCAATATTTTTCGACTAAGTATGAGAAAGAGAGACTACAGAACGAGTAAAAACAAGGTATAAAATAGATGAAGAGAGAGAGAGAGAGAGGAGAGAGAGAGAGAGAGAGAGAGAGAGAGAGCAGGCAGGCAGAGACATAGAGAGAAAAGATGAAAAGTTGTAGACTAAGTAGTGAAGATAAGGACTGGCGGTGAGGAAGGGAACGATTGCCATTTCAAACGGAGATTCAAGTATCTTGCGAATTTTGCGTCGACCAACCGATCAGGGAGGACAAGCGGTTGGAAGGGATGTCGGGTCGTCAATTGGCGTAGTGAGGCGGCACATTTTGCTCTAAATGTCAATCCAGTCAGCTTACTTAAGATGAAGTGAAGAAGAGAGCAGATAAAAAGCAAGCGACGACTGTGGACATTTTTTTCTCTTTTCCCCTTTTTATTTTACTAAGAGGATAGAAACTATCGCCTAAAAAAAATTGATAAATAAAAACAAGAAAAAAAAAACTGAGCGGGATGAGTGGGCTTAGTTTGGGTAGAAGGGAGTTGGTCGGGGTGCAGTTGCTAAGTGAGCAAAGTCAACTTCTTACTTGGCCATTAAAACTAACAAAGAGTAAAAATAAAAAAAAATAAATGGTAAATAACAAGGCATTTTTATAGGGAGATGGCTGGTTGAAAAAGGAAGAGAAGTGTATTTTTTTTTTCAAAACTAAAAATCGTAATGCTTAGTTCAGGCTTTACTGTGTGATTGAATAGCCATGAGACTCAGATCAATTTTTCAGTGTGAACCTTGGTGAATCAGAGAGAACATTTTTTTCTGATATAACTTCATCTTTAGGGAACATAAAGCTAACCTTTTTTTCAATATTCATAAACACACTTTTAGGAAAAGATTTAGTACCAAAAAATAATTCCCATTCTATGAATTATTTATGCACTATCTTTTTATAGTTTTAATCACAGTGTTTTTTTGTTTTTTTGTCTTTTTTGTTTTTTTGGCTGACATATTCTTCATCCTTCTTCAATTTTTGCTGCATGCCGTCCTGAACACATCTTGCAGCTGTATGGCCACTTGCCTTCTATCTCTCAAACATCCAAGTAAGATAAACAAGACATGTTGGACACTACAGGAGAAGCAAGTGACGTTTTCCTGTAGACATTTACAGATGGACAAACCAGTGTAGGCCGACTAGCAAAAACCTACATCAATCAGTTCTGTACGGATTACGGATTCCGGATGCTCCGAGGAAGACCTGCCAGGGTCGATGACCGATAGGGATGGTTGGCGCACGCGCGCGAGAGAGAGAGAGAGAGAAAGAGAGAGAGAGAGAGAGAGAGAGAGAGAGAGTCATGGGTATTCGTGCTATCAGTAAAATTGATGATGATGATGATCAGTTTATTTTAATCTCTCTCTCTCTCTCTCTCTCTTCTCTCTCTCTCTCTCTCTCTCTCTCTCTCTCTCTCTCACACACACACACACACACACACACAAATAATGTATGTGCTACCTGTTAATCCACACATACACGGATTTGTAGCTATTCATCATGTGTAATGCATGATTGTCCAACAGTTCAGATGTGAACTGTTTACACAGGTAATTTGTTTATAGTGATGAAGGTTTGTATAGGACCAACCATACTTTTTAGATTAGCTGATAACAGAAGAAGGATACATTACTGAGCCACAGATTCTTTGAATAACACTCCTCATTTTATCAATTTTGGGTTTTTCCTTTTCCTAAACTGGTTACCTTAGCAAGGCAAAAGAGCCCAATCTGCCTTACCATAGCCGAGTGAATGGAAAAGATGGATTCATCTGGTGAGTAAGCATTAGGAGAGTATCAGCCCAGTATGTTTTGTCACCTTCACAACCATTGCAAAAGTATCTGAAGTTGCTGAATAGTGCCTCACGTAACCAAAATATTGTAAAATTTTTGGCTCACTCTAGTAAAATAGAAATTGGTGCAATTTAAGTAAAAATTACTGTAAATGATCAAAACTGACTTTTGCTGAATAATGTTACACAATTAGTTTGGTTTCTTTCTTTTTATAATGGCATATCAACTTTTGCAGATTATTTAATGCCAAAGCCATCTTTTGATGAGGAATGAAGAGGTTCATACTTTTCCCAAGAGTATTTGTCTGAAAGTGAACATAATAGTACGACTGGAGTTTGACCTCACTTTCTATTCTCTTGTAATCCAATATGTTTGCCACTATGCCATAGTCCTGTCAGCTGAGGCTTTAGAATACACCGGCTGCACCTCGGCAGAGGGGTAATACCCCACAATGGAGTCACCTGTTGGCTGTGGGTGGCAACGCATGATGCTTAAGGATGGAATCTTCACTTTGGCCCTTACTTAGGCTAGACGGTTGCTCGGAGAGGCCCTCTCCGATCAATCGGCTGGCTATGTTAAGCCTAATAGCTAAATGATTGTCCACCCTATTGCCTTTGGAAAGTCCAACCCTTTTTATCATATATGTGCTAGAAGGTGGTGGCTGAGGGTCTTCATGTTTGGGAATGACGTTTAAACTCTATCTGATGGTGAAGTTCAAGTTCTGGAGGTTTGGGAATGTGGAGCACTCTGACCAAGGGGGTAGTACCTGTTAGGGTCATCTATGGGTTAAATAGAAAATTTGTTTATAAAAAAATTGAGTTTAAAAAAGGTTTTATAATTTGCTTGAAGCATTGTGTTTATATTGGTTTGGTGGTTGGTTTTGAAGGCTATCACAATGCAAGTATAAAGAAAAATAAGGTAACTAAGGTGCTGTTTGTTAACCTGTGATTTATTCTTAATATTTTGAGATAAAAATCTCTTCTACAGAAGATCTCTGGAACTGAAGTTGTTGCTAGTGACTGTCCACTTGGTTCTGTCTCATGCTTTCCAAACTCTCTTCCTCTGTGTGTGTGTGTGTGGTGTGTGTGTGTGGTGTGTGTGTGTGCCTGTTCAACAGTTTCTGATTATAATTCCAGATCTGGCTCACCCTCTAAGCATGAGTTTGAAAAATATTCTTCCAAACTATCACTACGAATCACCTACATAAGCAAAATATTAAAATCAACCAGTGAACATCATTTGCACCAACTTTGTTATCATAGTCACTTTGAAGTGTTGCTTCTATGTACAAATTTAAATGTTATGAAAATGTTATTTTTGTAAACAAATTTTGATGGACAATGGAAAGTGGTAATATGAGAGAGATGGGGTGATAATGTCAAGCTATGTAGCTGACATAATAGTTATAAGAGTATAAAATGGAATTGACAAATCAATCTGACTGAGACTGATTTTGTTCACTCAAATATTCTAAGGAAAAGTATAAATGTACTTTATTCATTCATTCACTCTCACTGCCAGAAATCTTAACAAAATGTCTCATCACTGTGATGCCACAATAGTTGAGAGAAAATTGTGTTAGTGAGAGAATATATGGTCAAATCTTTTTTTCTGTAATCAATTTACCTGCTTGTGTAGTATGGCTAAAATCTGCAACCTTTAGAGCAGTCCATTTCAATCTGATGTGTCAGTAATTTGTTAGAGGTATCAAGAAATTTGAAATGAAAATAACTAAAAGTGATGGAAAAATCAAGGATGAATTAACAAATTTCAAAGCAATATGTAAAACAGCTTTGATAATTTGACTTTAGTTCTCAATAATCTATAAGTTGTCTTATCAGCCAATATAACTCAATATCAAGAGAATATTGTCACCAAGTTCAAATCTCCCATTGTAGACAGATTTAAATCTCATAATGTTTTTGTATAAAGTTAAGTTGGCAGAGTGGTCTATCATTGGTATAAGCTGGACAAATGAGGGAGTCTATCCTCTTATCTAGCACTAGACTAGGGAGATAATTTTTCTAAGGTGGAGAGTCACACTTACTATCAGCTACCCCCTTACTTTACTGCACAGATCATATTACCCAAGTTGTGCTAGTCATACACTGAGTTGGCAGTGGCCAGTATTGAACCCTGAATCTTTTAATTCCTTGGCAGGTGCTCTACTGAACTAAACCAACCCTAAAAGTTTTTGTATATTTTGGTGAAATAAAAATGTCTTTGAATTTGAAAATATTGAGTTTGTAGTTCCATTCACCGCATTTTGTTTAGGATCAAAGTGTAGTATTTGTTTTCTTATGTCAACAAAACATGACATTAACATTCTTAGGGTTTTCACTATACGGAGGATCCAATCAATCAATCACTCACTCTATATAGGTATTTGCTAAGTTTAGTACTTGCCTTAACAAGGTTAAATAACCCAGTCTATCCTACTATATCCTATAGCCGGGAGGGGGGGGCATTTTTTTCTAGTATTGAACTCGGCTTGTTGAGTCCACATCCTACGACCATAACTGTTGGGATACAGACACTCTCAAATGACTTATAATGATGCTATGAATAAATACTAATAAAAGATTTGGTTAAAAATGCTAAGCACTATTATTCCTATCAAAGAATACAACATATTGACACAAAGAAAGGAGTACAATATAAAGATCTATTTATAGAGAATAGACATGAATATGAAAATGAGTGGTTGGAAAAAGTTCTTGTTCTCTCGCCACTTTTCTATTTTATTGAACAATTGTATTTTGAAAGGTCAATTGATAATTGAATTTTAACTGAACTGGTTTGTTGTTAGTTTGCAGTTACAGTGCTATTTCATTGTCTAGTCATCTCTCTCTCTCTCTCTCTCTCTCTCTCTCTCTCTCTCTTCTCTCCTCTCTCTCTTCTCTTATAGAATAAGAATTTAGGTTTTGATATCAAAGTGTTATCAAGGGTTTGCTGTATCATTTGACCAATTTGAATTGTAATTTGGGGTTTATAACTTACAAGTTATAGTTCTTTACTCAATTATGCAGTTTTTTGATTTGTGCTTTCTGGTAAATGGATTTTTTTTCTATAAATATGAGAACTTCTTCTCCGCCAAATTTCTTCTAACGTTTGAAGATTGTAGTCATCTCATTACATAAAACTTTATAACAGCATTTGATTTAGTTTACAAACTTTTTAACTTAATATTTCAAGTTTTTATACTGATTCTATTTTAGTTTTGGAGTATTCTTAAGAAATAATTTATAGATTTATCTAACAGATTCATATAAGTTAGGGTATGAACGACTTAAAGTCAACAGTGCTTATTAACTGTCAGTTCCTCACCCATGTAAATTTCAAACCAAGTGAATTATTTGTGTTCATAGTATTTTATATACTTTTTGTGGGGTGCATGGTGGGAAGAGTGGGGAAGTTTTGGTGGTATGATTGAAAATCACATAGCTGAGAAACTGACTGTTTATTAAACACCATTGATTTTATGTTTTTTGCTACCCAAACTGAGATATATATGCGCTATAAATGATATTGACCACTCTTTACTTATGAATATGGTAAACTATATTCTCAATACACACACACACACACACACAACACACACACCTACACACACACATAATACCCCGGATAACAACCTCAAATGTAAAGATGCCAAAAACAACACAAAACATTCCTCTGAAGAAGGAGAGTCAAGTCTCCAAAATATTAGAATAAAATAGAACGAAACTGAACATCCCACAAACTGAGTTCTTATATATTTCACAGCCCATGCTTCACACTAAATCCAAATAATATATATTATAGACATTTATATATACATAACATATATACTAATATAATATATACACATTTATACATTATATATATATATTATATATATATATATATATTATAATATAGTCATACACATGTTATTCTCCCTTTCTTTGTATATCAATAGAAAGTGATAGAGAAATATATATGGATGCTATGCAGAGGATTTGCCATGAGCGACAACTGATAGGAATGGATGATGAGAGAGAGTCATTGGAATCTGTGCTGTCAGCATGACTTGATTATATATATATATATATATATATATATATATATATATTATATATATATATATATATATGACTAAGTTTTGGTATGTACGTGTCGATGCATAAGTTTAAAACGGGAGGTTACTCTGATTCGAAATCTCTCATACATATTAATATCCTTCTAACTAAGAAACACGCCAAATTTTGTTTATTGATTTTTTACTGATTAAGGGATATAATTAATTAATCAAGCCAAAAATCACCCAATTTACGAAATTTGTAACCTATTTGTAATCCAATCTTCAATCAAAATATCCATATGGTTGAAAAGAAGAGAAAATAATCTCGCTCAATATATAGTTTGTATGAGTCTTTATCAATTGAATTATTTTTTATAGCGAGTTAGAAAAAAATTATTTTGCTTCGGACAGCAAAAGTATGTTTTAACGAAAAATCAAATCTTATTCATATCGCAATCTTTTTTATTCCTGTCTTTAAACTATTAATTTAGTTAGAAATAAAATGAAATAATCTATCTTACAAATATTTATTTGGTAAGAAAGAGCGAAGTAAATGACAATAATAAGAGAAAGAAATAATAAGCGAAGTAAATAACAATAAAGCAAAATAAATAATAAGCGAAGTAAATAACAATAAATAAGCGAAAACATTTAACTCAACTTTGTTTTTAATTTTTTCGTATATATACAAAAGAGTTTTAGAAAAAAAGCCTTTTTCAAAAATAGGTAGTTAAATTATGTAACTACTTATTTCGTAACTAAGAAAACGTATAGTTGTATTGTAATAAAAACAAAACAAAATTATAATGAAAATACGATGTAGTTAACATTTCGTATATAACAAAACAGTATTTGAAATGTTAAATTAAGCTTACCTTAAACATGAATAAAATTTATTCTAATGTAATGTAAAAAAATTAAGTCACTACTTTTTTCTCTCTTTCTTTTTTTTTTACTAAAAACTGTCAAAAATGGTCTTTCGAACTCGGCTGAACTAGAAAAACGGTCGGAAAATTAGGGTGACCCAGAAAAAACAGAACCCACAAAATTTGTAATAAAACTGTTAATTTTAACTAGGGGGTTTTAGGTTAGGGTTGGGGTTTAGGGCTAGTTTAATGGGAAAATAAATAAATAATTTGGGTTCTGTTTTTTCTGGGTCACGTATATACAGGGTGACCCAGAAAAAACAGAACCCCACCTGTATGGACCGGGTACTTTAGCTAGTATATATAACGTCTTGTACGTCTTATAACTTCGAAAAGAAATGTCATTCAGCATTGAAATCTCGTATATACCTTAATATGTTTATAATTAAGAAACGTACAAAACGTTTTTATTTTTACTGATTAAGTGATATAATTCAATAATTAAACAAAAATCAATCAATATATGGAACTCTTTCCAGTTCTTCATAAGCGAGTAGAAAAAGATACGCCATTGTTTTAACCTATGCAACCTATCATTGGACTCGTCTAGGTGAATATATTTTGCCATACGTTTGTCTTTAGTTTCAGTCGAAGTTTATTTCGACAGCATCATATGCTTCCCAGGCGTTTGGGTCCTGTGTATTCGGCCATTGGATCGGTAAGTTATATAATACTGGCGTGAATCCCATACACCCCCAAGGCAACACCTGCTCTCCCGTTTAAAAGGGGCAGGGCTGAGGCACGTCAAAAAGGGCTGAGGGGATACACGAATCTTTAACACTGACCACCGCCGAGCTTCGGTTTGTGTGCGGCTCTGCACGTAGATCTGACTTTGTGTTCATCTAACATGGTGGGGTGTTGGAAAATAACTACTTTGACAACAGCTGCCCGAAAAAATATATTCATTTTTAGCACTGGCTAAGCTGGACCCCATTTTTATCAAGTTTTCGAATTTTGCGAGATTCTTACTTACTATTAGAAAATAAGCCTTGCGAAAATCAGAATGACTTTGCACGATACTCGAAAGACTAAGACGGGATTGCAATTTCTAAGACCGTAAGACGTGTAGGGACTAAATTTAAGAACGCTTTCATTTGTGTAATTGCAAGAATACAACGACAATAGCTAGAATATAAAATACTGAATTTACAGACTGCTTTCAGCCAGTTTCACACTTAGGTTTAGTAAATAAGAAAAATAAACTTATATTACTTCACTGGTAGTTGCACTTTCAGAATGACAATAAAATATAAATTGTAAATAGAAAACTTTCATTGTTATTTAATATTCTATAGTGATGCAATTTTTTCTTTGTCTGAGTCAGGGGACAGGTATTGCCTGGGGGAAAGCCCTCTTGGATCGACGCTATTATTAGTACTTTACGGGTCCAGTGGCCGAAGCACACTGGACCCCCGGGTGGGGCAGGGAAAAGAGGGAGTTTTATTTGTCTCATACCCCCTGTATGGACTCGGCACAAGGCTCCGTTTTAACGTGGGTCCACCCACAAGCCGAAGCTAATGGGTGGGAGAGAACAAAAATTGCGTCGATCCCATCGGCATTCCTTCTAGGGGGCGCTCAGGCGCTGGGCAATAAACCCAGCCCTGCCCCAAAGGGGCAGGTATTGCCTGGGGGAAAGCCCTGGGATCGACGCTATTAATTGGTACTTTCCCCCGATCCAGTGGCCGAGGACCCCCCCCCCCGAGGGAAAAGGGTTAGATTATTGAACAGAAATTAAAATTAATATAAATGATTTTACCTACATAGTACAGATGGTTTGCGTAATTTGCATACTACTTTAAACAATCACGGTTTAATAAATGATTATTGGATGTAATTGACTTTTAATATCAATGTTTTATTTTCAAACGTATTCAAAGTAATCCTATGTATAATTTTAAATCGAAATCAATTTAAATTATATAGAAAAATTTCAATACTGAATAACGTGTCTTTTATGAGTCATAAGACGAAACGGAAGTACTACGACATTTTGTTATATAGAGATTAGAATAAACTAATGAAACTGTATAAGACCGGATATAAAAGATTACAATTATTTTTAATTGAATTTTGAATTGATTTCGATAAAGAATTAAACATAAGATTTATTTTAAAAGGTTTGAGAATAAAAATAATAATATTAGACATCAATTACATCCAATGCAAAATTGTAGTATGCAAATTAAGCAAACCATCTGTACATTGTACGTGAAACCATTATATATAACTGTATGTCTGTTTAAACCAGCCAACATTTTTTTCTCTCTGCAAAACTCATCACACATACACCACACAGAGAGAGAGAGAAGGGAGAGCGAGAGAGAGAGAGAGGAGAGAGAGAGAGAGAGACACAAACAATCACAGAGGAGAGAGAGAGAGAGACACACAACACACAGATGAACACAGTTAGAGAAGAAGAGAGAGAGAGAGAGAGAGAGTAGAGAGAGAGAGAGAGGGAGAGAGAAGAGAGAGACACGACACCACACACTCAGGAGAGAGGAGAGGAGAGAGAGAGAGAGATGAACTTTGGAATATCCTTAATATATTTGAGAGACACAAGAAAAACGGAATTATGAATATAGAAATTTTTTTAACTTCTGTTACATTTTATACGACAAAAAGATTATGAATTAAACGAAACGTTCCTATGCATAATAACTCACAGGCAAGAAAGAACTTACCTTTAATAGAATAAAGTTGCTTGAAAAATTCAGAAGCTTAATGTTACATTCTTTTAATAATGCTTTATTGTAGCTCTTTAATTCTCGTACGGGTAGCATTGACACGAAGAAAATGAGTATAGATAAAAATGGTATTATAGGGATGATTTAACCATAATTTTAGTTTTATCTGCGTTATTCGATTATTGTCCCCATCTTATTGTTATTTGTACAACGTTTCGGGCCGATATGCCTCCGGCCTTCTTCAGGTATTTCTGTTGAATCGGGAACTTTCGGAAACTTTTCTTGCGAACTCGGGAAGCCATCATGAAGCTTTGAGCTAACACCTTTTAATTTAGTCACGGGGGTATCTGTTCTCATTCATAACTGGGGTAGGAGTTGTGCTATTATTTTTTTCTAACTGTTCACTCAGGATTGAACTCGGGAACAAGAGAATACTGTCACTTAGAAGCTGTCTTTTAAAGACAACTGCCTAATATCGGCCATGGGTGTCCAATTGGAACAAATTGAGTGGTGAATTTTGGACTATAAACTAATGTCTTGATTTGGTAGAATATGCTAACTATTTTTATGCATGATTTTTTACCTAGACTCTCACATTCGTGATTTTTTTTCTCAATCTGAATCTAAGCTTCTTAATTTATGGGTTCCCCTATTGTATTCATTTCTATGTTCAGTACAGCCCAGTACAGCTATGATATGTGCTGATTCTTGAGGCGTCTTCTCTCCAATTGTTTCTTTCTATCTATTATTCTAACTTTCATCATAAGGGGCAGATTTTCCCTTTCATCATATATGGTCAGCCATACCGACTTTTCTATTTCTCCTCGGACTAACTGCTTTACGATGTGTCTAGTCTACTTTCAGTGGACGATCATGTTTCACCTTTGTATTCTTTGGGCCACACTGCTGGGATGGAATACTCCATCTTGTCTATGTTGTATTTGTTGGGGGCTTGACTCGGAACGAGATGTTTACGAAGAGGAGTCACTCTGAATGTTTGTCTGATGTCATAGGGAATTACATATCTTTTGGAATCTTTTCAGCCAAGCCTTTCACATAGGGTAAGACAGAATGTGGTGAGTTTTCGGATATATCTCTGTCTGCGATCCAGATTTCTCATAGCCGATGTTAATTGCTTCAGGATAATTGGTTAGAATGGAGGGTCTCTCTAAGCCTGTCGCATTTGCCTCTGGTATACTTCATCACTGCCCTGATGGCTTTTTGCTCGGATGTTGTAAGAAGGAACATACTTTCTTTTACATTATATGGATGGTGGGAATTGAAGTTGGATACTGTCCACTGAAAGGTAGGCTTACGATACACGGAATGAACTGAATCCTTGCTCTGTGCGAGTTATTAACTACATCTAGGAAGGACATCTGAGTGAAGGCAGTTAGAAAAATAATTTAACAACAATTCCTACCAGCTATGGTTAGAGGAATGAGAATAGGATAAATTAAGGGTTAGGTTCAAAGTTCCCGTGATGGCTCCGATTCTGCCGATTTTGTGATAACAATATAAAAATACAACAATGAGTTCAATAGTCTGAAAACATTGACAAGATAAGGCTCAACTTAAAAATTGTAAAAGATATTTTTAAAAAAAGGAATGAGTTTGATAGTCAATAATGATAATATCTTCTTTCGCCAAAATTTATAGACAGTATTCAATCTCATGTTTCCTTGATATAGCAGAGTTGAAAAGAAAAATAGGGAACTAATAATATCATACAATGCAAATATTTTTAGTATAAGTTAATTGAATTGAAGTTAGAAGGAATATGAAAAAAGTCTGGTTAAAAATTTTGTAAAAACTGAATATTTCTTCTTAAAAAATTGTTTAAACCTAAAAGTTATTTCTATAATTTAACATCACTTATATTATTATTATGTTCATTACTTGTATGTTAACATTGTAAACAGTAAACATCATAGTGACATTTTATTAAACCAATACTCTTAAAATGTTCTTGATATAATCATTTCCATTTCAAATTTGAAATGATGACATTTTGTAGGGGTCTGTATTTTTGCTAAACATAAATCTTTTAATCATCGAATTTTTGATATACAATATAGTTTCTGAAATAGAAGGCATCAGTATCATCATGGATATTTATTGTTAGTGTATTATATATTATATATATATATATATAGTATATATACTATGGTATTTCTAACTGTAGATATTTTTGTTAGCATCTGATTAAGTTTCATGAAACCTAGTGCTAGTGTTTTATGGTTTAGAATATTGGAATTAGTTTTGAATTTCATTAGTTCTGTTTGTGTTCCAAGGGTTAAGTGGATCTATAGTTTTTTGCCATTTGACTTGTTTTCCAATATAGATCCCTTCTTCACTCAGTATGCGATAAAATAGGAGCAGGAAGGCTGTGAGTCTCTAACATTAGTAATTCATAGTTTAATTGGACATGATGGTCTGTTCAAATTCTGGAAAGCAATTTGTGTTTTCTCAGGCATGTTAATGACCTTGGGAAAGGATGAATTTATTTTTCTCCACATCAAGTATGGGTAATAGTTATGGGAGATGGGCTTCTAGCTGGTAAGGATAATGGTCTAGGAGAAGGAAACTAATTCAAACCCCCCTACCAGTGAGGTAGGGTAACTTTTATAAGTGGTGTGTTAAAACGCAGTTTGCTGAGTCCTGACAAAATCAAGATTGGTGTTCACTTCATTCTAAATCTGTAGATCATTGCTGGACAAGTTGTTAATGCCTTCTTCTTTGGACAACATAATGAAGATTAGGAGGCCTACGTAAGCTAATTCTGAACATTTAATCCATTTTCCCAAAATCTGTGCCAAGATTCAAGTTGATCAATACTATACGAGATAATAAAACAGTTGACAAGAGTTATGGAGTGCCATAATCACCTCAGTCTAAAAGAATGGCTTTTCATTCTGGATTCAAAACTTTGGGAATAAAATAGATTCATGATGAACAGAACCCAGTAAATAACAGAAACTCACCAAACTGCTAAGTTTTTTTTCAGCTTCTAGCTATTCTCAGAAACAAACAGTTAATATTGATATTGTTTTATTAAGGCCTGGTCCATGCATAAATTGTGACCAGCATTTTAAATGCACGTGCAAAGTGCTAGCTCTTAAAATAACTACTCAAAGATCAATATTCCAGGAAGATCTTCTCTAGATTGTGACAACTTCAGAAGACATTCAGGAAGTTCATAGAGTTTGTAGTATCAATGGAGAAATAGAGTAAAAGCAATTTTATTTTTCTTCTATATTCTACCAATTGTTTATTAAAAGCTTTAAGCAGTAGCTCAGTTTTCTTTTGTATTAATGTTAATTTATTTACATAAAATACTAGTTAAATGATATAAGATTCACTTGACAGGTTTAAGTTTTGGAAGTATTCTTGATATTTTGGCATTTATTCTTGACATGAATAAGTATTTAAACATTTTCCTAATTCCACTCAAAGAAAAGCCAGTTTCCCACATGCCCACAACTAAAATGGTCATAAGGAAAAGTAAAAGTAGCAAATCATGAACACAGTGATTAGAATTACTGCCCAACATCGACCACCAAGAAAACAGCGTCCACTGTCCACAAATAAACTAGACTCAGCAAACTAACTAGTCAAGTAGTTGACCATTCAATTGATGCCACACAAAGCGGGTATATGGAAAAAAAAACACAAAATTATTGACTTTTGAAAATTGAATAGGTGGGAAACTGTTGCTTACAAAACTGTTGACTTGATGCCTTTCACTCTTTATATATATTTATATATATATATATATATTATATATATGGCAGAAGATTTGGATTTTTAAAGTTGTGTCGCAAAAGCATAATGCTTGAGCAGTTTTGTTAGCAACTCTAGTCTCTCGATTCATTAATTACTTAATAGTGAGTTTGATCCCATAAAAAATTCCCACTTTTAAAAAAAATTTGTGTTT
>CM042151.1:18235823-18270823 GCA_023376005.1 Doryteuthis pealeii
TTGGAGAGAGGAAAAAATGTTGGCTGGTTAAACAGAACATACAGTTTATATATAATGGTTTCACGTACAATGTACAGATGGTTTGCTTAATTTGCATACTACAATTTGCATTGGATGTAATTGATGTCTAATATTATTATTTTTATTCTCAAACCTTTTAAAATAAATCTTATGTTTAATTCTTTATCGAAATCAATTCAAAATTCAATTAAAATAATTGTAATCTTTTTATATCCGTCTTATACAGTTTCATTAGTTTATTCTAATCTCTATATAACAAAATGTCGTAGTACTTCCGTTTCGTCTTATGACTCATAAAAGACACGTTATTCAGTATTGAAATTTTCTATATAATTTAAATTGATTTTCGATTTAAAATTATACATAGGATTACTTGAATACGTTTGAAAATAAAACATTGATATTAAAAGTCAATTACATCCAATAATCATTTATTAAACCGTGATTGTTTAAAGTAGTATGCAAATTACGCAAACCATCTGTACTATGTAGGTAAAATCATTTTATATAATTTTAATTCTGTTCAATAATCTAACCCTTTTCCCTCGGGGGGGGGGTCCTCGGCCACTGGATCGGGGGAAAGTACAATTAATAGCGTCGATCCCAGGGGGCTTTCCCCCAGGCAATACCTGCCCCTTGGGGGCAGGCTGGGTTTATTGCCCAGCGCCTGAGGCGCCCCCTAGAAGGAATGCCGATGGGATCGACGCAATTTTGTTTCTCTCCCACCATTAGCTTCGGCTGTGGGTGGACCCACGTTAAAACGAGCCTTGTGCCGAGTCCATACAGGTGGGGTATGAGACAAATAAAACTCCCTCTTTTCCCTGCCCCACCCGGGGGGTCCAGTGTGCTTCGGCCACTGGACCCGTAAAGTACTAATAATAGCGTCGATCCAAGAGGCTTTCCCCCCAGGCAATACCTGTCCCCTGACTCAGACAAAGAAAAATTGCATCACTATAGAATATAAATAACAATGAAAGTTTTCTAGTTTACAATTTATATTTTATGTCATTCTAAAGTGCAACTACCAGTGAAGTAATATAAGTTTTATTTTCTTATTTACTAAACCTAAGTGTGAAACTTGGCTGAAAGCAGTCTGTAAATTCAGTATTTTATATTCTAGCTATTGTCGTTGTATTCTTGCAATTACACAAATGAAAGCGGTTCTTATAATTTAGTCCCTACACGTCTTAGGTCTTAGAAATTGCAATCCCTCTTAGTCTTTCGAGTATCGTGCAAAGTCATTCTGATTTTCGCAAGGCTTATTTTCTAATAGTAAGTAAGAATCTCGCAAAATTCGAAAACTTGATAAAAATGGGTCCAGCTTAGCCAGTGCTAAAAATGAATATATTTTTCGGGCAGCTGTTGTCAAAGTAGTTATTTTCCAACACCCCACCATGTTAGATGAACACAAAGTCAGATCTACGTGCAGAGCCGCACACAAACCGAAGCTCGGGCGGTGCCAGTGTTAAAGATTATATAACTTACCCATCCAATGGCCGAAATACACAGGACCCAAACGCCTGGAAGCATATGATGCTGTCGAAATAAACTTCGACTGAAACTAAAGACAACGTATGGCAAAATATATTCACCTAGACGAGTCCAATGATAGGTTGCATAGGTTAAAACAATGGCGTATCTTTTTCTACTCGCTTATGAAGAACTGGAAAGAGTTCCATATATTGATTGATTTTTGTTTAATTATTGAATTATATCACTAATCAGTAAAAATAAAAACGTTTTGTACGTTTCTTAATTATAACATATTAAGGTATATACGAGATTTCAATGCTGAATGACATTTCTTTTCGAAGTTATAAGACGTACAAGACGTATATATACTAGCTAAAGTACCCGTCCATACAGGTGGGGTTCTGTTTTTTCTGGGTCACCCTGTATATACGTGACCCAGAAAAAACAGAACCCAAATTATTTATTTATTTTCCCATTAAACTAGCCCTAAACCCCAACCCTAACCTAAAACCCCCTAGTTAAAATTAACAGTTTTATTACAAATTTTTGGGTTCTGTTTTTCTGGGTCACCCTAATTTTCCGACCGTTTTTCTAGTTCAGCCGAGTTCGAAAGACCATTTTGACAGTTTTAGTAAAAAAAAAGAAAGAGAGAAAAAGTAGTGACTTAATTTTTTACATACATTAGAATAATTTTAATTTCATGTTTAAGGTAAGCTTAATTAACATTTCAAATACTGTTTGTTATATACGAAATGTTAACTACATCGTATTTTCATTATAATTTTGTTTTGTTTTATTACAATACAACTATACGTTTTCTTAGTTACGAAATAAGTAGTTACATAATTAACTACCTATTTTTGAAAAAGGCTTTTTTCTAAAACTCTTTGTATATATACGAAAAATTAAAAACAAAGTTGAGTTAAATGTTTTCGCTATTTATTGTTATTTACTTCGCTTATATTTATTTTGCTTATTGTTATTACTTCGCTTATTATTTCTTTCTCTTATTATTGTCATTTACTTCGCTCTTCTTACCATAAATATTGTAAGATAGATTATTTCATTTTATTCTAACTAAATTAATAGTTTAAAGACAGGAATAAAAAAGATTGCGATATGAATAAGATTTGATTTTTCGTTAAAACATACTTTTGCTGTCCGAAGCAAAATAATTTTTTCTAACTCGCTATAAAAAATAATTCAATTGATAAAGACTCATACAAACTATATATTGAGCGAGATTATTTCTCTCTTTTCAACCATATGGATATTTTGATTGAAGATTGGATTACAAATAGGTTACAAATTTCGTAAATTGGGTGATTTTGGCTTGATTAATTAATTATATCCCTTAATCAGTAAAAATCAATAAACAAATTTGGCGTGTTTCTTAGTTAGAAGGATATTAATATGTATGAGAGATTTCGAATCAGAGTAACCTCCCGTTTTAAACTTATGCGTCGACACGTACATACCAAACTTAGTCATATATATATATATATATATATATATATATATATATATATATATATATATATAATCAAGTCATGCTGACAGCACAGATTCCAATGACTCTCTCTCATCATCCATTCCTATCAGTTGTCGCTCATGGCAAATCCTCTGCATAGCATCCATATATATTTCTCTATCACTTTCTATTGATATACAAAGAAAGGAGAATAACATGTGTATGACTATATATATATATATATATATATATATATATATATATATATATATATATATGTGTATAAATGTGTATATATTATATTAGTATATATGTTATGTATATATAAATGTCTATAATATATATTATTTGGGATTTAGTGTGAAGCATGGGCTGTGAAATATATAAGAAACTCAGTTTGTGGGATGTTCAGTTTCGTTCTATTTTATTCTAATATTTTGGAGACTTGACTCTCCTTCTTCAGAGGAATGTTTTGTGTTGTTTTTGGCATCTTTACATTTGAGGTTGTGGTTATCCGGGTATTATGTGTGTGTGTAGGTGTAGGTGTGTGTGTGTGTGTGTGTGTATTGAGAATATAGTTTACCATATTCATAAGTAAAGAGTGGTCAATATCATTTATAGCGCATATATATCTCAGTTTGGGTAGCAAAAACATAAAGTCAATGGTGTTTAATAACAGTCAGTTTCTCAGCTATGTGATTTCAGTCATACCACCAAAACTTCCCCACTCTTCCCACCATGCACCCCACAAAAGTATATAAGGAATACTATGAACACAAATAATTCACTTGGTTTGAAATTTACATGGGTGAGGAACTGACAGTTAATAAGCACTGTTGACTTTAAGTCGTTCATACCCTAACTTATATGAATCTGTTAGATAAATCTATAAATTATTTTCTTAAGAATACTCCAAAACTAAAATAGAATCAGTATAAAACTTGAAATATTAAGTTAAAAAGTTTGTAAACTAAATCAAATGCTGTTATAAAGTTTTATGTAATGAGATGACTACAATCTTCAAACGTTAGAAGAAATTTGGCGGAGAAGAAGTTTCTCATATTTATAGAAAAAAAATCCATTTACCAGAAAGCACAAATCAAAAACTGCATAATTGAGTAAAGAACTATAACTTGTAAGTTATAAACCCCAAATTACAATTCAATTTGGGGGTCAAATGATACAGCAACCCTTGATAACACTTTGATATCAAACCTAATTTCTTATTCTATAAGAGAGAGAGAGAGAGAGAGAGAGAGAGAGAGAGAGAGAGAGAAGAGAGAGAGAGAGAGAGAGAGAGAGATGACTAGACAATGAAATAGCACTGTAACTGGCAAACTAACAACAACCAGTTCAGTTAAAATTCAATTATCAATTGACCTTTCAAAATACAATTGTTCAATAAAATAGAAAGTGGCGAGAGAACAAGAACTTTTTCCAACCACTCATTTTCATATTCATGTCTATTCTCTATAAATAGATCTTTATATTGTACTCCTTTCTTTGTGTCAATATGTTGTATTTCTTTGATAGGAATAATAGTGCTTAGCATTTTTAACCAAATCTTTATTAGTATTATTCATAGCATCATTTAAAGGTCATTTGAGAGTGTCTGTATCCCAACAGTTATGGTCGTAGGATGTGGACTCAACAAGCCGAGTTCAATACTAGAAAAAATGCCCCCCCCCCTCCCGGCTATAGGGATATAGTAGGATAGACTGGGTTATTAACCTTGTTAAGGCAATACTAAACTTAGCAAATACCTATATAGAGTGAGTGATTGATTGATTGGATCCTCCGTATAGTGAAACCCTAAGTGAATGTTAATGTCATGTTTTGTTGACATAAGAAAACAAATACTACACTTTGATCCTAAACAAAATGCGGTGAATGGAACTACAAACTCAATATTTTCAAATTCAAAGACATTTTTATTTCACCAAAATATACAAAAACTTTTAGGTTGGTTTAGTTCAGTAGAGCACCTGCCAAGGAATTAAAAGATTCAGGGTTCAATACTGGCCACTGCCAACTCAGTGTATGACTAGCACAACTTGGGTAATATGATCTGTGCAGTAAAGTAAGGGGTAGCTGATAGTAAGTGTGACTCTCCACCTTAGAAAAATTATCTCCCTAGTCTAGTGCTAGATAAGAGGATAGACTCCCTCATTGTCCAGCTTATACCAATGATAGACCACTCTGCCAACTTAACTTTATACAAAAACATTATGAGATTTAAATCTGTCTACAATGGGAGATTTGAACTTGGTGACAATATTCTCTTGATATTGAGTTATATTGGCTGATAAGACAACTTATAGATTATTGAGAACTAAAGTCAAATTATCAAAGCTGTTTACATATTGCTTTGAAATTTGTTAATTCATCCTTGATTTTTCCATCACTTTTAGTTATTTTCATTTCAAATTCTTGATACCTCTAACAAATTACTGACACATCAGATTGAAATGGACTGCTCTAAAGGTTGCAGATTTTAGCCATACTACACAAGCAGGTAAATTGATTACAGAAAAAAAGATTTGACCATATATTCTCTCACTAACACAATTTTCTCTCAACTATTGTGGCATCACAGTGATGAGACATTTTGTTAAGATTTCTGGCAGTGAGAGTGAATGAATGAATAAAGTACATTTATACTTTTCCTTAGAATATTTGAGTGAACAAAATCAGTCTCAGTCAGATTGATTTGTCAATTCCATTTTATACTCTTATAACTATTATGTCAGCTACATAGCTTGACATTATCACCCCATCTCTCTCATATACCACTTTCCATTGTCCATCAAAATTTGTTTACAAAAATAACATTTTCATAACATTTAAATTGTACATAGAAGCAACACTTCAAAGTGACTATGATAACAAAGTGGTGCAAATGATGTTCACTGGTTGATTTAATATTTGCTTATGTAGGTGATTCGTAGTGATAGTTTGGAAGAATATTTTTCAAACTCATGCTTAGAGGGTGAGCCAGATCTGGAATTATAATCAGAAACTGTTGAACAGGCAACACACACACACACACACACACACACACACACACAACACACAGAGGAAGAGAGTTTGGAAAGCATGAGACAGAACCAAGTGACAGTCACTAGCAACAACTTCAGTTCCAGAGATCTTCTGTAGAAGAGATTTTTATCTCAAAATATTAAGAATAAATCACAGGTTAACAAACAGCACCTTAGTTACCTTATTTTTCTTTATACTTGCATTGTGATAGCCTTCAAAACCAACCACCAAACCAATATAAACACAATGCTTCAAGCAAATTATAAAACCTTTTTTAAACTCAATTTTTTTATAAACAAATTTTCTATTTAACCCATAGATGGGACCCTAACAGGTACTACCCCCTTGGGTCAGAGTGCTCCACATTCCCCAAACCTCCAGAACTTGAACTTCACCATCAGATAGAGTTTAACGTCATTCCCAGAACATGAAGACCCTCAGCCACCACCTTCTAGCACATATATGATAAAAAGGGTTGGGACTTTCCAAAGGCAATAGGGTTGGGACAATCATTTAGCTATTAGGGCTTAACATAGCCAGCGATTGATCGGAGAGGGCCTCTCCGAGCAACCGTCTAGCCTAAGTAAGGGCCAAAGTGAAGATTCCATCCTTAAGCATCATGCGTTGCCACCCACAGCCAACAGTGACTCCATTGTGGTATTACCCCTCTGCCGAGGTGCAGCCGGGTATTCTAAAGCCTCAGCTGACAGGACTATGGCATAGTGGCAAACATATTGGATTACAAGAGAATAGAAAGTGAGGTCAAACCCAGTCGTACTATTTATGTTCACTTTCAGACAAATACTCTTGGGAAAGTATGAACCTCTTCATTCCTCATCAAAAGATGGCTTTGGCATTAAATAATCTGCAAAAGTTGATATGCCATTATAAAAAGAAGAAACCAAACTAATTGTGTAACATTATTCAGCAAAAGTCAGTTTTGATCATTTACAGTAATTTTACTTAAATTGCACCAATTTCTATTTTACTAGAGTGAGCCAAAAATTTTACAATATTTTGGTTACGTGAGGCACTATTCAGCAACTTCAGATACTTTTGCAATGGTTGTGAAGGTGACAAACATACTGGGCTGATACTCTCCTAATGCTTACTCACCAGATGAATCCATCTTTTCCATTCACTCGGCTATGGTAAGGCAATTGGGCTCTTTTGCCTTGCTAAGGTAACCAGTTTAGGAAAAAGGAAAAACCCAAAATTGATAAAATGAGGAGTGTTATTCAAAGAATCTGTGGCTCAGTAATGTATCCTCTTCTGTTATCAGCTAATCTAAAAAGTATGGTTGGTCCTATACAAACCTTCATCACTATAAACAAATTACCTGTGTAAACAGTTCACATCTGAACTGTTGGACAATCATGCATTACACATGATGAATAGCTACAAATCCGTGTATGTGTGGATTAACAGGTAGCACATACATTATTTGTGTGTGTGTGTGTGTGTGTGTGTGTTGAGAGAGAGAGAGAGAGAGAGAGAGAGAGGAGAGAGAGAGAGAGAAGAGAGAGAGAGAGATTAAAATAACTGATCATCATCATCATCAAGTTGTACTGATAGCACGAATACCCATGACTCTCTCTCTCTTCTCTCTCTCTCTCTCTCTTTCTCTCTCTCTCTCTCTCTCTCGCGCGTGCGCCAACCATCCCTATCGGTCATCGACCCTGGCAGGTCTTCCTCGGAGCATCCGGAATCCGTAATCCGTACAGAACTGATTGATGTAGGTTTTTGCTAGTCGCCTACACTGGTTTGTCCATCTGTAAATGTCTACAGGAAAACGTCACTTGCTTCTCCTGTAGTGTCCAACATGTCTTGTTTATCTTACTTGGATGTTTGAGAGATAGAAGGCAAGTGGCCATACAGCTGCAAGATGTGTTCAGGACGGCATGCAGCAAAAATTGAAGAAGGATGAAGAATATGTCAGCCAAAAAAACAAAAAAGACAAAAAAACAAAAAAACACTGTGATTAAAACTATAAAAAGATAGTGCATAAATAATTCATAGAATGGGAATTATTTTTTGGTACTAAATCTTTTCCTAAAAGTGTGTTTATGTGAATATTGAAGAAAAAAGGTTAGCTTTATGTTCCCTAAAGATGAAGTTATATCAGAAAAAAATGTTCTCTCTGATTCACCAAGGTTCACACTGAAAAATTGATCTGAGTCTCATGGCTATTCAATCACACAGTAAAGCCTGAACTAAGCATTACGATTTTTAGTTTTGAAAAAAAAAATACACTTCTCTTCCTTTTCAACCACCATCTCCCTATAAAAATGCCTTGTTATTTACCATTTATTTTTTTTTTATTTTACTCTTGTTAGTTTTAATGGCCAAGTAAGAAGTTGACTTTGCTCACTTAGCAACTGCACCCGACCAACTCCCTTCTACCCAAACTAAGCCCACTCATCCCGCTCAGTTTTTTTTTTCTTGTTTTTATTTATCAATTTTTTTTAGGCGATAGTTTCTATCCTCTTAGTAAAATAAAAAGGGAAAAGAGAAAAAAATGTCCACAGTCGTCGCTTGCTTTTTATCTGCTCTCTTCTTCACTTCATCTTAAGTAAGCTGACTGGATTGACATTTAGAGCAAAAATGTGCCGCCTCACTACGCCAATTGACGACCCGACATCCCTTCCAACCGCTTGTCCTCCCTGATCGGTTGGTCGACGCAAAATTCGCAAGATACTTGAATCTCCGTTTGAAATGGCAATCGTTCCCTTCCTCACCGCCAGTCCTTATCTTCACTACTTAGTCTACAACTTTTCATCTTTTCTCTCTATGTCTCTGCCTGCCTGCCTGTCTCTCTCTCTCTTCTCTCTCTCTCTCTCCTCTCTCTCTCTCTCTTCATCTATTTTATACCTTTTTACTCGTTCTGTAGTCTCTCTTTCTCATACTTAGTCGAAAAATATTGGACTCTCTAAAACCTCTTTCTCTTGATTTTTTGTATTTTTTCTTTGCAACTGTCTCCCTTACCAATTCCGTCTCTATCTCGCTGTCTCCGTTAATCTCGCTATTTTTTTTTCTTTCGTTAATATCGTTGCTGATTTTTTATTTTTTTATTTTTATTTTTGTTTTTTCAAATAATTGCTTATCAATCACTTAAGAAGAGACGAAGAAAGAAAGAAAAAGAAAAAGAAACAATGGAGAGAGAGAAGAGAGAGAGAGAGAGAGAGAGAGAGAGAGAGAGAGAGAGAGAGAGAGAGAGAGAGAGAGAGAGAGAGAGATTGCTCTTTTTATAATCTGAACGCACATTTCTCTCTTATCTCTTTTTCAATATTTTCTCATTCTCTCTTTGTGACTTGAACGTGACTGATAGAAATATCAACGACGTTCATATTTTCTTTGCTTTACATTTTCACCTCATTCAATTATATACACCCTCTATGTCTCTCTCACTTTTCTCACTTTTGAATTAAGAATTTCTTTCTTTCTTATTTCCTCTTTCTTTTTCGTCACTTTTTTCTTTTTCTTTTTCGTCAATTTCATTCTTATTACCTCACTTTCTTTCTTTTTTTCCTTTTTTTCTTTCATCCATTATTGACGCTACGTTTCTCTTTCCATCAACTCTTTTCTCTGTTTTTCCCCTTTCTTTTCCTGATCCATCAATCTCTAACAATTTATTTTCTCCTCGTTTTTTCTAAAGATGTTTTATTTATCTATTTATTTATCTGTTTATTTTTATTTTTACCAAAAGTGATCGCTGAGCATAAAAAAATGCTATGAATAAATAAAATAAAATAAAATAAAACATCAAAGAAGCGAAGACGATTCGAAAAAAAAAAATCCATCAAAACAAACAAAAACCAAGACTAAAATGGCTGTCAAGGTGAGCACACCCAGAGTAGCAGTTAAACTGAACAAGTGACTTGGTTATGGCGGTTCGATGGAAGGCGGAACGCGGTTTGTAGGGTTTTGCCGGATGAGGACTTTGAAAGGGAGGGAGAGACAGATTTAATGAGAAAGGGGTTGGGACATATCGGAACAAGACAGTAAGGAGTGGGTGGTTAGAGACTAAGACGGTTCAATAAAAGTGACTCGGCTTCTCAAAGTTAGGATCAATATAAAACATCATTATATCAATAAACTGTGTGAGGTTTTTTATTGATTGGTATTTAGACTTGAATAGCAACTCAATGACTGTGTCCTATTTTGATCTACCTCCCATCATTTTTTTTTGTCTTCCGTGATTGGAGAAGTGGGTGTTATGACGGACAAAACTGACTGCGTTCGTACATGTGTGCACTAAAAATAATTTGATAACTTCGTATCATTTATTTATTTATTTTATTTATACTCGACTATCCGTGGAATTTTGAAGACCCAATTTTTCGGCAAAAGATTGCAGGTCGACCTGTATACGAGAAATAATCATTTTCCAAGACTGAAGTTCAGACATAACTAGGAGCATGAGGAAAAACCATGGACTTCAAAAATTAATGACTCCGTGACCATAAAACAAGGTTATACTTGTGTATAACTCAAGCTCAATTTATAGAGAAGTAGATACGGCAAATGCCGAAATAGAAGGCATCAGTTCCAGAATTGACACAATGTTTCTGTTACGAGCGTGGTAATTCAATTGTCTCAACATCCATACTCTAACCGTAAAGTTGGTTGGTTGCATTTTACGGCATGTCAACCGTTCAGTTATTAAATGCCGAAGGCGGTTTTTATTCATTCTTGTTTGGTATTTACTTTTTTCAATATTCATTTTCTGATCTATTTAACCCATAATGGAACTCTAACAGGTACTACCCTCAGGGTCAGAGTGGATCAGTAAGTAATGGTGATGAATGGCTAGTAATGTTTAGACTCAAACACTAACCAAGAGAGCAACTATTTGAGCCAACAAACAGGTCCAGCTAAGGTCTCAGAGAAAATAATACAATGTATAAATCATTTTTGATCTTCGTTCTCATTGTAAGTTGTCCTTTTTATAAGAAAAAAAGATTATTAACATTTTTCTTAAAGCATACATTAGTCTCTTTCTCTTTTCTTTTTACTAAGCTTCGCTTAGTTTGACATATAGGTTGCTTACATAACTTGTTATTATTAAGTGATCAATCATTTAAGTACTGAACAAACTCATCAGTGCTTAATTATGGTGATCTGACAGGAGTCTGTACTTTCAGTGTGATTTGACTGTAAGTTATACTTTAGTCTTTTATTGAGCATCCCTATAAAAATGGGATGTTCGCTACCCAAATATACGTTGGCATCTGTAGTCTAATGCTTATCGTCGTACGGGTTCAAATCCTGGACGAGTCTGGTTGCATTCACATAGGCTAATACACTTGAGGAACTATTCTCCCTCATCTATGGGTAAAGTGGTAGGGAAAACTAGTTTCTATAACATTGGTATTGTCAATCAGTGTATGAGAGGGGAAAATTCTGAAATCAAACTGTTAAAATCCGCTTAAGATATGAATTTATGTGTCACACACACACACACACACACACACACACACATATATATTATATATATATATATATATATATATATATATATATATATATGAATGACTATTATATATATATATATATATATATATATATATATATATATATATAGGTTGTTCTCAACATGAACATTTAAACAATAGAAATCAAAAACAGAAAAATTATCAATATTAAAATCTTCTTGGACGTCTTTGAATGGCCAGTCACTGGTGCTCTATACATTTGGCCTTGTGCTAAACTAAGCCAAGCTTAGTAAATGATCAAGACACCATGCATGGTAAATGGCTTAGCCAGCTTGGCAACAATCATTAATAATGAGTTTGATTCTCACTGGTGTGTTATACTCTCTCAAGTACCAAACTAAGCTAATCTTAGTAAATGACAATTTGACTCTATGCATTTATTTCGCATTGATTCGTTAATCCCTCCCCCCTTAAAGAATTTTCATTAAACTACCAATGAAATCATGAAGGTTTCTTAAATATGATTATAATTCAATACAATGATTCTTTATTTGGACAAACCCGTTTCCCCACAAAACTATACCATAAACTTCCAGAGATGATAATCCGGTTTGGACTGATGTTTAATTGAATAAATTCTTAAGGGGGAGGGGATAACTTAATCAAAATGCGAAATAAATGCATAGAAGTCAAATGTCATTTACTAAGATTAGGCTTAGTTTTTGGTACATTGAGAGAAGTATAAAACCACCCAGTGAGAATCAAACTCATTATTAATGATAGTTAGCCAAGCTGGCTAACCATTATTTACCATGCATGGTGTTTCTTGATCATTTACAAAGCTTGGCTTAGTTTAGCACAGGCCAAAGTATAGAGCACCCAGTGACTGGCCATTCAAAGACGTCCAAAGAAGATTTTAATATTGATATTTTCTGTTTTTGATTTCTATTGTTTAAATGTTTCATGTTGAGCAACAACCTTATATATAATATATATATATATATATATATATATATATATATATATAGTCATCATATATAATATATAATAATATATATATATATATATATATAATATATATATATATGTGTGAGTCTGTGTGTGGTGTGTGTGTGGTGTGTGTGACACATTTAACATCAATATCTTAAGGCGGATTTTTAACAGTTTGATTTTCAGAATTTTCCCTCTCATACACTGATTGACAATACCAAGGTTTATAGAAACTAGTTTTTCCCTACCACTTACCCATAGATGAGGAGAATTAGTTCCTCAAGTGTATTAGCCTATGTGAAATGCAACCAGACTCGTCCAGGATTTGAACCCGTACGACGATAAGCATTAGACTACAGATGCCAACGTTATATTTGGGTAGCGAACATCCCATTTTTATAGGGATGCTCAATAAAAGACTAAAGTATAACTTACAGTCAAATCACACTGAAAGTTACAGACTCCTGTCAGATCACCATAATTAAGCACTGATGAGTTTGTTCAGTACTTAAATGATTGATCACTTAATAATAACAAGTATGTAAGCAACCTATATGTCAAACTAAGCGAAGCTTAGTTAAAAAGAAAAAGAGAGAGACTAATGTATGCTTAAGAAAAATGTTAATAATCTTTTTCTTATAAAAAGGACAAACTTACAATAGAACGAAGATCAAAAATGATTTTATACATTGATTATTTTCTCTGAGACCTTAGCTGGACCTGTTTGTTGCGCTCAAAATAGTTGCCTCTTGTTAGTGTTTGAGTCTAAACATTACTAGCCATTCATCACCATTACTTACTGATCACTCTGACCCTGAGGGGTTAGTACCTGTTAGAGTTCCATTATGGGTTAAATAGATCAGAAAATGAATATTGCAAAAAAGTATAATACCAAACAAGAATGAATTAAAAACCGCCTCGGCATTTAATAACTGAAACGGTTGACATGCCGGTAAAATGCAACCAACCAACTTTTACGGTTAGAGTATGGATGTTTGAGACAATTGAATTACCACGCTCGTAACAGAAACATTGTGTCAATCTGGAACTGCATGCCTTCTATTTCGGCATTTGCCCCTATCTACTTATCTCTATAAATTGAGCTTGAGTTTTATACACAAGTATAACCTTGTTTTATGCGTCACGGAGTCATTAATTTTTTGAAGTCCATGGTTTCCTCATGCTCTAGTTATGTCTGAACTTCAGTCTTGCGGAAAATGATTATTCTACGTATACAGGTCGACCTGCAATCTTTTGCCGAAAAATTGGGTCTTCAAAATTCCCACGGATAGTCGAGTATAAATAAAATAAATAAATAAATTGATACGAGTTTATCAAATTATTTTTAGTGCACACATGTACGAAACGCAGTCAGTTTTGTCCGTTCCATAACACCCACTTCTCCAATCACGGAAGACAAAAAAAATGATGGGAGGTAGATCAAAATAGGACACAGTCATTGAGTTGCTATTCAAGTCTAAATACCAATCAATAAAAAACCTCACACAGTTTATGAATAATGATGTTTTATATTGATCCTAACTTTGAGAAGCCGAGTCACTTTTATTGAACCGTCTTAGTCCTCTAACCACCCACTCCTTACTGTCTTGTTCCGATTATGTCCCAACCCCTTTCTCATTAAATCTGTCTCTCCCTCCCTTTCAAAGTCCTCCATCCGGCAAACCCTACAAAACGCGTTCCGCCTTCCATCGAACCGCCATAACCAAGTCACTTGTTCAGTTTAACTGCTACTCTGGTGTGCTCACCTGACAGCCTTTAGTCTTGGTTTTTGTTTGTTTTGATGGAAAAAATTTTTTTTTTTTCGAATCGTCTTCGCTTCTTTGATGTTTTATTTATTTTTTATTTATTTATTCATAGCATTTTTAGCTCAGCGATCACTTTTGTAAAAATAAAAATAAACAGATAAATAAATAGATAAATAAACATCTTTAGAAAAAAACGAGGAAAAATAAATTGTTAGAGATTGATGGATCAGGGAAAAGAAAAGGGAAAAAACAGAGAAAAGAGTTGATGGAAAGAAACGTAGCGTCAATAATGGATGAAAGAAAAAAAGGAAAAAAGAAAAGAAAGTGAGGTAATAAGAATGAAATTGACGAAAAAGAAAAAGAAAAAAGTGACGAAAAGAAAGAGGAAATATAGAAAGAAAGAAATTCTTAATTCAAAAAAGTGAGAAAAGTGAGAGAGACATAGAGGGTATATAATTGAATGAGGTGAAAATGTAAAGCAAAGAAAATATGAACGTCGTTGATATTTCTATCAGTCACGTTCAAGTCACAAAGAGAGAATGAGAAAATATTGAAAAGAGATAAGAGAGAAATTTGTGCGTTCAGATTATAAAAAGAGAGCAATCTCTCTCTCTCTCTCTCTCTCTCCTCTCTCTCTCTCTCCTCTCTCTCTCTTCTCTCTCTCTCTCTCTCTCTCTCTCTCCATTGTTCTTTTTCTTTTTCTTTCTTTCTTCGTCTCTTCTTAAGTGATTGATAAGCAATTATTTGAAAAAACAAAAATAAAAAATAAAAAATAAAAAATCAGCAACGATATTAACGAAAGAAAAAAAATAGCGAGATTAACGGAGACAGCGAGATAGAGACGGAATTGGTAAGGGAGACAGTTGCAAAGAAAAAATACAAAAAAATCAAGAGAAAGAGGTTTTAGAGAGTCCAATATTTTTCGACTAAGTATGAGAAAGAGAGACTACAGAACGAGTAAAAACAAGGTATAAAAAATAGATGAGAGAGAGAGAGAGAGAGAGAGAAGAGAAGAGAGAGAGAGAGAGACAGGCAGGCAGGCAGAGACATAGAGAGAAAAGATGAAAAGTTGTAGACTAAGTAGTGAAGATAAGGACTGGCGGTGAGGAAGGGAACGATTGCCATTTCAAACGGAGATTCAAGTATCTTGCGAATTTTGCGTCGACCAACCGATCAGGAGGACAAGCGGTTGGAAGGGATGTCGGGTCGTCAATTGGCGTAGTGAGGCGGCACATTTTGCTCTAAAATGTCAATCCAGTCAGCTTACTAAGATGAAGTGAAGAAGAGAGCAGATAAAAAGCAAGCGCACGACTGTGGACATTTTTTTCTCTTTTCCCCTTTTTATTTTACTAAGAGGATAGAAACTATCGCCTAAAAAAAATTGATAAATAAAAACAAGAAAAAAAAAACTGAGCGGGATGAGTGGGCTTAGTTTGGGTAGAAGGGAGTCGGGGTGCAGTTGCTAATGAGCAAAGTCAACTTCTTACTTGCCATTAAAAACTAACAAAGAGTAAAAATAAAAAAAAATAAATGGTAAATAACAAGGCATTTTTATAGGGAGATGGCTGGTTGAAAAAGGAAGAGAAGTGTATTTTTTTTCAAAAACTAAAAATCGTAATGCTTAGTTCAGGCTTTACTGTGTGATTGAATAGCCATGAGACTCAGATCAATTTTTCAGTGTGAACCTTGGTGAATCAGAGAGAACATTTTTTCTGATATAACTTCATCTTTAGGGAACATAAAGCTAACCTTTTTTCTTCAATATCACATAAACACACTTTTAGGAAAAGATTTAGTACCAAAAAATAATTCCCATTCTATGAATTATTTATGCACTATCTTTTTATAGTTTTAATCACAGTGTTTTTTGTTTTTTTGTCTTTTGTTTTTTGGCTGACATATTCTTCATCCTTCTTCAATTTTTGCTGCATGCCGTCCTGAACACATCTTGCAGCTGTATGGCCACTTGCCTTCTATCTCTCAAACATCCAAGTAAGATAACAAGACATGTTGGACACTACAGGAGAAGCAAGTGACGTTTTCCTGTAGACATTTACAGATGGACAAACCAGTGTAGGCCGACTAGCAAAAACCTACATCAATCAGTTCTGTACGGATTACGGATTCCGGATGCTCCGAGGGAAGACCTGCCAGGGTCGATGACCGATAGGGATGGTTGGCGCACGCGCGAGAGAGAGAGAGAGAGAGAGAAAAGAGAGAGAGAGAGAGAGAGAGAGAGAGAGAGTCATGGGTATTCGTGCATCAGTACAAACTTGATGATGATGATGATCAGTTATTTTAATCTCTCTCTCTCTCTCTCTCTCTCTCTCTCTCTCTCTCTCTCTCTCTCTCTCTCTCTCACACACACACACACACACACACACACACAAATAATGTATGTGCTACCTGTTAATCCACACATACACGGATTTGTAGCTATTCATCATGTGTAATGCATGATTGATCCAACAGTTCAAGATGTGAACTGTTTACACAGGTAATTTGTTTATAGTGATGAAGGTTTGTATAGGACCCAACCATACTTTTTAGATTAGCTGATAACAGAAGAAGGATACATTACTGAGCCACAGATTCTTTGAATAACACTCCTCATTTTATCAATTTTGGGTTTTTCCTTTTCCTAAACTGGTTACCTTAGCAAGGCAAAAGAGCCCAATCTGCCTTACCATAGCCGAGTGAATGGAAAAGATGGATTCATCTGGTGAGTAAGCATTAGGAGAGTATCAGCCCAGTATGTTTTGTCACCTTCACAACCATTGCAAAAGTATCTGAAGTTGCTGAATAGTGCCTCACGTAACCAAAATATTGTAAAATTTTTGGCTCACTCTAGTAAAATAGAAATTGGTGCAATTTAAGTAAAAATTACTGTAAATGATCAAAACTGACTTTTGCTGAATAATGTTACACAATTAGTTTGGTTTCTTTCTTTTTATAATGGCATATCAACTTTTGCAGATTATTTAATGCCAAAGCCATCTTTTGATGAGGAAATGAAGAGGTTCATACTTTTCCCAAGAGTATTGTCTGAAAGTGAACATAATAGTACGACTGGAGTTTGACCTCACTTTCTATTCTCTTGTAATCCAATATGTTTGCCACTATGCCATAGTCCTGTCAGCTGAGGCTTTAGAATACACCGGCTGCACCTCGGCAGAGGGGTAATACCCCACAATGGAGTCACCTGTTGGCTGTGGGTGGCAACGCATGATGCTTAAGGATGGAATCTTCACTTTGGCCCTTACTTAGGCTAGACGGTTGCTCGGAGAGGCCCTCTCCGATCAATCGGCTGGCTATGTTAAGCCCTAATAGCTAAATGATTGTCCCAACCCTATTGCCTTTGGAAAGTCCCAACCCTTTTTATCATATATGTGCTAGAAGGTGGTGGCTGAGGGTCTTCATGTTCTGGGAATGACGTTAAACTCTATCTGATGGTGAAGTTCAAGTTCTGGAGGTTTGGGGAATGTGGAGCACTCTGACCCAAGGGGGTAGTACCTGTTAGGGTCCATCTATGGGTTAAATAGAAAATTTTGTTATAAAAAAATTGAGTTTAAAAAAAGGTTTTATAATTTGCTTGAAGCATTGTGTTTATATTGGTTTGGTGGTTGGTTTTGAAGGCTATCACAATGCAAGTATAAAGAAAAATAAGGTAACTAAGGTGCTGTTTGTTAACCTGTGATTTATTCTTAATATTTTGAGATAAAAATCTCTTCTACAGAAGATCTCTGGAACTGAAGTTGTTGCTAGTGACTGTCCACTTGGTTCTGTCTCATGCTTTCCAAACTCTCTCCTCTGTGTGTGTGTGTGTGTGTGTGTGTGTGTGTGTGTGTGTGTGCCTGTTCAACAGTTTCTGATTATAATTCCAGATCTGGCTCACCCTCTAAGCATGAGTTTGAAAAATATTCTTCCAAACTATCACTACGAATCACCTACATAAGCAAAATATTAAAATCAACCAGTGAACATCATTTGCACCAACTTTGTTATCATAGTCACTTTGAAGTGTTGCTTCTATGTACAAATTTAAATGTTATGAAAATGTTATTTTGTAAACAAATTTTGATGGACAATGGAAAGTGGGTAATATGAGAGAGATGGGGTGATAATGTCAAGCTATGTAGCTGACATAATAGTTATAAGAGTATAAAATGGAATTGACAAATCAATCTGACTGAGACTGATTTTGTTCACTCAAATATCTAAGGAAAAGTATAAATGTACTTTATTCATTCATTCACTCTCACTGCCAGAAATCTTAACAAAATGTCTCATCACTGTGATGCCACAATAGTGAGAGAAAATTGTGTTAGTGAGAGAATATATGGTCAAATCTTTTTTTCTGTAATCAATTTACCTGCTTGTGTAGTATGGCTAAAATCTGCAACCTTTAGAGCAGTCCATTTCAATCTGATGTGTCAGTAATTTGTTAGAGTATCAAGAAATTTGAAATGAAAATAACTAAAAGTGATGGAAAAATCAAGGATGAATTAACAAATTTCAAAGCAATATGTAAAACAGCTTTGATAATTTGACTTTAGTTCTCAATAATCTATAAGTTGTCTTATCAGCCAATATAACTCAATATCAAGAGAATATTGTCACCAAGTTCAAATCTCCCATTGTAGACAGATTAAATCTCATAATGTTTTTGTATAAAGTTAAGTTGGCAGAGTGGTCTATCATTGTATAAGCTGGACAAATGAGGAGTCTATCCTCTTATCTAGCACTAGACTAGGGAGATAATTTTTCTAAGGTGGAGAGTCACACTTACTATCAGCTACCCCCTTACTTTACTGCACAGATCATATTACCCAAGTTGTGCTAGTCATACACTGAGTTGGCAGTGGCTAGTATTGAACCCTGAATCTTTTAATTCCTTGGCAGGTGCTCTACTGAACTAAACCAACCCTAAAAGTTTTTGTATATTTTGGTGAAATAAAAATGTCTTTGAATTTGAAAATATTGAGTTTGTAGTTCCATTCACCGCATTTTGTTTAGGATCAAAGTGTAGTATTTGTTTTCTTATGTCAACAAAACATGACATTAACATTCACTTAGGGTTTCACTATACGGAGGATCCAATCAATCAATCACTCACTCTATATAGGTATTTGCTAAGTTTAGTACTTGCCTTAACAAGGTTAAATAACCCAGTCTATCCTACTATATCCCTATAGCCGGGAGGGGGGGGGGGGCATTTTTTTCTAGTATTGAACTCGGCTTGTTGAGTCCACATCCTACGACCATAACTGTTGGGATACAGACACCTCTCAAATGACCTTATAATGATGCTATGAATAAATACTAATAAAAGATTTGGTTAAAAAATGCTAAGCACTATTATTCCTATCAAAGAAATACAACATATTGACACAAAGAAAGGAGTACAATATAAAGATCTATTTATAGAGAATAGACATGAATATGAAAATGAGTGGTTGGAAAAAGTTCTTGTTCTCTCGCCACTTTTCTATTTTATTGAACAATTGTATTTTGAAAGGTCAATTGATAATTGAATTTTAACTGAACTGGTTGTTGTTAGTTTGCCAGTTACAGTGCTATTTCATTGTCTAGTCATCTCTCTCTCTCTCTCTCTCTCTCTCTCTCTCTCTCTCTCTCTCTCTCTCTCTCTCTCTCTCTCTCTCTTATAGAATAAGAAATTAGGTTTGATATCAAAGTGTTATCAAGGGTTGCTGTATCATTTGACCCCCAAATTGAATTGTAATTTGGGGTTTATAACTTACAAGTATAGTTCTTTACTCAATTATGCAGTTTTTTGATTTGTGCTTTCTGGTAAATGGATTTTTTTTTCTATAAATATGAGAAACTTCTTCTCCGCCAAATTTCTTCTAACGTTTGAAGATTGTAGTCATCTCATTACATAAAACTTTATAACAGCATTTGATTTAGTTTACAAACTTTTTAACTTAATATTTCAAGTTTTATACTGATTCTATTTTAGTTTTGGAGTATTCTTAAGAAAATAATTTATAGATTTATCTAACAGATTCATATAAGTTAGGGTATGAACGACTTAAAGTCAACAGTGCTTATTAACTGTCAGTTCCTCACCCATGTAAATTTCAAACCAAGTGAATTATTTGTGTTCATAGTATTCCTTATATACTTTTGTGGGGTGCATGGTGGGAAGAGTGGGGAAGTTTTGGTGGTATGACTGAAAATCACATAGCTGAGAAACTGACTGTTATTAAACACCATTGACTTTATGTTTTTGCTACCCAAACTGAGATATATATGCGCTATAAATGATATTGACCACTCTTTACTTATGAATATGGTAAACTATATTCTCAATACACACACACACACACACACACACCTACACCTACACACACACATAATACCCCGGATAACCACAACCTCAAATGTAAAGATGCCAAAAACAACACAAAACATTCCTCTGAAGAAGGAGAGTCAAGTCTCCAAAATATTAGAATAAAATAGAACGAAACTGAACATCCCACAAACTGAGTTTCTTATATATTTCACAGCCCATGCTTCACACTAAATCCCAAATAATATATATTATAGACATTTATATATACATAACATATATACTAATATAATATATACACATTTATACACATATATATATAATATATATATATATTATATATATATATATATATATATAGTCATACACATGTTATTCTCCCTTTCTTTGTATATCAATAGAAAGTGATAGAGAAATATATATGGATGCTATGCAGAGGATTTGCCATGAGCGACAACTGATAGGAATGGATGATGAGAGAGAGTCATTGGAATCTGTGCTGTCAGCATGACTTGATTATATATATATATATATATATATATATATATATATATATATATATATATATATATATGACTAAGTTTTGGTATGTACGTGTCGACGCATAAGTTTAAAACGGGAGGTTACTCTGATTCGAAATCTCTCATACATATTAATATCCTTCTAACTAAGAAACACGCCAAATTTGTTTATTGATTTTTACTGATTAAGGGATATAATTAATTAATCAAGCCAAAATCACCCAATTTACGAAATTTGTAACCTATTTGTAATCCAATCTTCAATCAAAATATCCATATGGTTGAAAAGAAGAGAAAATAATCTCGCTCAATATATAGTTTGTATGAGTCTTTATCAATTGAATTATTTTTTATAGCGAGTTAGAAAAAAATTATTTTGCTTCGGACAGCAAAAGTATGTTTTAACGAAAAATCAAATCTTATTCATATCGCAATCTTTTTTATTCCTGTCTTTAAACTATTAATTTAGTTAGAAATAAAATGAAATAATCTATCTTACAAATATTTATTTGGTAAGAAAGAGCGAAGTAAATGACAATAATAAGAGAAAGAAATAATAAGCGAAGTAAATAACAATAAAGCAAAATAAATAATAAGCGAAGTAAATAACAATAAATAAGCGAAAACATTTAACTCAACTTTGTTTTTAATTTTTTCGTATATATACAAAAGAGTTTTAGAAAAAAAGCCTTTTTCAAAAATAGGTAGTTAAATTATGTAACTACTTATTTCGTAACTAAGAAAACGTATAGTTGTATTGTAATAAAAACAAAACAAAATTATAATGAAAATACGATGTAGTTAACATTTCGTATATAAACAAAACAGTATTTGAAATGTTAAATTAAGCTTACCTTAAACATGAAATTAAAATTATTCTAATGTAATGTAAAAAAATTAAGTCACTACTTTTTTCTCTCTTTCTTTTTTTTTTACTAAAAACTGTCAAAAATGGTCTTTCGAACTCGGCTGAACTAGAAAAACGGTCGGAAAATTAGGGTGACCCAGAAAAAACAGAACCCACAAAATTTGTAATAAAACTGTTAATTTTAACTAGGGGGTTTTAGGTTAGGGTTGGGGTTTAGGGCTAGTTTAATGGGAAAATAAATAAATAATTTGGGTTCTGTTTTTTCTGGGTCACGTATATACAGGGTGACCCAGAAAAAACAGAACCCCACCTGTATGGACCGGGTACTTTAGCTAGTATATATAACGTCTTGTACGTCTTATAACTTCGAAAAGAAATGTCATTCAGCATTGAAATCTCGTATATACCTTAATATGTTATAATTAAGAAACGTACAAAACGTTTTTATTTTACTGATTAAGTGATATAATTCAATAATTAAACAAAAATCAATCAATATATGGAACTCTTCCAGTTCTTCATAAGCGAGTAGAAAAAGATACGCCATTGTTTTAACCTATGCAACCTATCATTGGACTCGTCTAGGTGAATATATTTTGCCATACGTTGTCTTTAGTTTCAGTCGAAGTTTATTTCGACAGCATCATATGCTTCCCAGGCGTTTGGGTCCTGTGTATTCGGCCATTGGATCGGTAAGTTATATAATACTTTAACACTGGCCACCGCCCGAGCTTCGGTTTGTGTGCGGCTCTGCACGTAGATCTGACTTTGTGTTCATCTAACATGGTGGGGTGTTGGAAAATAACTACTTTGACAACAGCTGCCCGAAAAAATATATTCATTTTTAGCACTGGCTAAGCTGGACCCCATTTTTATCAAGTTTTCGAATTTTGCGAGATTCTTACTTACTATTAGAAAATAAGCCTTGCGAAAATCAGAATGACTTTGCACGATACTCGAAAGACTAAGACGGGATTGCAATTTCTAAGACCGTAAGACGTGTAGGGACTAAATTATAAGAACCGCTTTCATTTGTGTAATTGCAAGAATACAACGACAATAGCTAGAATATAAAATACTGAATTTACAGACTGCTTTCAGCCAAGTTTCACACTTAGGTTTAGTAAATAAGAAAAATAAAACTTATATTACTTCACTGGTAGTTGCACTTTCAGAATGACAATAAAATATAAATTGTAAACTAGAAAACTTTCATTGTTATTTATATTCTATAGTGATGCAATTTTTCTTTGTCTGAGTCAGGGGACAGGTATTGCCTGGGGGGAAAGCCCTCTTGGATCGACGCTATTATTAGTACTTTACGGGTCCAGTGGCCGAAGCACACTGGACCCCCCGGGTGGGGCAGGGAAAAGAGGGAGTTTTATTTGTCTCATACCCCACCTGTATGGACTCGGCACAAGGCTCCGTTTTAACGTGGGTCCACCCACAAGCCGAAGCTAATGGGTGGGAGAGAACAAAAATTGCGTCGATCCCATCGGCATTCCCTTCTAGGGGGCGCCTCAGGCGCTGGGCAATAAACCCAGCCCTGCCCCCAAAGGGGCAGGTATTGCCTGGGGGAAAGCCCCCTGGGATCGACGCTATTAATTGTACTTTCCCCCGATCCAGTGGCCGAGGACCCCCCCCCCCCCGAGGGAAAAGGGTTAGATTATTGAACAGAAATTAAAATTATATAAAATGATTTTACCTACATAGTACAGATGGTTTGCGTAATTTGCATACTACTTTAAACAATCACGGTTTAATAAATGATTATTGGATGTAATTGACTTTTAATATCAATGTTTTATTTTCAAACGTATTCAAAGTAATCCTATGTATAATTTTAAATCGAAATCAATTTAAATTATATAGAAAATTTCAATACTGAATAACGTGTCTTTTATGAGTCATAAGACGAAACGGAAGTACTACGACATTTTGTTATATAGAGATTAGAATAAACTAATGAAACTGTATAAGACCGGATATAAAAAGATTACAATTATTTTAATTGAATTTTGAATTGATTTCGATAAAGAATTAAACATAAGATTTATTTTAAAAGGTTTGAGAATAAAAATAATAATATTAGACATCAATTACATCCAATGCAAAATTGTAGTATGCAAATTAAGCAAACCATCTGTACATTGTACGTGAAACCATTATATATAAACTGTATGTCTGTTTAACCAGCCAACATTTTTTCTCTCCCAAACTCATCACACACACACACAGAGAGAGAGAGAGAGAGAGAGAGAGAAGAGAGAGAGAGAGAGAGAGAGAGAGAGAGAGAGGAGAGAGAGAGAGAGAGACACACACACACACACAGAGAGAGAGAAGAGAGAGAGAGAGAGACACACACACACACACAGAGAGAGAGAGAGAGAGAGAGAGAGAGAGAGAGAGAGACACACACAGAGAGAGAGAGAGAGAGAGAGAAGAGAGAGAGAGAGAGAGATCGCAACTTTGAAATATCCTTAATATATTTGAGAGCCAACAAGAAAACCGAATATGAAAATATAAAATTTTTTTAACCTTCTGTTACATTTTATACGACAAAAAGATTATGAATTAAACGAACACGTCTCCTATCACTATAACTCCACAGGCAAGAAAGAACTTACCTTTAATAGAATAAAAGTTGCTTGAAACAAATTCAGAACTTAATGTTACATTCTTTAAATAATGCTTTAATTGTAGCTCTTTATTCTCTACGGGTAGCATGTGACACGAAGAAAATAGATAGATAAAAATGGTATTATAGGATGATTTAAACCCATAATTTTAAGTTTTATCTGCGTTATTCGGATTATTGTCCCCATCTTCATTGTTATTTGTACAACGTTTCGGCCGATATGCCCTCCGGCCTTCTTCAGGTATTTCTGTCGGAATCGGGAACCTTCTCGGGAACTTTCTTTTCGAACTCGGGAGCCATCATGGAACTTTGAACCTAACCCTTTATTTAGTCCACGGGGGTATCCTGTTCTCATTCCATAACTGGGGTAGGAGTTGTGCTAATTAATTATTTTTCTAACTGCTTTCACTCAGGATTGAACTCGGGAACAAGAGATAACTGTCACTTAGAACTGTCTTTTAAACCAACTGCCTAATCCACTCGGCCATGTGTCCAATTGGACAAATGAGTGTGAATTTTGGGAACTTATAAACCTAATGTCTTGATTTGGCTAGAATATCTACCTATTTACTTATGCATGATTTTTTACCTAGACTCACATTGTGATTTTTTTTCTCAATCTGATCTAGCCTTCTTAATTATGGGTTCCCATATTGTATTCATTTCTATGCTCAGTACAGCCCAGTACAGCCTATCATATGTGCTGATTCTTTGAGGCGTCTTCTCTTCCAATGTTCTTCTCTATCTATTATTCTAACTTCATCCCATAAGGGCAGATGGTTTCCCTTTTCATTCCATATATGGTCAGCCATACCCGACTTTTCTATTTCTCCTCGGACTACTGCTTTACGATGTTCTAGTCTTACTTTCAGTGGACGACATGTTTCACCTTTGTATTCTTTGCCACACCTGCATGGGATGGAATACTCACAATTCTTGGTCATGTTGTATTCTGTTGGGGGCTTGACTCGGACGAGATGTTTACGAAGAGGAGTCACTCCTGAATGTTGTCCTGATGTCATAGGGATTACATATCTTTTGAATCTTTTCAGCCAAGCCTTTCACATAGGGTAGACAGACTGTGGTGAGTTTTCGGATATCATCCTCTGTCCTGCGATCCAGATTTCTCATAGCCGATGTTATGCTCTCAGGATAATTGTTACGATGGAGGGTCTCTCTTAAGCTGTCCATTTCCTTCTGGTATACTTCATCACTGCTGATGGCTTTTGCTCGATGTTGTAAGCAACGGACAATACCTTTCTTTACATTATATGGATGGTGGGAATTGAAGTTGGGATACTGTCCACTGAAGGTAGGCTTACGATACACGGATGAACTGAATCCTTGCTCTGTGCGAGTTATTAATACATCTAGGAAGGACAATCCTGAGTGAAGGCAGTTAGAAAAATAATTAACACAATTCCTACCCCAGCTATGGTTAGAGGAATGAGAATAGGATAAATAAAGGGTTAGGTTCAAAGTTCCGTGATGGCTCCCGATTACGACGATTTGTGATAACAATATAAACAATACAAACAATGAGTTCAATAGTCTGAACAACACTTGACAAGATAATGGCTCAACTTAAAATTGTAAAAGATATTTAAAAAAAAGGAATGAGTTTGATAGTCCAATAATGATAATATCTCTTCCCAAAATTATAGACAGTATCAATCTCATTGTTTCCTTGAATATACAGAGTTGAAAAGAAAAAATAGGAACCTAATAATATCATACAATGCAAAATATTTTTATATAAAAGTTAATTGAATTGAAGTTAGAAGAATATGAAAAATCCTGGTTAACAAATTTGTAAAAACTGAATATTTCTTCTTAAAAAATTGTTAAACCTAAAAGTTACTTCTCTATCAATTCTACATCACCTATATATTATTATTATGTTCATATACTTGTATGTTACATTGTAAACAGTAAAAACATCATAGTGACATTTTTATTAAACCAATACTCTTAAAATGTTCATTGATAATAAATCAATTTCCATTTCAATTTGAAATTGGATGACAATTTTGTAGGGTCTGTATTTTTGCTAAACATAATCTTTTAATCATCTGAATTTTTGATATAACAAATATAGTTTCCTAAATAGAAGCATCAGTATCATCATGGATTATTATTGTTAGTGTATATATATATATATATATATATATATATATATATATATATATATATATATATATATGTATTCTAACCTGTAGATATTTTGTTAGCATCTGATCACAGTTTCATGACACATCAGTGCTAGTGTTATGGTTTAGAATATTAGAATTAGTTTGAATTTCACTTCAGTCTGTTTGTGTTCACAAAGGGGTTAAAGTGGATCTATAAGTTTTCCATTTGCACTTGTTTCACAATATAGATCCCCTTCTTCACTCTAGCTATGGATAAAATAGCAGCAGGAAGGCCTGTGAGTCTCTAACATTAGTAATTCATAGTTTACATTGGCATGATGGTCCTGTTCAAATTCTGGAAAAAGCAATTTGTGTTTCTCAGCATGTTAATGACCTTGGGAAAGGCATGAATTCATTTTTCTCCACATCACCAGCTATGGGTAAATAGTAGGGAAGACTGGGCTCTCTAGCCTTGGTAAGGATAACTGGTCTAGGAGAAGGAAAACTGAATTCAAACCCCCTACCAGTGAGGTAGGGTAACTTATTATAGTGGTGTGTTAAAACCAGTTGCTGAAGTCCTGACAAAACTCCAAGATTGTGTTCAACTTCATTCTAACAACTCCTGTAGCATCATTGCATGACAAGTTGTATAATGCCTTACCCTTCTCTTGGACAACATTAATGAAGATAGGAGGCCTACAGTACAGCTAATTCCTGACATTTAATACCATTTTCCCCAAATCTGTGCCAAGATTCACAGTTGATCAATACTAACAGATAACATAACAACAAGTTGACAAAGGAAGTTATGGAGTGCCATAATCACCTCAGTCCTAAAAAGAAATATGGCTCTTTCATTCTGATTCCAAAACTTTGGTGATAAAATAGATTCATGAGTGAACAGAACCCAGTAACTACCAGAAACTCAACCCCAAACTCTAGTTTTCAGCTTCTAAGCTAATTCTAGAAACAAACCAGTTAAATATCTGATATCTGTTTTTATTAAGCCCTGTCATTCGCCATAAATTGTGACCCAGCATTTTATGCACGTGCAAAGTGCTAGCTCTTAAAAATAACTACTCAAAGATCAATATTCCAGGAAGATTCTCTCAGATTGTGACAACTTCAGAAAGAAAATCAGGAAATTTCATAGAGTTTGTAGTATCAAGGAGAAATAGAGTAAAAGCAATTTTATTTTCTTCCTCAGTATTCTACCAATTGTTTATTAAAAGCTTTAGCAGTAGCTCAGTTTTCCATTTGTATTACTTTAATTTATTTACATAAAAATACTAGTTAAATGATATAAGATTTACTTGACAGGTTTAGTTATTGAAGTATTCTTGATATTTTTGCATTTATTCCTTGACATGAATAAGTATTTAACATTTTCTAATTCCACTCAAAGAAAACCAAGTTTCCCACCATGCCCCACAAACTAAAATGGTCATAAAGGAAAAGTAAAGTAGCAAATCATGAAACAACAGTAGATTAGAATTACCTCCCCAAAATCCGACACAAAGAAAACCAGCGTCCCCACCTGCTCCACAAACTAAACTAGACTCAAGCAAACTAAACTAGAATCAAGTAGTTGACCCTTCCCATGATGCACCACACAACAGCATATATGGAAAAACAAAAACACAAATATTGACTTTGAAAATTGAATAGGTGGGAAACTGTTGATTACCAAATACTGTTGACTTGATGCCTTCACTACTTATATATATATATATATATATATATATATATATATATATATATGGCAGAATGATCTGGATTTTAAATTGCTGTCGCAAAAGCACTAATAGCATTGAGCAGTTTGTTAGCAAACTAGTCTCTCAGATTCATTATTACTTAATAGTGAGTTTGATCCCCATAAAAAATTCCCACTTTAAAAAAATTTGTGTTTATCTGGCCAGAAAATAATGATTTTTTTTTTTTTTTTTTTTTTTGAGCAGGTGGGAGGTATATCTTTGAGCAGCAAGAGTTATACCATTTCAGATGTTATCTTGACATATATGAAAATTCTGAAATATATTTTTCCAGGGTGATCTCACTACATGGTGACATCCCACGACTGATTCAGCATATCTATCCCCTTATGATTATTTCCTCTGGAAATACCTGAAGGCTCAAATCTTTAAATGTAAACTGTAGACAACTGATGAACTGAATTTTATTGAACTCTGATCGTTTCTAGTTTCAACAAATTTTCCTTTATAAAAGGACATGCTTTCAGCCATTTACAAACAAGCAGGCATACATATAGACAAAATCTTTCTTTTATATATATATATATATATATATATATATATATATATATATTAACCTAGAAATATAATGTATCTTTAAACCTGATTTAAGGTTGAGATAGTTGCAGTCAGTGCCCAGGAATTTAAATGTTGATTTTTAGGGCAATCCTACACTAAACAAAATCTTCCTACCTTGATTTCCTCTATTTGATATTTTACTAAGCTAAGGTTAGTAAATATATATGAAACAATATAATAATGATAATGAAAACACTATCCCTTTGGTTGTGTTGTAGTTAGTAGTATACAATATAAAAATGAATGCAAGTGTGTGTGTGTGTGTGTGTGTGTGTGTGTGTGTGTGTGTGAGCTCCTCTATGATTCTTGACATGATATGAATCAATCATTATACACAGTGTGGGGGAAAAGGATTAGGCTAGTCAATTATATTAAACAACAGAGATATTGGATTCTAAAAAATGATTTTATATAACTTTTTGGCTAAGTTAGACGTTACTGTTAACTTTCACAAGTCAAAATTGTTTCTTACAAATGTTAATTTCCAATTGTGTTATTGAAAATATATTTATCTTATAAACTATATATTATTATTATTATTTCCTATTTAAATAGATTAGATATATTTTATTTTTCAATCAAAGTCACTGAATAAAAACAAATGTATATTCAAAGGAAATTGAAGTAATACAAAATTTATCTGTGAGTTTTGGATAAGAGTGACTTAGACATGTAATTATTGTATATATATATATATATATATATATATATATATATATATATATATATATAAAGTGGACAAACAATCTGTTTGAGATGGTGATAGCCGACAATTTTTGGGAGATTATATGCTTAATAAAAGTCATACCTAATTCGAGAATTAATAAGTTATAATTAAATGAATTAGGCGTGCTTATCGGTTTACGCCTTACATTTAAACCGATATGCATGCCTAATTCATTTGATTATAACTAATTAATTCTCGAATTAGGTATGACTTTAATTAAGCACATAATCTCACAAAAATTGTCGGCTATCACCATCTCAAACAGATTGTTTGCCCACTTCATATATATATATATATATATATATATATATATATATATAGGTATAGGAATATATATATATATATATATATATATATATATATAGGTATAGGAAATGCAAGAAAAGTGCCAATCAATTGCAATTATATTTTGGTTTATAGACACATGTTAAGATAAAAAGACACATGAAACTTACCTGTCGAAAAAAAACACTCTAGTGTTCATAATTATAGTATATATATATATATATATATATATATATATATATATATGTATGTATATATATATATATATATATATATATATATACACACACACACTATAATTATGAACACTAGAGTGTATATATATATATATATATATATATATACACACACACACTATAATTATGAACACTAGAGTGTTTTATATATATATATATATATAATATATATATATATACACACACTATAATTATGAACACTAGAGTGTTTTTATATATATATATATATATATATATATATATATATATAAATTTAAAAAAACAAGTGTTCCAAAAATAAGATGAATTTATTCATCTACGCTTAAACGTTTCGGTTTCTAAGAACCTTCATCAGTATGTATTATGGGGTGAAGAAATTGATGGATGTTTTATATATGACAGGAGATAAAAAAATCTATAAAACATCCATCAATTTCTTCACCCCATAATACATACTGATGAAGGTTTAAAGAAACCGAAACGTTTAAGCGTAGATGAATAAATTCATCTTATTTTTGGAACACTTGTTTTTCCAAATTTCTTAATATTGTCGGATTTATTTCCATATTTACTTCCATATATATATATATATATATATATACACATATATATATATATATATATATATATATATATATACTTACTTTCTATGATAGATATCATCTGACCAATCAAATGGTACCATGTTTTGAATAAACAGACTGATGAAGTTCCACGCTTTAAGCAGAACAAAATATTTCTCTCCTACATCTACTTATTTGAGTCATTATTTTTTGTTCACTTTTCCTTTTTCATTTACCTTATATATATATATATATATATATATATATATATATATATATATATATGTATAAATTTTTCAAAAAATATGTATAAATTTTTCAAATAATTTTCAAAAATTTTCCAAAAGTTCTTTGTTCGAACACTGTCAAAATTCTGTATATTCTTACCGTTTTAATTTCAAATATCAAACATCTTGCCCTGATGAGGGCAGTTTTTCCTATATACTTAAAAAACTTTATATATTTTCTATTGTCATTATTTTATTCTATTTTGTAATTAAAATAATAATAAATAGAATGCAATGTGTACAAGAACATCTTTTCGGCTAAAACATGTGTTGGCATTTCATTAATTATTTTGATCCATTCAACATTTTCTGTCCTTTATTTATTGATATTTTCAACATACTGTCAGACTCACTCCAATTGTTTTCCACCTACATGTGTGTATATATATATATATATATATATATATATATATATATATATATATATATGGCTGGTTTAGCTGAGTAGGTAGCACATCCAGCTAGAAATCACAAGGTTCCTGGTTCGAGACCGGCACTTGCCAACTCAGCATATGAGTAGCACAGGGAACTGTGCGGTAAAGTGAGGAGTCAGACGCTAAAATTATCTCCTTGTCTAGCGCTAGTGAAAAAGGGATAGACTCCCTTGCAGTATGGCTGTTACTGACATTAGGTCACCCCAACGACTTTATATATATAAATGTATATATATATATATATATATATATATAGATAGATAGATAGATAGATAGATAGATAGACTGATAGATACAATAAATGAATATGATGATATTTTAACAGTGGATAAAACAATGATATAAATAATAAGGATAAATGAAATAATTATCGAATTAATATTTATGAATGATAAAAAAGGAATAGGTAAAAATATAAAATATGTCAGTATACACATAATTATAAGAATGAATGAATGAATGAAGTTTTTGTTGTATTTGTTTAATAAATCCGAGCTGTGAGAGTGAATGCAAATTTTAATGTTCAATAAATCCTACCTGTGATATATATATTCATATATAAACAGATAGACAACAAAATAAATTGATAACAACAATAGATGTAGTGAAGATGTGAGGAGACTTACTATGATTTGGTATTTAATAATATCCACCAGATTATTTTTTATTAAAAAAAGAGCAAATGAATAAATAAATAGATAAAATAAAATAATAATGATCCCACCACAACTACTATTACGACCTCTAACTTTTCCAAAAATACTTATGAATTGGAAATGTGAGGAAGAAATAAAACTATCAAGATAATAGTTTTACTAAAATCAGCTAGAATAATGAGGAGAGGGTTAAAGTATTGAGGAGACTTGCTGTCACTTGATTATTAGTGCAAACTATCAGCTGCAACGGTGTGAAAAAATGTTTCTTCTTCTTCTTCTTCTTCTTCTTATTATTATTATTATTATTATTATTATTATTATATAGGGCTGGTTTAACTCAGTTGGTAGTGTGTCCGCCTGGGAACTACAAAGTTCCTTGTTCGATACCAGCCCTCGCCAACTTAGCGAATGAGTAGCACAGGGATATATGTAGTAAATCTCCTTGGTCTAGCGCAAGTGAAAAGGGGATATTCTTCCTTTGCTGCCTGGCTGATACCAACATTAGATCACCCAACTTTATTATTATTATTATTATTATTGTTATTATCATTAAATCACCATTTGCGAATTTAGTCACACCAACATTAGCCTGAGTGACAGCAAGTCTCCTCATGTATCCATGACTCTTTGGATTATTCTAGCTAATTTTAACAATGCTGTTCTCTGGATGGTTTCAATTCTTCCTTGATTTTATTATTATTATATTGTGTTGCATTTAGTTTCAGTTTTACTTTCACTTTCTTACAATCCCACTTAAGGTCTTAACTTAAAACCTGGGATGTAGTTATTATAGGTATTTTATGTATTTATGAATTGTTTTTGTTGCCCCTTTTTGGGGCGTTACTTTTCCACTCACATTGATAGTACTCTTCCAAGGAAATGAACAGATCCTCAAAATGCAATTTTTCATATTTCATATTGGCCAGGACTGTCACATATCTTGTTAATGTGTTTATCTGTCCCTTTCCTGATCATACACAGAGTTCCCGCTATTACTGGCATGGTGGTAGTTTTAAGGTGCCACATTTAAAAAATATTATTATTATTACTATTATTATTCTATTATTTTTTTTACAGCAGCTCTAACTGGTGATAATTATACTAATAATTGTATAAGTATAATTTATATCTATAATCAAAGTACTATTCTTTTTGTATTGCTGTTGTAAGTAACCTACACTGATGATAATAATGAGGATTTTTAAATATATTTACTTTTTGTCTGCAACACAATTTAGGGAACTATAATATACTATAATAAAACCCTGTATATATTTGTATATTCATTTTTTGTCGGTGACACTTGAGAGATAACCGTTAAATGCTACTTATTGAGTAGTCTCCCTCATTTATATATTTATCCATTCATAAAAGATGACCCAACAGGTTACTAGGTTATTTGTGTCTATTTATATTAGAGCAAACATGTATTGTAAATGAAAGTAAAAAAGAGTATGTGTGTCTGTGTCTGTGTACATTTGAGACATTTAGATATTTATCAGAAACTGAGTATTATATATATATATATATGTATACACACACACACACACACACACACACACACACACACACACACACACTTCAAAGTAGGTTTCAAATTACTTTGAGAAAGAGATAAGACATTGTACGAACTTTACAACAAACATTGTAAAGATATAATCAGATATATAATTCACATTCTTTCTTCCTTTGTTTTTTTTCTTTCATTCTTTCTTTGTTTCTTTTTGTTTATTTGAGTAATTGAAAGGGTATCAGTCAACATATGCTCCTGCATTCTTATTTTGCCTGCATGGTTAATGCCATCATCTCAAATCCATAGACTAACAAGTTTAAATCCATTAATAAATAATCTCATCATTTATTATGGGAACTATACTAATAATAATTGTTATTTACTAGTAATAATTTACAAATTCTTATAGTAGTAGTAGTAGTAGTAGTAGTAGTAAGTATATACAAATCATAATAATAATAATAATAATAATAATCATATATAAACCATAGTATAATATACAAAGCAAATTCTTTTGGTGGCATTGTTGTTTGTGCAGAATATGTATTGTAAGTGAAATTAAAAGAGAGTGGGTGTAGATGATATAGAAAGAAAAATAGGGACATAGAATTTTACTTAAATGTTTGGCAAACAAATCAATCAAACAATGAGTATTATATATTAATATGGTTTAGTCACTTGAAAAGTATTTGGAGTAAAAGATAAGAAATGGTGGGAATTTCACCACAAACATTTCAAAGACAAAATCAGATAAAGCATACATGTTGTTATAGATTTTTTAACAGCCAAAAAATAGAAAAAAATAAAAATAAAAAAAATATTAAAAAAACATGAGAGAACAGGTTGAACTGTAAATTAAAGACAAAATGTCTACATGTTATGGTTTTCATAGAAAATTAACAGTTCCAAATTCGATTGGTATATTTCAGGGATATAGCTTGAGATTTGGGGAGGGTGTGGCTCTAGCATTTAGTTAAATAATTGTCATATATTAGATTAGTTAAGCATTTGACCAGTTAGCTCAGTCAGTAGAGTCTGACTAGGAACCACAAGGTTCTGGGTTAGATACCGGCCCTCGCCAACTCAGTGTATGAGTAGCACAGGGACCTGTGCAGTAAAGTGGGAGCTGGTGGTAGGTGTGGCGCTCCATCCCAGACACAAAAAAACAATCTCCTGGGTTTAGCACTAGTGAAAAGGAGATAGACTCCCTCGCTGTCTGGCTGATACCGACTTTAGGCCACAGCAAGTGAAAATCAATCTCACTAACAATTAAAACACTCTAGAAACCTGAGTGATATTTGTTATTGTATAATCTTGATAGAA
>CM042151.1:18285823-18443323 GCA_023376005.1 Doryteuthis pealeii
TATTTTTATTTCAGTTTTTCTCTTCTGGTAACAAGAGAAATAATGCTACATTAAGAACAGCTCCTGAAACAAAATCATATGAAATCAGATTTCTGTTCAGAAAAGAACTTTTTCTGTACATCTCTCTCTCTCTCTCTCTCTCTCTCTCTCTCTCTCTCTCTCTCTCTCTCTCTCTCTCTCTCTCTCTCTCTCTTCTCCTCCCTCTATTACTCTCTCACTTTTCTTTGCTTTCCCTGTCTTTTTTTTTTTCGATTCACTTTCATGGCTCATTGGAAATTTCAGTTGAATTCATTAGGGATCCATTTTTAGCCTGTGACAAATCTGGGTTGATTATTATTTTATTTAGGAAAAATACACAGGAGCAATATTATCGTTTGTCTGAAAGGAGACAAAAAAAAATGAAAAAAGTTGTTTCTATTTAAAATGCTTTAAAAAGAAGCATAACTCATACTTTTATATTACTTATTGAAAATCTTTTGTGAAACAATGAAAGAAAAGCAACCTGGCCTAGAAGAATATATATATATATATATATATATATATATATATATATATATATATATATATATATATTTAGGAACACAATATATATAATACAAGCATATTACCCACTTTAGCACATGGTTGCCATAATTCCCAGTAATATCAACGTAAGTGAGTTTTCATAAATCATGTTCTTTTGTCTTAGGAATTTACTAAAAAAAAGGGTAAAACCTAAAATACTTTAAAAACTTTGAAATTCAACTTTTGTAAAAGTTTTTTTGATTAATTAAATTCATTGAAAGGAAGACGTAAAAGTCTACCCACTATTTGATGCCTGACATTTCTCTATAGAATAGAGTTACCAACATTCTCAATAATATCAAAGTAAGTGCGTCTCTAACCATTTCCATATATTATGTTCTTTTGTTTAAAAAATGTACTAAAATAAACAAAAAAAAACACCAAGACTGAGAGAGATTTGCTCTATACTAAAATGGGAGGGGACACGTGGACTTAAAACTTAGAAATGTTGAAGTGCTCCCTCTTTTTATTTCTTGCCATTAGACAACAGTTCAATGCAGTGTATCGTACATGCACCTTAGATCATGTAATACTGGAAACCAATCAGTAGCAGCATGAGGGATGTAAGAAATAGCAGATGGACCCAACATGGGCCAACAGCATTTTTCACAAGATGCTGGGCGGATGTACCCATATTGAGTAAACAGCCAGGATCGATCAGTTCAGTTAGGAAATTACTGCTTCTCATCTCTAAGTCTAGTGTCTATTGATGAGTTAAAAAAACAGCCACCAATTGGTATTGATAACACACAAAGACAGAACATCATGCTGCATTGCCCTTTCCGCTGTCACAAAAAGCACACATCCACAGGTTCAAGCTCTGGCCAGGTGTTTGAAAAATAAGCTACAGAGCCCCAGCAACATCATACCCCCAAACTGTATCACTCTCAGCATGGCCAAACAAGACACAGGCACTACTGTGGCCAAAGCTCTGACCACAGTATCTAAAAGACAACCACATAAAAAAAATAGTCTCTGATCCAAGGATTATCCTAGGATTGTTCCAATTCATATGTAAATAATTATTTTAATGGGATCTCTGCTTGTAATGATTCTGACATTAAGAGTTATGTTGATTCTTGATCACTGACAATCCTTTTCATCCTGATGGTATGGTATACAGATTACTTGATTAATTGTTTGGTTGGTTGCTTTTATGGCATGTCAATGCATGTGGGGTTATTCAATCTTTTTTTACAAACAATTACATAGTTTCAAGTTTCTTAATACAAATAATTTGTACATAGTTATATAGTTGCAAGTATTCCTATCTAATACTAATGATTTGAACAAAATTATATGGTTTCAAGTATTCCTATTTAATACAAATAATTTTCAAACAGATCTATTTGATCCATAGATGGGACCGTAGCAGGTATTACCATTCCAGGTAAGTTATAGCAAAGAAGGATTCTCTATTCCCAAGAGATCCAGAAGCCTCACCACCACATGCAATTTAGTGTAGTATACAGTTTCTTTTTTTGCCTATGACAATGACTGGATTAAACTTGTGTAGCTTCACCTGTAGTAATAGTAAAATGAGCCGTGGTTTCACATGCTCTAATACGGCAATTATGTACATAGCAATGAACGTTATTACTTATATACCTATTGCATTGACATAGATGAAGATATGTTGCTTTTAATATCTGGATATAGATTTTACCAACTAGAACAGAAATCTGTGTTTATCTTAGATTTAGCTCATAATTTATTCCATGAATTAAAAGTTTGTAATTTTCTATTTGAAAAAAAAATGCAAGAATTTAACTAATCACTCCAGGGCTATATTTAATAATCAAATCTTGAGACGAAATTTTCAGATCTGCATTATATTTGTAATATTTCATTTGATTCAAATTATGTACACATGGAAACAACATCTGAAAAAGTAAAGCAAAAATCTTTTAATCTTTTAAAAGAAAATTATTTTTAATATTACTGAATATAAAATGTTACTGAAAATGTGTTAATTAACTTTCACCAAAGATAAAGAGTAATGTAAGTTTTATTCCAACTGAAAAATAAATAAATGAAATTAATATTTATCATTTATACTATTTTTCTTTTAAATTTATTTTGTGTAAAAGGAAATAAGTTCCAGTGATTTTAAATTTTCAAATATTTTGGCATTGCATTTTTATCTAATTTTGTTTATAAATTACTGATATGGTGAACATATGCTAATATTCATGAGAAAGAAAATAGGAATGAAAGCTTTCTCCAGAAATAAGATATTTTTAAATAATGTAATCAAACTTATTATTGATATAATACATATCATCATTCTTATGGGGAGAAGGAAAAAGAAAACAAACAAACAAAAAACTTATCTGAAATTCTTTCTTCTTTAAAGGAAAATAATTATATTCCCCCACTTAGATTTCCCATTAACATTTATCAAGAGAGAAGAATAAAATTTATTTTTCCAATAATTGAATTTTATTCATTTGGTGAGAAAATTTTTAAAGCAAGATTTATTCATTTGCTGTTTTTCATAACTGATTTTATAATAAAATGTTCATTTGATGTTGAAGTATTACAATTTGAAAAGATAGACAAGTGAGATGCATAAATGTGATAATTTGGGGAAGATTGGCATTTTACATACATAAAAAATTACTGTTAAAACAGTCATTAAACTTAATATATATATATATATATATATATATATATATATATATATATATATATATATATATATATAATAAGTTCTAAGATTGTATTCTGTTTTAATACATCTATCTTTATATTTAATTGTGGCTCCCCCAAATTTAAACCAAGATTTTTAAAAACAAAATAGTTTTAGTTGGTTGGTTGATTAGGTGGTTGATGGATTTTAATAGATTATCAACCTGTCAATTTTATGCTTTGAGGTTAGGGAATAATATACATTGCACAACTATATTTACACTTTTGTAGTCAATGGTTTTAACAATATGTTAGCACTGTTGGTGTTAAGGGGGTTACCTGATCATGACATTGATCAGGTGTATTTTTTAGAATAATTTTACTTATCTCAAAAAGGACAGAATGTCATCTATGCTGACATTTTCAAATAGATCTTTCATATTTGCATTTAAAAAGCATTTTCTGATGAGAGCAAAAGTTCCACATTCTATGAGGAAGTATCTAATAGTGCAGAGTGTTATCACACTGTGATTGTTTTTCTTGTTTGAGTCTAAAGTTTTCATTCTTTGCTACAATATAGAAATTCGTTTCAGTTTCTAACATTTATCCTTTTTTACAGAAATCATTATGAGTTATGTGACCTTCTTAAATGAAGTATTGTCATTCTTATTGATTTTTTTACTAGTTTTTCTTTCATTTATTCATTCATTTATTTTACTTGTTTATACTTTCTTAAGGTGTCCAATATTTTTATATGTAGTCTAGTTATCATTAGTTCTTTGATTAGAATTTCTTTCATCATATGTGTGATGTTTAATAAGCAAATCTAACAGATCAATTGCTACTGACTAAATCCTCATTAGGTGCTCCATAATTGTGAACTTGTACTAAATCTAAGTTATACTAAGTGTTTTTGAGTACCTCACATAATGTTATGGTCATCAAACTAGGCTAATAGACAATTTTGTGTGAGTGTCCCATAATTCTGGTTATGTTCCACAACTAAACTTACTAAATAACTAATTTCATTGCTTGATAACATTTAGTAGTAATAGATCAAATAGTTTTAAGTTGTATTCATTTCTTAGAGAATTGTCAACTTTTGTTAACTTTTTACTATTTTTTTCCTTCTCTTTATCAATTTTTATCAAAACTTTTTTGACCATTTTTAAATTCATATCCATTAAGTAAACAGCAATAAACAGAAAGATAAATAATCAAAGATAAGATTAGAACTTGCATCAAAGTTTTCCATGGATTTAGTTGGTTGGTTGGTTGGTTGGTTGGTTTTACAGCATATTAACACTTGTTCAGGTTATTTAAATAACCCACCAATAATACTAAACACAGACACTAAGATCCTCAGCCACTGCCTTCTATCACATATATGATAAAAAGTTTTGAGGTGTTGCCATAAGAACAACTATGAAATACAGCCAGGACAATCATATAGGTGCTAGGGCTTGACATAACTGATTGATTGGAGGGGGCTTCTCCGACCACCTCTCTAGCCCAAGTAAGAGTCAAAGTGGAGTGTTGCATGTCATGGCATGCTCAGCCCTAGGATTCTGTTCTTAAGTATCATGGGACACCATTCATGGCCAACAGCTGGCTCCAGTGGAAGGGTCTTACCCCTCTGCAAAGGTGCAGTCAGCATATTCTACACCCCTAGCCAACAGGGGTTGTAAATAATTATAGCTTATTGTAACAGTTATAAGGTTTCAAGTATTCCTCTCTGATATTCATAATGCAATGATATAATTTCTAGGTCCCTCCTTCTCATGGATTTGGGTTATTTTGTTGTTGAATATTAACAATATTAATCCTTTATCTTGGTCTTTTATGGTGTTTGAATAAAATATATATTCTTGCTGTTTCCATGAATAAGTATAGAACATATTTTTAAAAAGAAAGAAAAAAAAAGAAACTCAGTTTTGATACTTGTGCATACAAACAAGTTTCAAATTTCTAATATTTATTGAGGGCATCCTCACGGCTGATGTGGTGGATTGTAACATCGTAATAATCGAGTTCAAACTCCAGTCACACTATTATGTTCGGACTAATACCCTTAGGAATGGTATGAACGCCCTCACCCCTATGGCTATGGGTTAAATAGTGCTATACTGTTCTTCTACAAGGATGGTTTTGGCATTAAATAACCTATTATGGTTGATAAACAAAGAAACCAAACTAGTATTTATTAATTTGTTTACAGAAATTGTAATACTGTGAAGCAGGGGTTTGAGATTACATAGTTCCTGCCATATTATGATAATACATTTTAACCTTAGTCACTCTGTAGCTAACCTAGGTAATTAATGTTTAATACCCTACACCTTTCATGCTGTTAACTAAAGACTACTTACTTGTACACCTGTACTCTTAATCAGCCCTATTTCCTAAATTTCCCCCCATAACTTCTTTCTGAATTAACTAATTAAGTAACTTACTTAAATAGCTAAAATAATCATAGCACATGTCAACTGACTTTTAGACTCTCAAACTCTTACAAGTCATTACAGTGAATTCTTTACTTTCTTATATTCTCTTTTTATATATCTATCTTTGTAATGTCACTGCATTATAGAAATGTAAATTAAGAGATGTTACCTCTTTTTTAATAACAGTCACACAGTTGCAATCATAACTTCACATTATTTTAATATTTTTCTTTATCATAAATATATTTATTAAGTTATTTTAAAGCATTCTAAGACTGGCTATCCCCCCCTCTCTCTCTCTCTCTCTCTCTCTCTCTCTCTCTCTCTCTCTCTCTCTCTCTTCCTGTCATGCTAGAGAATTCAGTATGTGGTTGACAGTTATTAGTTATCTCTTCCACACACAACCATTCATTTGTCGAGAGAACTCTCATGCACATATATTTAATGCATTGGTTTCACAGAAAAGCTATCTCACACGGTCCAAAATAAAAAAAACACTTCTAAATTGACATTGTTTTTCAACAATATTTGATTATATTAACCTTTTAAAAGGAAAGAAGGAAAATTTTTGATAAGGACATTCACACCTTTCTCTCTTCAATAATTCTATTGAAAAAATTAACTTCAAAAATAGACATTTAGTCTGACTGATACTAACTGAATAGAAAAAATTAAGTTGTAACAAAAGTTCTGTTATCACTACAAGATTTCTGCATACAGAATATTTTCTGTAAAGCATCTTCAGTATTTCTTTTTGTCATTGTGCTAAGCTCACTTGAATTTCCTACACTGGATATAACATAGCACCTGTGTCCTCAACTAAAAGTAGAAAGGAATGGGCAAATTTCCCAGGATGCACATCTTAGGGAGAATACCAAAGGAACTATTTTTTACCCCCCCCCCACACACACAGGAGACATGCTCCTTGCAGGGCATATCACATTAAACTGACCTTTTGTCACACATCAATACTGTGGCAATATATAAAATTACTTCTCTTGAACTCTTACTACTCTTGAACTACCTGGCATTTGGGCTGGATTATGTTTTCAACTAATAATAATAATAAAAGTTTGGATTCATATTAGATTTTCATTAGAGAAGAACAATGAAGTTGATACAATTGATGAATTGCAAGAAACAACATATAGCAGAGAGAGAGGGAGAGAGAGAGAGAGAGAGAGAGAGAGAGAGAGAGACTGTATTGCAGTCACTATCACCCTTCACCCACCATTCCTTCCAGCGTACAATATCTAGCATGCAACTCTGTTCATTACCTTATGATATATGTGACTTAGTTCTCCACTCTGCACAATGGCATACATGTCACATCCTCCATTGTCATTATTCTCAGGTCTACACTGACCCAGAGTGGTAATACCTGTTAGGGTCCCATCTATCAGTTAAATAGATAAAAAAATGAGTTTAAAAAAAATTTGTTTAAAAAAAGATTGAATATCCAACAAAAATGAATAAAACAAACCTCTTCAGCATAAAATAACCCCTGGGTTGACATGCTGTAAGATCCAACCAACTAACCAACCAACCAAGAATAGAGAAATATACTTCTATTTAATCACTTGGTATTTGTGCTGCATGGTACAGAAATTACCAACTCCAGAGAGCATTTTCTTAAGGCAGCATTTAAAAGTGGTAAGAGCTGGGCTAATAAACCAGAATCTGAGGTACCTCTGAAAAAGAATGGCAAAGGAACTGATCAATCTTTAACCCCTTGAAGACATTCTTCCATTCGGGTATCTCACTTTAAACCAACCTTGTGTCACTCTTGGGTGTTAGATACTGATTGTTTAGAAATATCATTGTTTTTAAAAAGTAGACAGTCTTATTCTTACTGATGTTCTTATTATCCAACATCCTTTACTTGTCATGAAAAAGACGTTTCTTTTATTAACTATTAAATATCATTGGTCAAAATATCATTCTTTATAAGGTCAGATATGAATTGCTTTTATTTGATAATATTACCTTTGTAAATTCAAATGAATTTTAATACATATAAAGTTAGGTGAAACTTCTTTATTCAACATTATAATTGTGTTTGTCTAAGTAACAATCATCTGGGGGTTGCTGCTTCAATCCTGACTACAGGTGATAAAATTGTATAGAATACTTAACATAGCTAACACTTGTACCCAGTCATTGCTAACAGAATGAGAACAATTTACCCCAATGGATTAAATAAAAGGTTTGGTTTGAAGTTCCATGAATGCTCTCAATTCTGACATGAAAGCCTGAGTTCAACAAGAAACACCTGAAGAAGACTGGAGGACGCATCAGTTGAAATGATGTGTAAATAACAATAAAGAGGATAACAACAGTCCAAAAAATCTAAATAATACAAATTGTAATCATACTATGATACTTGTCTTTTTCTTTAGATGGTGGTTTCTGATTTTGTGCCGTGCAAGTGTTGGTTTAGAAATGTTTAGATGTTACATAATAAATAGGCATAGCCAATCATTTTTGTAATGATGTATAGGTAAATTTAAAATTTGTGGTATGCTGTGGAAAAATTCAGTACCATAAGTAACTTTATAAAGTTTGACGGCCAAGACTTAACATCCTCTGAGTGGGACCCCCTGATTGGCTTAGGGAAAGAGAGTGAGAATTAGAGTTACCTCAGAACGAAGCAAGCATCCATGGTTAAAGTATGGCATCAGAAAATAAAACTATCTGTACACACAAAGTATATCTCCATGTTCCTAATTAACAAGAACTAACAAAGACAGAACCAGAGAGAGAGAGGGGGAAGGGGACACCCTGATGAAGATGTTCACAACCTGAAAGAGAACATGACAGCCTGTGACTTTGAGAAAATATTTGGAGCAGATAACAGAGAAATTAAGAACAAGAATGTAACACCAAAAAGTGTATGAACATTATATAATACCCTCCCACCCATACACAGAAATAGTGTGTGTATAAAGCTGCCGTGTCTGTTTACTTTTTGTCTGGGTCCAATTTCTACATATATATATTTACTAACCTCTCCACACAAGTAGGATGTGACACAAGATCAATTTTTTAAGTGGAGATTAACAGGTTTGAATTCAGAGTTTTCCTTCTTCTAGACTAACCAAAGTTAAAGAGCCCAGTATATCCTACTATTTACCCATAGCTGGATTCATATCTTTCCTAAGGGTATTAGTACAATGTAAAATGCAAACAGCCTTGTCCAGGATTTGAACTCATCTCGCTGTGTCCATTTCCTATGATGGTAACCATTGCATCATGGGCCTCCAATTTTTACATATAATTGTCATGAAAATGACAGCTTATTCTCACTACAAATAAGATAACATCAAATATATAGTGACAATAAAAAGAACAATGTCTGAGCAGAATTAGGTAATTTGAATAATTTGCTTTAAAAAAGAAGCAAAACAGATGAATAAATGAAAACAAAAAACTGTACTTTATTATTAGTTTTCAATTTTATTTTTTTTATTTTTTTATGTTTTTTTTTTTTTGTTTTTAAATTTAATTAGCAGTTTTTTTAAATTGTCTTAACTTGACTCTGCTGGCCAGAGAAAATGAGAAGGAGTGGATGAAGAATCTTGTGACATTTTTGAGGATGAATTGTTAGTGTCAATATGTCATTTTTTGTGACAATCATAATAAAATGATTGCATTAACACAACTTCTAACACAAATCACTAAATTAGCATTGCATGAGCCATAATGCCCTAACTTGCTTACTTGCTTCTACAGCCTAGTATATGCATGTAGTCATGTGACAAAGCAAACACCCTTGCATTGGAACTCTATCCTACAAACTAGGATTTTTATTGTTTTTATGAGAAACACACACACATAAAACTAAACTATTTTTAGAAGTGATAAACAATCATTAATTTAGAATTAGTGAATTGAAGATCTTTTAATTTAAGAATGTAAATTTTAGTATATTTTTAAATTGTTTAACTTTTAATTCTAATTTCATTTACATTATTACTGGTCAATACGAATTTTGTTGCCAAGAAACAAAACACATTTTTTTAGTTAATTTGATGGATGCTGATTCTGAAAATGATCTTAGTTTTTCATGATTACCTTTTTGCTGTATTGAAATTGCTCATTTATAGAAAAAGGTCACTCACGTTCTTGGCTAATCACAAAATTTTGTTAACATAGAAACCCATCAATTTTCAGGTAGGCCAAGCAATTTATGTTAGCTACCTAAAATAAACTATTTTTATAAGAAAAAAGTGTTTTTGAGTCAAAAATTTAAAAAATAGAAGTACTGAATTTTTCAAATTTATCACCAAAATTCAAATTAACTGATTATCTTTATCTGTAATACACTTTAGTAAACCTGATAATTAATGGACCATAAAAAATAAAACCCTAAAATCTTCTGTTTGATATTCATAACTTTATCACATCACTTCAATACGGGAAGAAACTTTTGTTTTCACAGTTGGAAAGAAACTCCAACTAAAGACATCCCAATTGAATGCATCTAATCATTGTACATTGAACATATAATCTCACTCTGATCTGAAATTACCAAAGTACTGTTTGTGTCATTAATTTGAAATCTTCCACTGTTTTAAAATCTCTGTTTTGAAGCTGCTTTTTAAATGCATTTAAATGTGGTGCTCTTTCCAGTTTGAGTTTTGCTGGAGCAGATATTTATGTGAACATGTGTGCAAGGTCTGGGATAAGACCTCGCTGATCTGCAGACCAATGCTGGCAACAATAACACTCAATGAATGTTTTGCTATTGATGCATGTGTTAATGATACTATGTTATTTATAGTTTGATTATAACTTTTTGTATTTATGATGGGATTAACCAGAAATTACATGGATATTTTAGAAAATTTGGAATTCATAGCCATATGATTACTAGTACAAAAAAAAGGTGAAAAGAATATTATTAGTGCAGTGCTAATTTCAAAAGGAAATATCATCTTCCTTCCATTGCACATCAATTGAGATTCATGAAACAGTATGTAAAATCTCTTGACAAAGAGTTTTAAGTATATATGTAAATTGTTTCCAGGACTTAGCACCAAAAAACTCAAAGCAAAAGTGTTTGATGGTCCTGATATCAGGAAACCCATTAAGGACAATGAATTTGTTAATTCAATAAATGACTTGGAATTATGCGCTTGGACATCATTTGTTGACATGGTGAAAAACTTCTTATGCATTTGCAAAGGATTTAGTGGAAAAACCATTGAAACGTCTACAAGACATAAGCGCCAATATGTGTATTAGGGTTCATTTTTTTACATATATTTACAATTTAGATAAATTTCCAGATAATTGTAGAATGATTCCCTCAAGATATGAAAACAATGGAAGAGCACAACCAGGGACAACAGGATAAATAAATGATTGCACACTTCTGCTGGGGTAGCAAAAAGGAACTTAAATAACATTGAAAAATGACAGACAATCAAGAAAGAGATTTTTTTACCATAGTTCTTATGTTCACTAAGGTTTTATTTCTGCTTTTAGTTTATTAAATAATTTCATGAAAATACTTGTTGGTCTTGGTATCTTCAATCACATTATTTTTAAAGAATTGGGCTCTGATTGTTATTGCAAAAATAGTATTATTCAATAAGCAGACAAATATTTGTTGGTTTAAATATGAATTGAGATGTTTCTATGATTTTACTTCTCTTATGAGTTTCTTCTTATGTCTCCAGTACTGTCCAATGTATCTTCTTCATCTTACTCGGGTGGTTTATGTAATAGGCGGTAACAGCTGCTTTTTTTGTGGGGTGCTGCTCCAGCATTTGTTCAAAACAGCAAACAGCATCCTTGTGTAGTTCCCATCTAGCTTTTTCACTAAGAGTTTTGTTAGTGTCTAAGTGAAGTAGCACTGACATGGCTATAGTTTGGAAAACTACTCGATTTATCAGAGATCAGATTTTCATATGATCAATAATCTGTCAATGGCAGTCAATGCCTTTCCTATGCATGTATTGATATCCCTTTCTGTAAATGAGATATTACTACCAAGGTATATAAACTGGTTTACTAATTTTAGAGGCTTACCATCCAGTATGGAGGTGTCTCCATCTTCTTTAAAACACATGAAGTTCATTTTATTGGTTCCTATAGAGACCAATATCTCTTGCTGCCTTCCCTAGGCTATACAATAGGGATTCTGCTTGTACAGGTGTATTTGCAAGAAGTGCTAGATCGTCTGTGTAGTCCACATCTGCAATCATTTCTGTGGGATATTGTCTGATTCTTGCCTTTTTTTAGCATGAAGCCTTTTTCCTTCATTAGATCTGACATAGTGCAAATTTGTTTTAGTACTATTTTAGCCACATAATTCAATACATTATAAAAATTGGCCGTTATTTGATGGTTTTAAGTGAGATATGGCTGCTGATTCAATTAATTATCTAGTGTATTTATCATGTTTATATAGAATCATTTGAACTTTTCTAAAGTTAAATGAACTATGCAACAGAATTTTAATTTAATGTTTTATTGTGCATAAAAAGTGTTCTGGCCAGAAGTAATGGCTCCTTTATAACTTCCAATTCACTTTGTATATACCATGAATGGCAGCAACATTGCAATACACTCAATTTGCAGCCTCTAATGCAAAGAATATTTTAATTACCACTTTAGCATCTATCTCATGTTTTGATGTTGTCTGTAAAGTTTTGTAGATCAAAATATTTTAAACAAATTGAAAAAAACAAACAAAACCTAACATGGATTTCTGAATGAATCACAACAATTTTGTTTTTCTCATGTCAAGAATATTTTTCTAGGAAAGCATACTACAATTATTCAAAGGCTGAGTGGAAAAAAATAGCTTTATTCTATCATAGAATTAGTCTTTTTTATGTGAATTCTATTTTAAATACACATGCATGACACATATACATGCATGCACGCACACACACACACACACACATGCAAACAAACACACAAATACAGACACACAGACACACATACACTCATATCTACACAAAATCATGTACAAAATATATATCTATCACACTCACACATGTGAAAATACATATAGATATATGTAGGTACATCATTACATCCATAGCCTATTGATGAAAATAGAAATTATTTTACACAACAAACATTTATTTTTCATCTGAAAGTGGAAGGAACTAATCTTTTGTTTAAGCTTAGTCCTAATTTTGCTTCATAATATTCAAAGAACAGAGAAATTCCAGTTTTTAAACATTAGTCTATTCATCCAAATGGGAATGGTTTACAATAGTTTATCTAATTTTTTATATATCTATATAGAAGTTACATATCAAAGCAATTAACATAATCATATTGGTACACATGATTTTTCACATTTGATTTGAATATTTTGTTTTCTATCCTCCATGTTGTATAACATTGATTATTTTGGATATTTTTATAATTCACCAAACTTTAATTAATCTGGAACATAGTTCACAATTTGCTTACAATACCTGCTGTTACTAAGTGGTTACTCATCTAAGTACTAAACAAGCTCATTGTTGCTTAAACATGTCAGACTTCTTAACCACTCAGCCATCAGCACCTACAGACTGGAGCGACTATTTTAACTGATAAATACATACATATGTATATATGTAGAGGCTGCCAGAGAGTGCTCCATCCGTTTTATAGAATGGATGTTGTGAAACATTTTTGGTTGTATTGAAAGCATGAACAAATATAAGATAAGGAATAATAACAAAAATTTAAAGTGATGAATATTGTTGTTTTTAATCTTATTTATTAATCCTAATATTTCAGGTACACCTCTACCTTTTGTCAAAGGTTTTTTAGGAAATAATATATATATATATATATATATATACCGTAAATCCTTGAGTATAATCCACACTTTTTTCTCAAAATTTAAAGGTCAAAATCCCTAGTGCCATACTATATACAAAGTTAAAAATGAAAAATATTTATTTGGCAATGTTTATTCAGACGCATTTTTTTCAGAAAATCCCCTGCGTATTATACTCGAGGATTTATGGTATATATATATATATATATATATATATATATATATATGTGTGTGTGTGTGTGTGTGTGTGTGTGTGTATTTGGGCAGCATTCTTTCATTTATACAAGTAGAATTAAACAAAAAGGACATCTCCTGTTTAACAATTTTATTTTTGATCTTTTCTAATTTTCTGGCCAACTTTTTAATTTTTGGGTGGAATTGGTGGATAAGTCCACCAAAGTTCAGTTCCCGAGTACTTTCGGCACTTCGAAGTGCCATCATCAGGGGTGATGTATTCCAGTTTTTTTTTTTAAATCATATTAATGTGGAGGCTGGAAGGATAAGAATTGGTGAGAAAGGTGTTATAGGCATTTAGAATGTGTGTACTGTATTGGAAATTAATTTTGTTTAAGGATGGTTTGTATTGTTTTATGTATAAAGCTTCTAGTATTTGGAGTTTTTGTTTATTTTTTTCTTTGTGCAGAATGTGTGTATTTTCCGTTAGAATATTTCGGTAATTAGAGTGGGGGCATGAATGTAATTTTAGGTGGTTTGAAATAGAGCTATTGTCTGTTAAATGGAGGGTTAGACGCCTTGACAATGTGGTTGAGGTGAATCCAATGTATGCATTATCATTTTCTGGGAGACTGCAATCTCCTAGGGGACATTTAAATCTATATACTGCATTGGTCTCATTAAGCCGACTTGTCTGGGGAGAAAAATTGTTACGAATTACAAGATTGGTAGTTTTGTATTTTGTATAATAAATAATATATATATACATATATATATATATATATAAGATGGACAGACATAATAAGACAAACAGGAGTACTTCTTTGTAATTACTTACTTTTTAATTTTTAATTGTTCTTATTCAGTTTTCACTTTAGGTTTTCATAAGTTTTTTGAAAAGTTTTTAAAAGAGTTGATAAACCATAACAGAATTGACAAAAATGAACCAGTGATGAGAATTATGCAATCAATGTACATGAAGTTTGCTAATGTATTAAAAGATATAAGAATGTCTGGATGGTCAAGAAATCCTGGTCCATCACATTAAATAAAGTATTTTAAATAAACAACAATATATAGAACAACAATATATAGAAGTAGTTATTTGGTAAACTTAGTTTAGATGTGGCTCATGGGGCACTTAATGAGAAACAAACTCACTAACAATGGTTTTGTAATCCAGCTTGCTAACTATTACACCATGTTAGGTGCTCAACCCATTTGCCATGGTAGGATGTAACATGAGGTTGGGGCATTCAGCTAGGATTGAACTCCCTATTCAGTAATAATAGATCTGCAAGACTATTTTGCTAATCATGATGGGATGCCCTATGACTGGATAGAAGTAACAGCCAGGTAATAACTATATTGAATAAATGTCTACCCTTTTACAGACCCATCCTGAATATGGCTAAGTTGGTAATCAGGTCTATACCAGTTTGGGGTATTTATAGAGAAGAAGTTATTTTTTTAATGGTGGATAGTTCTGTAGATTTGTTTATGTTAACTTGAGGAGGAAGATGAAGATACTTGTTACGATACAGAAATCAAGTGGACAAAAAAGAAAAAAAAAATTGCCAGCCTGTCATGTTTTGTCATATTTATTGGAATCATGGCTATTTTATATATATCATTATAATATCTCCTTGCATAACTCTGATGTGGAATAAGTAGAGTGAAATATTACAAATATTTTATTGTTCCTTTTTTTGTACTGATTCTTCAGACAGATTCTGATAACAAATCACAATTCTAACCAATCAATTCCATCTTTTCTTTATGGTCAAACTGTCACATATAAATGATCATCCAGATATTTATATATACATGTGCATATGAATGTTTATGTTGATAATATATATGTGTGTATACATGTATGTGTATGTGTGCATGAAATAGTTTTTTTATATATATATACTAGCAAAAGTACCCGGTCCATGACTGGACTAAAAAAAAATTAGAATAACTAGAGAGTGAGTGAGAAAGAGAAAACAGGAGTAAGAAAGAGAATAAGAGGAAAATGATTTATCAAATTAAAAAAATCGCTGAGAATTCGTATAGTATGTTTGTTTATTTTAGGAAATATTTTTCTTTTTGTTTACATTTAAAATATTATTTAAAAAAATGTATTCCTAAACTTGCGAGTGTTTCTCAATTGTTTGTTGCGTTAAAATGATTCATTTAATTAATTTTCTTTTTTAGCCCTAAAAAAGTAACAATGAAAAGTAGCTAAGCATTATACATGTGTCCTTATTTATTTAGCTCTGTTGACTGGGGCTGTATAATACACTAACTGCACCTCTGTTTAGATCTCTGTTTAGATCTGTAAGACTTCCTTCCAATTGGTCCACCTTTGGGCCATGTGTGGCGACCAGTGATGCTTATGGACATAATCCTGGTGGTTGAGCAATCCATGACATGCTACACTCCACTTTCATCCTTACTTAAGGTAGATGGGCAGTCAAGCCCTAGCACTTATATGATTGCCCCAACCATTTTGCTCTTATGACAAACTACCATTCCTTTTCATCATATAACTGTTCTAAAAGGCAGTGGCTGATGGTCTTTCTGTCTTGGATATGATGTCTAACTGTATGTAGTAGTGAGGTTCCTATTCTGGAGCTTTTTGAAGTATGGATTACCCCTGCATTGACATTAATCCCAGGTCCACTTTGACCTGGAGTGGTAGTACCTGTTAGAGTCCCATCTATGGGGTAAATAGATAAAAAATGAGTTAAAAAATTTGAATACCCAATGATAATGAATAAAACAAACATGACTTTGGCATAAAATAACTCAAGGGTTGACATGCTATAATGTCCAACCAACCAACATGTGTCTTTATTTGTAGGTGGAAAATTTTTTGTATTCATTTGAATGTAAATTGTTCATTTATTAAAGATTTAACAATAAACAAATCTAAGAATTAATGTATTATGATATTCGTTTACTTTAAGAATAGTACTTTTTTGTTATTTAAATCTTAATATTCGGTATCCTATTGTGATGTAATGGTTTGCAAGTTAGTCTCATATATCCATTAATACAGAATAGGTGCCCTTGTGTCATATCCTAACTGTGACAAATGGATTCAGTAAAGAAAATGACTCCCATTGTTGTGTAATGGTTAGTGTAATTGTTGTGCAAGGTAGTCTCAGAGATCCATTACGACTGAATAGCAAGTTCAATACTTGCTGGATGCCACATACTTACGAACTTGTGTCACATCCTACACGGAATAAACATTTTTGGGTAAAGAAAGAAGGAATTATATCGTGGTGTAATGGTTAGCATGCTCCTCTCATAGTTCCATTACTATTGAATAGTGAGTTTGATCCTCAGGTGGCCCATACTTGTGATATCGTATCACGTTTTACCTGTGATGGGTTGGCTAAATACCAACATTTAAAATGTACTTCCTTGCCTGTTGATTTACAATGGTAGAAATCCACTTGACAATGTCTTTTCTTCTTGTTAATTAAAACAGTGTGATCATCTGGCCTTTATTGGGTGATCCATTTGTTTTGTAAAGTCCCAGAGAATTTTATGCATTTCATTTTCTAGGAAAGATTCTGTTTTGTGCATATACCATTTGTGTAGGGGATCACCTTCTCCCCGCAGTCATCCCTGCTCTTTTAATTCTTTTGTGACTGCTTGTTACGTTTGTTTATTAGATGATTAACTGTTTTATCACTATCACTACATATCTCACACTAGCAATTGTTCTGTATATCATCAATTTTTACATAATTAGTCATTATGACATGCATCATTATTGTTATTATTGTTATTATTATTACTATTATTATTTATAAAAAACTTTATTAAGCAATTATAATCAACATTTTTTTAAATTTAGTAGACTATAACAGCTATTTCATGTTTAACTATGCAAACTATTTTGATAATTGTGTTCAACATATAACAGTAGTTATTATTACTAGCAAATATATGCACCCTCCATGTTCAAGTATTTAAGTTTTGATGTAATAGAATATTATATTAAATTAGAAAGGCTAATGAAATTAAATAAGAATGAAGATAAAAAGATTTGAAACTGAGGGGGAATAATCGAAAAATAGAAAAAAAACTCTTTCATCATAAATTACAGTTATTTCTTCTTGTTAATGGATTTCTTTTAAGATTTATCCCTGAGATTTTTGCTCGTATTCATTAAGATAAAACCAAACAATTAGAAATCAATAATACTAAGCACATTAAAATCAAATTTTTAATATCAATATGCAAATTAGCCTTCCCGTTCACACTGTAAACTGCTATTTTTGTTGTTTATATAAATACATTGCATGTTATTTGTATGAAGACATGGTGAACGGTATTAATAATGTAAAACAATTTTATTAATAATTGAGGTTTAAATAAAGATAAAATCATGGATATTGCGATGTAAATAACTAAGGGAATTGTGACTTGAGTAGTAATATAGTTTCAGTTACAGACAGACAAATACACAATCTCCATTAGAATAAGATAAAGTAAAAATCATTTGATTATGAATGATTGATAATTGTATATATATATATATATATATATATATATATATAATTGTTGAAATGAAAATAAAGTGCTCAATTACAAGAGGTGTATTAATTTGTTATAATGTACAATATAATTAAAAATGTTACCATTGGTGTCAAAGCAGCGTACTAGCCACATCATCAGGACTATGGTATCAATTGCCTTTTAATTGTATTGTACACTATAATAAATATATGTATATATATATATGTGTGTGTGTGTGTGTCTGTGTGTGTGTGTGTATATTTATTTATCTATTTATTTATCTAATAATATATATCATATTTTAATATACATATATATATATATATTATATATTAATCCCACAGAAAAAAAATTACAGATAAAAATTTAACCAATAACTATGAATCAATTTACATGCATATAGACATAAATATATCAATTTTATTACTATGTCAGTCTTATCTATACATCTATCTTTGTGAACATGTCCATGTCCATATATATATATATATATATATATATATATATATATATATAACATATAACAACACACACACACATACACACATATATATATATATATATAAATATGAGCACACATGCATTTAACATGCATGTACATAGACACATGCACATGCAATCATGCACACACACATGAACACACACACATATACAAACACACACATGCACATACATATATATATATATATGTGTGTGTATGTGTGTGTGTGTATTACACACACACACACACATATATATATATATATATATATATATATATATATATATATATAATAATAAGCAAATCTTCAGTTATTTTCTAAAAAGTGATATTTACACTGAAACAGAATCCATGCTAGTCTATAACTTCAAAATGTAAATTTAAAAAATTTTTACAAATGAAATCAAAAGGTGTTACTAAAAGTTTATCTTGTATGGAAACTACAATTTTCAGACTGTATATATATATATATATATATATATATATATATATATATATATACATACTTAATGTATATATGCATGGATTTCTGAAAGTATTCGTGCATGTAGCTAGTGATGAAGCCTTCTAATTCATTTCTATTTTCAGCTATAAAATTTCATTTGCCTTTACTTTGGCATTTATTTATTTTACATTTTGCATTTTTTTTTCCTCTTCCATTTTAATTTTATTATGGGCTATATCTGTCAAACATTATTTTAAAGTGTCTTCTTCGTTCGTCACATTTTGCCCTAAGGTAGAAGAGTAAATTATTTAATAATACAAAATAAATAGATAAATAAATTAAAACAAATAGGCTATTATTAATTTATTTTATTTTATTTTTTACATTCAGAAATGGCGTGGAAAAATAAACTGTGAATTTATTTATACAATTATTTGTTTATTTATTTTCAAATTGGGTGTTTATTTTCATTTAGGAATTTGAAAAAAAGATTGGCATGAAAAGGTAAAAGCATGAGAACTTAATGAGCAAATGTTGTTTTTTTCAATCGCTCTCATTGTCAAGAAGAACACTTATTCTTCTTTTCCTCCTTCATCTCATGTTGTCATTGCCTGAGGTATGAAAGGAGGCAATGGTTTTGCCAGTGCATAGAAAGGTTGTTCATTTGGCAAGGGGAAGTTGATCTGATGGGGTGGTGAAGAAGAAGCAGATATTATGGGAAGAAAAATGATCATGAAATATGAAATAAAATAAATTCCCGTGTGAAGCACAGAAAAATGAGATATTTTACTTCACTAATAAGATTCTCTCTCTCTTGCATGACTGACTTCTTTTAAATAGCTTATTTATTTACCTATAAATATTAATGTAAAAACATGAAGGAATATAATTGAATATATTATTTTTGTCCCATAATAGTTGTTGTATAAAAACTTCATACACTATATATAACAACTATTATGGGATGGAGGTAGTATGTAGCAGTACTAAGTAGATAATACAGAGAAGTGGATGTTCAGCCTGCAATGTTTGAGAAAATTGTGTCATGAAACAGCCTTCGGGAAAAATTAATAGACAAAAAATAGGGTAAAAATATTTAAAACCAATCCAAAGTGTGTATGGCCAAATAAAAAGTCATTTTAGTTCATTTACTTTGATCCAGTGGTTGCTTATAAAAAGAGATACATTTTTTAACTGAAGACAGAGGAACACCAGACTTCAGGATGAACTGTTTTGAATCAACAATGCTGCAGAGCTCTTACCTCTTACTAGGCCATCATACTATCACCTCTTACCTCTTCACATTACCAATTTCCCACCTCCTATCATCTTACATCCTACCAACCTTTCACTTCTACTATGCAAACATGCTACCAACCCCAGCATTGTACACATCAAACAGAATCTTAAAAATCTCTGTATATTACTTTTCACTTCCCTTGAAACACTTAAGCATACAAGCACATACATACAAAAGGAATATCTTCTAATGAATTTTACCATCTAACAGACTTTACCCAAAAGCATTGTTTATCTTTCTCTTCAGAAACCTTTCAAAAATATTGTATATTTATAAAACTTTTGTTATTGTTAAAAGCTACCCTTTTCTTATTCCTTCCTTATACTAACATGTAGGTTATTTATCTCTATAAGGCCAAACCCCAAACCTCATTAACTCTCTTCAATTCTTTCAATTCCAAAATTAACCAGTAACAATAAGGATTATCATAAGTAACAAAAAGACAGAAATTAACCCACAGTTCAGTTCCAGATGGATGGCTTCTATATGCACCTATTTCATTGTACTAAAAGAGATAGTGTCAGGATGAATCCCTGATGTCTGATTCCCCACAAAATGTAATGCCAATCAGTCTTAATAATTTATCAATCTAAATCACAGCCTTGAGTCAAATCTACTTTCCTTGAGAAGCAGATAAAATACTTTTTGGCCTTTTCACCACTTTTCACCTTTGCATAGTATCTGGTTATATCAGCTTAATATCTAATCCATTCTGTAGGCATCCTTCCATCTGCGAGAGACGATGGAGTAGTCCAATTTTTTTTTTCAATTGGAACTATGTAGCCTGGGCGGGTTCATATGGAGGATGAGCTGTTGCTCAAGCAGCAAATCCACTTCACAATGCCACTGTGATTCAAAGGAAAGGCAAGAAGCCAATACAGCTTGGCAGCAGTAGTGTCACAGGAGTAGCACTGGATTTCAGTATCACACCACCTTAGGGACTCTGGCTCTTGATTTGTCTTCGGGGTTTACTCCCCTTAATATCTAATATGCCCTTGATATTACTAAGACATAGGATTTGAGTTAACCACATTTTAAACAGGACCACAAAAACTTTTTGTACAAATTATTTCTCTCCTGTTCCATATTATAAATACATCCCATTTTTTTAAGTGCATTTTTAAAACCATTCAAAGATGAAACTAAGTATAGAATCCTTAGAGAAATGTATTATTTATCAGCCAACAATGACAACTGGTCATTTTTTTAAATTTTGGAAAAGCATATGAAACCAGGCAGTATTATCTCGAGATTGCCATTGCTGAAAATATCAATTCGTGTCAGTGTCCATGCCTTTCGTAAGGCAATAAGGAGGTGATGTCAGGAGAATAGGTCTCTGGTCATTGGTTTTCAATTAATCATTATTGGTTTCCAGCCACAAATGTCTGAAAACTGAGCCATATATACCTTAGGATCTAGAAATTAAGTCACATTTCATGTCTGTTATTTATTTACAATTAATTTTATATCAAAATCTTTGCAAAATGGAGATCAACTTACTATATGTGCATATATATATATATATATATATATATATATATATATATATATATATATGTGTGTGTGTGTGTGTGTGTGTGTGCGTGTGTGTGTGTGTGCATGTGTGTGTGTACATATATATATATATATATATATATATTGGTTGAAACATGGGTTGGCACTCCAATAAATTATTTTTATCCATTCAACATTTTCTTTCCTTTATTTATTTTTCAACATTATTTTACTAATAAGATTCCTTAAATTTTGCTTTTTCCAAATGGGGTATTTGTCTTTTTGATGATTTTTCATTGCAACTAAACACAAGTTGAATTCATATAAATTTTATTGTTTGAACAACATATACCAATTCTTCACATATCTATGATTGTTACAATTAGTTCTTAGTTAATAAGAATCAAATAACTTCAACAACTTACCACATGATTTGGGACAAGTGAGCTTACATGCAGTAAAAACCTACATTATAATCATACTTAGTTGTAATATCAATGTTTTAACCTGAAAAATAAATACCAGTCTCATTACTTTCTGGACCAACGTTATAGATAATTGCTCTCAATAACTTAAAAAAACATTTAACCTCTCCATCTACAAGATAAAGCATACATACATTACCATATAGATCAAAATTATATAAATAAAACTAAAATCAAGTGAGAAAATATTCAATCTTTGGCAATTTTCATTAATTACTTGTATTTTTTTTTTTAACAGAATATTATTACCAAAAAGAAATGTCAATTTCTTTCCATGTTTTATTTATGTGTAGCAGTGAGTGAGAAAGAACAAAAAGATACCTTTTGTTAGTTTTTCCTTTTATCTCAATTGGAATCTTTTCATTTAGTGAAAGTAATTTTGTTTTTGAGTTCAAGGTATTTCATTTTTCATTATGTTTCTTATCTAAAAACAAAGAAAAATTCCAGAAAACTTCATTTCTCTTTTCACACTTCATTTTTATTTCATAATTTGAATTTTCTTTCAATCTCAAATTCTTTTGGGAAATGAAATATGTTTAGAAGTCATGAATATTGACTCCCTCTAGAAACATCCATTGTTATTTATTTAGTAATCTATGTGATTGTGTTTATATATGACAAGGTACCCACACCCATATATATATATATATATATATATATATATATATATAGGTGGACAATATCAAGTGTTTCTTTGAGAGGATTCAACCAAAATTGAGAACTCAAAGGTATATATATATAGATTTGCATATATATTTTTTACATACATGTAGTATTATAAATAAATGGATATATACCTTGTTTTGGATATAAATTTGTTTCGACATATTGATTTGTAAGTCAGGTCTTTGTTGTGTTTTTTCCTTGTGAAGATCTCACAGGCAGTTTGACTGGTGTGATTTTCCTATTTCCTTTATGTGAAAAAATCAAAACCCACAAATAAAATGGCAAATCATAAAAAACTCAAAAATACCAATAGGATTCAAAAACAACTGCCACCTTTGTCTGGAGGAAAAAATAGCAAAGATAAAATTCAAAAACCACTCTACTAATATAGTGAGCCCTCTTATATTGTTTATTACTCTGACTTAATCGGTTAATTATTTTATTGACAGCTGAAGTGGCAACTAACTTGATATTGTACTCCCCGATAAGTCACCCATTCTTCATATATGTATATATATATGTGTGTGTGTGTGTGTGTGTGTGTGTGTGTGTGTGTATAAATTTTAAATCACCTCTGCCGATTGAGCATGTTTTACAAGAAAAATTTCTTAGAGATTCTGGACAATAAAGATGTGACCTGCAATAAACCATGAAATGCAGTTTATATATATATATATATATATATATATATATATATATACTGACATAGCATATGATTTTTATGGAAATTCCCTTCTTTGTTCTTGGCGTCATCATCTAGTCAGTTAATTCAAATCTTATATCATTGAATTAAGACTTGGTTGCTGAGCACAATTTCATTGACTGGAAAGTTGTGAATACAACAAAGGACTTACATGAAGAGGCTGTATTTTGATCTTACATTCACACAATGTGATAGGAAGCCATCAAAGTCTGATGGTTTTGTAATACACTAATGGGGAACACTGGGATAGTAATGATGCTTTGGCCCAGAAACCATGCTTGACCATCATCTGATGATCACTTTGTAGGCAGTACAGACAGTTTTTTTGTAGCATGTATCTACATATATATATATATATATATATATATATATATATATATATATATATATCATATTCATATTCAAGGAAGAAATTAAACATGTAAGGATAAGTTTACTTGTACAGATTAGTTGGTTCCGAGTGCAATATCAGCCCTGACCAATTCAGAGTCTGAGTAGCACAGCTCAAATTAATGCAGTAAAGTGAAGAACTGATGGTAGGCGTGTTGCTTCATCTCAGATGTAAAAAAATCTCCCTGGTCTAGTGCTAGTGAAAACAGGATAGACTCCCTTGCCATCCAACTAATACTGATAATAGGTCACTCCGCTAACTTTACTATTTTACATATACACATTTGTGGAGGCAAGTTTGGTTTGGTTTCTTTGTTTAATGGCATGGGTTATTTAATGCCAAAGCCATCCTTGTAAAAGAACAGTAGTGTTACTATTTAATCCATAGCTGTGGAGATGAGGGGATTCATACTCTTCCCAAGGGTGTTAGTTCAAAAGTGAACATAAGAGCAGAACTGGAATTCAAACTCACTTACTACGGTGTCATAGTCCAGTACATCAACCACTACCGAATGGGAGACTTCCCCCCTGGAGGCACATGATATAATGTTTATCATCATAAAATATGGTGACACAAGTTCAAATTCTAAACGAGGCTGTTTTCATTTACCGTAGTGCTAATATGCTTGTGAAATATATGAATCCACTTACTCTGCCACCAGCTATGGGTAAATAGTAGGGTAGATTAGGCTCTTTAACCTTGGTTAGGAAATCAATATAGAAGGAAAACTCTTAATTCAAACCTGTTAAACTCTGCTTAAGAAACTGTGTCACATCCTAGCAGATGGGTTGGTAAATATGTATATACATATGAATAGATATATGCATGAAATACCTGATAGAATGGAAGAGAAATAAAATGTGTGAACCAAATTGGAGTGTTTATCAATTTATTATCAAATGCGGAGTACAAGCTTTGTCAGATAAATGGTTTGGAAACAGTTTTGAATTTTAGAAAAATATTCAGCAAATTTTGTCTTATTTCTCTCTCAGGGTGTTCAGGAGAAATTTGACAGTTTCATAAGGAAAAAGAAAAAGTGCTTGGTAACTACAAAATTCAATGGATTATAAAGAAATTCAACAGGCATGAAAATTACACTACAGTCAACAAGTTTCACTCAAGATAACTGCAATTAGTGTCAATCACAGCCTCACTCCTGCTCTAGAATCCTGCTGCCATACATATGGCTTATCATTATCCACGGCTTGACAACAGTGTTTAGAAACTCCACGTAGGCATCTGAATTCAACCTGATACCCTTTCTGTAGATTTTTGACGAATTCTGCTGTACAAACGCAATCAGATCGTCTGTTATATTGCTTTATTCTAGCCACAGCCTCATAGTCTCCATTGCAATTCTCCAGTTCATGCCTGATTGTTTTTACAGCGTTCAGGGAGCACTGAGCAGCAACCATAATCTCCTTATTTTGATGGCCAGCACAAATCATCATGATACAAGTTATTCTCTTCCATGATTGAGGTGGGTTCCAGTCATCCATTCTATCTGTTATTACGTATATGAATGAAGAAGTGTCCAAGCTTTTAAATGATGCGTAGTGTGCATCAATACCTCCAACCTACAGAGAAAAATAACCAAATATAAATATGTCAAATTTCTCCCAAACACCTTGTATATATATATATATATGCATATATATATATATATATATATATATATATATATATATATAGTCATCCACAGACACCGTGTTTTGAAGCTTTACATCTCTTCATTGTGGTTAGACCCAACAACTACTTCTAGCCAGGAGCAAAACACTGACTTTTCATTAGTCCAGTTCCTTAACCTCTCGGCCGTTGGCAACTGCCAGTAAGGAGTGATGTTTTAACTGATAAATACATACATTGATGTATATATTTTATAATCATCAGAGAGTGCAAATCTGTAAACAACAGACGAGCCTTGCTTTATTACACTAGCAGTGAAAGTCAATTAGTCATTCCTAGAGAGCTCTACCGGGTTTTGGGAGAATATAATAGTCATCCACAGACACTGTATATATATATATATATATATATATATATATATATATATATATATATATCCACACATGTTTACTAGCTGTGGTACTTAACATTACACAGGAAAAAAAAGTTACTGAGTAAATTCCAACCTATATTTAAAATGCAAAGGCGAACAATATTTTAATGAAATGAGAAAGAAAGAAAATATCTTTTTTTTTAATATATTAATAATAGCAGTAATTCTTTCTGGTAGAAAAATGCACAGTTTTCTGTTTTGGAGATCTTACTCATGAACAACGGATTCTATGCCAAACTCATTATCTCTTTCCATTCAACTGGAAATAGCAATTTTGACTGTAAATTGACCTGTATCAACCTCTAGTGAGCTCAGAGGTCAGTGCCACCTTTTCCATGTTTATCCTCAAGTCAAGTTACCCTTATAGACTAATTTCTAGCCCCAAAGGTTCAACCTAGATGTATGTAACCAAGCAACCACACAAGAAATTGCTGGTTTTAGTAATATATATATATATATGTGTGTGTGTGTCTGTGTGTGTGTGTGTGTGTGTTAGGTTGGTTGATTGGGTTATTTTATGGCAAAGTCAGTTTAATAATCATTTTCTTCAATTCTATATGATATAAAAGATAAATACTTCATTATCTTAAACAGATCTATTTGATGGAACCCTAACATGTACTGCCACCCCGGTAGAAATCGACCTTGGGAGTAACAAAAATTGGGTGACTGCACACTCCCAGAAAATCTGGATGCAATTTAGTGTCATACCCAAAACTTTTTCAGAGGATCATAAGGATCTCTGCAGGGGATGCAATCATCATATTCTAGTCCTTGTTGGCCGAGTGGTAAAGGGTTAAGGAAATCTTATTTGTGTATTTGCATTTAACCCAACGGTTTATTACTTATATGTTGATATTTTTGAAGAATTATTTCCAGAAAAAGTGATAATTTTGTTTAAAATCATCATTATCATCATCATAAGGTCACACTGACAACATGGATATCCATAACTCTCTCTCTCTCTCTCTCTCTCTCTCTCTCTCTCTCTCTCTCCAATCATCCTTTCTGATCATCATTCCTCGAAGGTCTTCCACCCAGTATCCAGAATATGTGCAGAGCTGATTGGTGTAGGTTTTTGCTGGGCAGCTTACATTGGTGTGTCCATGTGTAGGTGTCCACAGGAGAACATCACTTATTTCAAGCATTCCTATCTAATACTAATAAGTTATGCATAGCTGTTTGGTTTCAAGTATTTCTATCTAATACTAATAATTTGCTTACTGTTATATGGTTTCAAGCATTCTATTTAATATCAATATTTTGCAAATTTGACCCATAGATGGGACCAAACAAGTATTATCACTTCGTGTCAGGGTGGTCCTGTGTGTAATAATAATAAAGGATTGACTCCACACTTCCCAGAGTTCTAGAACTGGAGCTTAGGTACAGTTTAGTGTCAAACCCAAGACACATTGGTCCTGTGAACTTAAGACATTCCATCATGGTGTAATGGTGAGCAAGCTAGTCTTGCAGATTCATTACTACTAAAAAGTGAGTTTGGTTCTCAATACATGTCCCATACTTGTGACCTTGTGTCAAATCCTACCCACGGTTAATGGGTTAAGTCAATCATTTTTTTGGGGGGGGATCCTGTGAATTTATATGAATAAAAGATGAAAGCTGATGTTTAGGTCATAGAAATCTAGGAAAATATGTTGATGACTGAAGCTAACTCCTGCAAGTAATGAAAACCAAAAATTTATGAAGCTATCAATTTGTATAAATAAACAATTTGCATCAGCCTTTATTGACAGATATTCTATTGTCTTTGCTGACAGGTTGTAATTTTATTTGTAAAGTAATTATCAATTAATTAATAGAGAAACATTATCAATCACAATAAAGCATCACTGCTGACTGTAGATCAATTGAAATTTTACTATCGGTTTTTCAAAGAATAATGAAGTAATTGTCTGTCAAAATATTCATACCAAAATATGTCATTTTTTGATCACGAATAAGTGCTGCTGCTGCTGCTACTACTGACTCTATTAACAACCCATGAGAGTCCCATAATAGTAACTCATAAACTAAGAAGCCCCAAAAAGGTTTGTTCCTTTTACTTCTCTTTCTAAAAGAAAAGAGAACTGGCAAAGTATTATTAACTTCTCTTTTATTATCAAAAAATACTCATTATAATTAATATCAACATCCTGTTCGTTTTTTGGGGTTAATAGGATTTGAACTTTTACTCTGGGATTTTCAAAGAATAAAGAAGTAATTATCTGTCAAAATATTCATACCAAAATAAGACATAGAGAAAATAAGGATACTAGATCTGTTAGGAGTGATGACCAATAAGGATGGATGGTGAGAGAGAGTCTTGATGATGATGATGCTTACTGTAGCTACAATTAATGTTAACTTTAGTAAGTAATGAAATCCCAAATAATAGATAACATTTGGAACTCCCTGTCAGTTATCAAATGCTACACAAACTTGGGGAAGAGCAGAAAAACTACCAGATTAAAAATTGTGATTAAAATAAAAAAGATATAATTATCAGTTAAAATAATAAAATACATTATTAAGCAATAACAATGTCTTAACAAAAGATTTTAGAAGAAAAAAATTCTACTGTAGATGAATTTTGTACCAAAATAAAAAGCCACAACAGATTTGTAGTCATTGCCCTTCTCCTTCAACCACTTTGTTTCCTGAAAACAGAAAAAAAAAAAGAAATACTTTTACTATTTTTCCTTTTAACTCTGAAAAATAATATAAAAGCAAATATTATAAGAAACAGACTGTAAATAAAATGTAACTGCTTAAATAGTTTTAGTTTTGAATTTTTAGTTTTGATTTAATATCAATGTTTTATTTTGAGTAATTTTAATCCTGTTTTTTTGGGGGGGAATGTAAAAACTATAATTTTTTAATGAAAATTTGTATAATATCAAAAAGGAAAAAAAAAAGAAGAAAACAACTGATTATATATTGCAATATTTTCTGTTTATTTCATTTCCCAAAAACACTTTGTTGAATAGCAGTTTATTATTATTAATATGAACTCGATCATCTTTTGCTATAAAAAAACTGCTTCATTGCCTCAAGAAATTTGTTTGTACAGCTATTAGTCAGTTTTATATATATACATATATATATATTCTGAACTATTCTTAGAGAAAAATCTGCTCCAGCTCTTTGTAATGTGGTGCCCTCATCCCACCTGAATGACTTCAGCACCCACCTGTGACTGACAGGGAGAGGTCAAAAGGTCAATCAGGTGAAAGGCCTACAGGCAGTTATGTGAGACAGAGAAGATTTGAAAAGTTAAGTCTTATATTTTGTGCCTCAGTGTTTGTAAAGTAGAACAATTTGTAAAGATTTGTAAAGTAGAACAATTCTTTCTCCTATAAACAGAGAAAAATCACACTACATATTTCAGTATTGTTTTTACTTGTTTGAAGATATAACATTCATGTGGATAGATGCATTATTATCTTGGAGGGGCATTTCCCTATTATGGATGAACTTGGTCAACTCCAAATTAACATAGACTTGTAAGTGTTAACCCTCTAAGAACAACAGAACAGCATGATATGGTTTCCCAAATCATCATAGACCTGCCTCAATTCTTTATGGCAGTTAGGATTAAAGGTTTCCTCCAGACATTAACTTCTCTTAAGCAAGACAAAAGCATAATGGGTTATTTAATGTAGATGACATTCTTCTTTTGCTGCTCCACTTTTCAGTTCCAATGATTAATATGCCAATTCTTATTGTGCATTCCACTATTGAAAAGTAGAAGTTTGTCAATTGCAGACCTCCCTTGGTATTCAGCTGCACAAAGTTCTTTAGGAATGGTTTTCATTGACACTAAGATGTTAAGGTGTTGGTTAAGCTCTGCACTCACTTTTGCAGCTGCAGTCTTATGATATTTTTCATATGATGTGTTTTAATACTCTGTAAATTCACCTTCCATCTAGACTTATTCTTATCAGAAAAGGTTTTTTTTTTCCTTTTATTTTGGTATGCCAATTTTAATTTAGATACAGTTATTATCAAAACATCACACAACTTGTCAGTTTTTCTTGTTTTTATTTTGCTCCAACAATTTGCTCTCTTTTGAAATCAGATTGATCACTTATTGTTTTATATCAATACAAATATCTGAAAAAAATATTGATTTAAATAACATCAAGGATGAGATGTCCAAAGTATGAATAGATAAAAAAAACTTTGATCATTTAACTTTTTATTCCTGTATAATCCTCAGCAATAATATTGCTATATAATTCTGGGAGTAATAACAGCAGGTGTTTTCATTACTTTATCTAGTTCTTGTATCAATTTGTTTTTTTCATTCTCTTTTTTCTCTTAGTATCTATCTATCTATCTATCTATCTATCTTTCTATCTATATATCTCTGTATGTGTGAGGGGTATAAGTGCACAATAGTTTTATTTAAATATACTTTATATTGAATCATACACCTAAGCAGATAGATATTTTCTGTTTTACAAAAAGGTGAAGCAAATTGATAATTTTGTGAAAAACCTAAAATAATTCCAATTGAAATGTTAAATTTGGCATTTGTCTGAAATTGTCTATTTTTGTTTACCCAATTGAGAAACATCTCTTAATTCAATCTAAATGCAATACTTAAAGAACATTAAGAATTTGGCAGAACACATGGCTCAGATTCTTTGCTTTTATGATATTTTCAAAGTTAAATGAAACAGTAGTAAAATTATTCCTTTCTATTTTATTTTTAAACAGAAATAGAATATTGCTGTCTACAAATCTGTTGTAGTTTTCAATTTTGGTAGAAAATGAATTTACCGTAGAATTTTTTCTCTTTTTTCTGAAATTATTTTCATTGTTATTCTTTAATATTTTCTTTTAACATTTGAACTGTCAATTAAATATTCATTATTTTTATAATGTTTTTTGTCTGGTGATCTTTCTGTCTTCATTCATATTTAGTTTGCATTTGGCAATGTTCATTAGATTTTTATTACTTACTCAATTTAATCTCATTTTAAATAAAGTTACACTAAACAAAGCTTTTCTATGATTCATTATTTTTCTCTATTAGGAGTTTCTATGTTACAATGGATTTAATAAGAAGAATTTTGCTTGGCTGAATATTTTTGAGAAAACATTGTAATATTTTTTTTTCTTTACTAGTTTTTCTTTCATTATTCACCTATCTATAATAGGTCTGGTTTCTTGGTTTAAGGGCACACCAATCCTCTTGGGTTATTTAATGCTAAAGCCGTCCTTGTAGAAGAACAGTAGTGGTACTATTTAACCTATAGGTGGGGGAATGAGGAGGTTCAACAAAGGTATTAGTTCAAAAGTGAACATAATAGCAAGACTAGAGTTTGAACTTGCTTACTATGATGTTGCACTCCAGCACATTAGCCACAGACACACCCTCTGCTATTTATGGTAATGATAGATACAATAGTATTGTTTCTTGGGTATGAAATTAAACTGAATTCAGTGATGAAGCTCTAGTACTGAAGCTTTGTAGAGTGTGGAGTCACTCATTCATAGCCCTCTTCCAAGTCTTCTCTGACCAAAGTGGTAGTACCTGTTCAGGTACCATCTATTGGTAAAAAATATCAGTTTGAGACATAAAAAAGAAGTATTTTGTTTTTTCTAAACAATTGTAAATATGCATTTTTTTAAATTCATAATTGGAGACCATAACTGTTAAACTGACTTTGGTGTAGAATAATCCAATGATGGTTGATATATCCAAAACCAACTAACTATCCAACCAACCTTATGTTGTCTAGAATTTTAAGATGAAGCATTGTCTTATCATTACCTTTTCAACAATTTAAGAAAAAAATTATATTTTCTCATCAAAATAAAATTGCAACATCTCTTTAATCCAAAAATAAAATTGCATAAATATATATGAGGCATATTTATTTTTTTGACTGCTAAAGAGTTTCAATGCTGTAGAAGTTAGTAATTAATGTCTAATAGTAATCATTTTGATTGTATAATATTCAACTAGAAATAATAAAATCATGTTATCTTTGGTTTTAAAAGAAAATTGACTTTTTATAAGAAATTGTTAAAGGCATACTTATTTATGAGTGATGGTATATATATATATATATATATATATATATATATATAATGGACTCTCCCGTCGATTTTGAACGTATGAGGGTTCATACACACAATAAACATCCACACAGGGATTTGTTTATAGTGGTGAAGGCTTGTGTTGGACCACCCGCACGTTTTGGCACAGTCAATAGGAAAGAATTGGTGCATCAAGGGTTGCCACAAACCCAATCAACGACCGACCTCAGGAATTTTGAATTCAGAGTTATCCCTCTTCTAGACTGGTTACCTACCCAAGGCTGAAGGGCCCAGTCTGCCCTACTATTTAACCCATAGCTGGAGGGAGAATATATGGATTCATACCTTTCCGAAGGGTATTAGCGCTATGTGAAATGCCAACAGCTTCGTCTAGGAATTGAACTCGAATCGACGATATAATATATATATATATATATTTATATATATATATATATATATATATATATATATATATATATATATATTGAACCATTCATCTGGGAGATGGGTATTATGTGTGGTCTGGATTTACTGGATTTTGGGAAACAGATTAAGTATGTATTTAAAAAATAAACTAAACAGTAAAAAATAAACAATGAAACTGTATTTAATTGTTACAAATACAACTACAAACACATACTTCTAAAACAGAATTTGTTTGATCTTTATTCATTTATTCAAAATTTGTAATATATCTGTATAGAATATCTTTAGAATGTATATCATCATCATCATCATCATCATCTACTACTACTACTACTACAACAACAGCAGCAGCAGCAGCAGCAGCAGCAGATAGCAAGGATTCCAGTGACTCTCTCCCACCACAGTTTGTATTGGTCATTGCTCCAGGCAAGTCCCCAGTATGGCATCCAGTGTAAACAAATAGCTCTTGAATATAAGTTTTTGTTGATTGGCCAACACTTGTGTGTCCATTTGTGGGTATCTACAGGAGAATGTCACCTATGAGTTTGTTCTTACTTCTCCAGCAGTGTCCAGCATGTCTTGTTCATCTTAATTCTAACTCAAAAAATTTCTCAAATGAAGATTTCTCCAGAAATTTTTGGATGAGCCACTATCAATCCATATGTTGTTTGAACTTTTGAACTCATTCTTTTTAGTTGCTTTCTTTTTTTTACAAATAAATCCTAACAAGATATAAATGATAAGTAACATAGTTGTGTCCTTCTACATGTGAAACAAAGTTCAATATCTTAAAAGCACATCAAAATGTATCGCAACTTCCTTTCTCTTACACCTTCATGGCCTTTGATTCAGATTTATATTTACCAAATCAATCTACAAAAGATCTATGTCATATTATGAACACCTCTTCCAATTTCTTCTGTCTGTAATAGATATAAATGCAAAACAATATCTTTGTAGAAATAGGTTCAGGTTCAACTTGTCAATGCCACTGATGTATATCTGAATTCCCTCTGGAATGTTTCAGTTCGGTTTTGATCTGAACTATCTTTGGAATTTGCCAGCAAATATTAATTTTATAAAGCATCATTTGTCCTCTTTGAGAAAAGATTTCTATTTGAATGTGACTCGTTAGGATGGAATAAAAACTTGGGATGCTGCAAAAAATAAGATGATGATAATCACAAAGAGGATATAATAAGGTTAGATAAAATAATAATAATAATAATAATAATAATAATAATAATAATAATAATAATAATAATAATACCTGAAGAGACTTGCTGTCACTCAGAATACAATGAAAGACCACCAGCTAAAGCTAGTGGGAAAAACTTGCTAGGATTGAAATAATAATAATAATAATAATAATAATAATAATAATAATAATAATAACCAAAAAAAAAAGAGAACTTGTTAACAGGTAGATTTTGCAGTTCTAACAGATCACAGGGTGAAGATGAAGGAAAATGAAGAGATAGACAAATACCTGGATCTTGTCAGAGAATTTAAAAAGCTGTGGAATGTGTCACTCTTGATGAGTGATAGCTTGAGAGCTCAAAGGTTTTTGAGCCACTGTGTGAGCTGAATGAAATAGGAAAACTAATAATTTGGAATCATGGACTTGCACTGAGAAGGAGGTCTTATGACCAGAAAGAAGAAAAGGAAAAAGTCTGGCTTTTTTTTAGTTAGTTGTTAGGGTATTAGAAAATTACAGTAAAATGTTGACATTTTTTTTAAAGGTCTTAGGATTTAGAAACCACTTTGAGGGTCAATGTGATACCAATTGTAGTTGCTGCACTTGGAACAGTACCAAAGATCTTGGGAGAAAGACTGGAGGAATTGGAAATCAGAGGAAGAATTGAGATGATACAAACAACTGCATTGCTGCAATCAGCTAGAATACCCAGAAGAGTCCTGGAGACCTGAGAAGACTTGTTGTCAGTCAGACTCCCATGAAAGACCATCAGCTAATGCTCTCAAAATAATAATAATAATAATAATAATAATAATAATAATAATAATAATTATTATTATTATTATTATTATTATTATTATTATTATAAGTGAGAAAAGAAGAAGAAAACTCTTGGCTGCTGCTGCTGAATTTCTACTACTTGTTTTGTCTTCAACATTGGTTTTGTCATAAAACCTTCACACTCTTCAAATATAACTCTTATCAATTGTTGCCTCATCATACATATTCCTGAATCTTCTGTAAACGCTGACAGCAGAACATTCTTCTTTAGTCAAAGACTTGATGACTACTTTTTATTTCTGCTTCATATCGAAAATGACATAAAACCTGAATTGTTACATAAGGGATACGCATAGCCTATCATTTTTAACAAGTAGTGTGGAGTAGTTTTAAAATAACAATAAAACAGTGGAAAATCACTGCCATATATTTTGAATGGCAACAGCCTGAAAGCCAGAGTCATATGCAGTGAAGCCTCTCATTGGCTTAGAGGATCACATGACCTGGCAATATTGGGAAAGTGGAATTAAATGTTAGGGAGTTGAGGCCTGTTTTGGTTGAATGTGTTTTTCTGTCTCTGATTCTCCCCACACACATGTAAGTTAAAAACCTATCAGGAGAATGAAAATGTGTACACAAGAAAATGTATCAGTGTTTTTACTGAACATAACAGAGCAAAATGGAACCTGAAGGACACCTGATCTGAAGGAAAAACCCAATAAGAAGAATAGACACCTGATGAGGGGTGGAAGATGACAACAACCAACAATGGGCTAATAAACAGAATATACAGAAACAATACAGAAGAGCTTTTGAAATTCTCCTAAACATAAATGCATAATTATTTGTCATCTGTCAACATGCAAACATAGCATGTCATAAAACAAAAATGACTAGTCCCCTGATTCAAGCTCACAACCTACTGCCACAATACACCTTAATTACAGGGCCACCAACAAATCATCCTAGTATCAATACACCATATGTATTGCTTCAAAATATTTGTTTCTGTTTCATATCTATAGTTATGAAAATGCAAACATTACTCTCTCTGGTGATATTAAAGCATTATATTTTGATTTGTAGTTTCAGAGAAAATAATGAACAAGCATTTTTTTCAGCACAATTCTCATGAATTGATATTACATAAATGAAATAAATAAAAGTAATCAAAATAGTAACAGCTGTGTAATAATATTAATAATATCATTAACAACCACAGTGAATATAATATTAAAAAAATAAACCAAACAAATCAGAAAAAAATAATTGGCATAACAAAAGATATCTACAGAGAAAAGCTTTCTGATAGAATTTTAATACTTCTGTTCTAATTGGTATGCTTATAAAAATGAATTATAATTCATCTGGAAAATAGGGAATTAAAAAATATTCAATAAAGAAAATTATTATTACTCTTTTTACAGAAGCTTTTGGTAGTCACTTTTAATGCAATGTGTCACTCTTGATGAGGGATAGCTTGAGAGCTCAAAGGTTTTTGAGCCACTGTGTGAGCTGAATGAAATAGGAAAACTAATAATTTGGAATCATGGACTTGCACTGAGAAGGAGGTCTTATGACCAGAAAGAAGAAAAGGAAAAAGTCTGGCTTTTTTTTAGTTAGTTGTTAGGGTATTAGAAAATTACAGTAAAATGTTGCCATTTTTTTTAAGGTCTTAGGATTTAGAAACCACTTTGAGGGGCTTTAATAGGAAGGAAGAAGATGCAAAGAGTTTATCCACCTTATGAATTTATGAAATGATTTTTGAAAACTCCCTGAAATGGTTGACATGATCTAATTGAAATATCAAGTAATAAACATGGAAATCAATCTATGTGTGTTTGCCAATGTATTAGTAACATATATATATATATATATATATATATATATATATATATATATATATATATGGAGAAAGGTAGACAAACATGGGGTTGTTGTACAAAATGGATGTTTATTGTAGGTAGTGATGTCGACGTTATAACGTTTTCATCTGTTAGACCTTCTTCAGGATGTTGGATTGAGTTCTTGCTTCAACGATGAACATTTTCATATTGGTGAATTAGGGGGTCGTGAATAGGGAAGGGGTGGTCAATTGTTGGTGTTAGAAGGAGTTAGTAGTGGGAGTTCTATTCATTTATTTATTTTTCCCCCAGATGGGGTGTGTCGCTAGTAAGGTTCTGATAATGATACCACAGGTGTTAGGTGTTGAGAGAGGTTGTAGGTGGGTCATATGCACTGGGTTTGGTGGAGATGTAGTAAATCCTGTACAAATGGTAAATGGTGGAAGGAATTGTTATGAGTGTATGTGTGTGTGTGTATATGTTTATTGTTATTATCATTTTTATTATTTTTATTTTTTGCTTAGTATCATCTTGCTGTTTTTTTGGTCTATAGCTGTTTGTGAAGGTGATTCTTGGGTATGGGGAAATATTAAGGAAGCGATTAGCATTTCGTGTGTTGCTTCAAATATTTGTCTTAGTCTTTTGTTGTGGATGTAAGAGAGGGAAGTGGTAGTAGGATTTGTTTTAAGTGTGTGTGTGTGTGCGTGTATGTCTATTATTATTTTTTTTTTTTTTGCTAAGTATTCTTATCTTTTTGGTCTCTAGCTGTTTATGACAGCCAGACGATACTTAGCAAAAAATAATAATAATAATAATAAACATATACACACACACTTATTATCTATTATATTATATATATATACACATGTATTTGTATATATATATATATATATATATATATATATATATATACACGTTTTTATTACCAGATGAAGGGGGAATGATTTCCTGAAATCTTGCAAAATCTTAAATTTAGTTTGAAATGCCTCATTTCCAAGTACATTAAATGTTTTCTTTGAGTTATCAACATAATTTTAATATATAGGCCATGTGTCCTTTTCATCAAATTCATATTTAAAATATATATATATATATATATAATATATATATATATATATATATATGTATATATATATATATGTATATATATGCACAGAGTGTTTGGTATAAATTTGACAGCTTCATAAGGAAAAAGAAAAAGTGCTTGGTAACTACAAAATTTAATGGATTGTAAAGAAATTCAACGGGCATGGAACTTACACTTCTGTCAACAAGTTTCACTCAAAATAACCGCCATTAGAATCGATCACAGCCTCAATCCTGTTCCAGAACCTGGAGCAAGCTGATGTTACAGTTTCCCTGGGAAGGGTCTTAAAAACTACCTTAATTCTGTTGATTAACTGAGCTTTTGTAGTACTGGCACAGTGACTGGTGTCTTTCTCAACAGTGTCACATACATAATAATCCATGAAGTTAAGATCTGGGGAGTTCGGAAGCCAAACATTGGGACTGATGTAGTCGTAAAAATTCACTGACAACCATTTTTGATTTTTTCCAGAGGTGTGGCAGGGTGCTGAATCCTGCTGGCATATATATGGCCTACCATTGGCTCCCCTTGTTATCCAGAGCTTGACTACAGTGTTTAGCAACTCCACGTAGGCATCTGAAGGTCCTCCAACACTTTTTTCTGCAGATTTGCGAGGAATTCTGCTGTATGAATGCAATCAAATCATCTGTTATGTTGCTTTCTTCTAGCCACAGCCTCATAGTCTCCATTGCAATTCTTCAGTTCATGCCTGATTGTTTTTACACTGTTCAGGGAGCACTGGGCAGCAACCATAATCTCCTTATTTTGATGGCCGGCACAGCTCATCATGATACAAGTTATTCTCTTCCATGATTCAGGTGGGTTCCAGTCATCCATTCTATCTATCATCATGTATATAAATGAAGAAAGGTCCAAGCTTTTAAATGATGCATAGTGTGCATCCTCCAGCCTATGGAAAAAATAACCAAATATAAATATGTTAAATTTATCCCAAACACCCTCTGTGTGTGTATATATATATATATATATATATATATATATATATATATAACAACACACACAGAGGTGCCAATTTATACATGCTTCATATGTAACTAATTTTTCAATTATGAGATTATTATTTATTTAGTATTTATGTAAATTTAGAAACAGCTGAATAAATGTTATAAGTTAATAAGTATTGTGAGTTTTAAATGTATGAATCCCTCCTCCTCCTTCTCCTCTTCCTGGTGGTTATTGTTCAAACTATAAATGTAACCACAGCAACAAAATTTGTTTAAGACATGATTTTCCCAAAATGTAATGGAAAAAGGTAATAACTTTGGTTTCTGAAATATTTAACAAGATATCTACTTTATATGAATAAGCAAAAAGATAAAGGTTCTGATGAAGACAAAGTAAATGACATTTAGCTGCATCTGGTGATGAGTATGTTGCTCTGGAAAGTGTGGAGTCACTCATTTGTTGCTATTACTCCCAGGTACACTCTGACCCACAGTAAGGATACAGTTTAGCATCTATTATCTATAATTTGGTGAATTATAGAAAGATAATTAATGGCAAATAAATATTGCAAAATACTCTAAAATAAGTACTTAATGATTATCTCTCTTGAGAAATTATAATGATTGGGGTGAGAACAAATTCAGTTTTTACACTATTATTAAGTTCATTCTTTTAATATTGTTGTATGAGGAAAAATCTATGTACAACATATCATATTTATTGTGTTAGAATAACATACATTAAAAAATAAGACCCTTATAATATAGATTACTACTACTACTACTACTACTACTACTACTATTACTAGTAGTAGTAGTAGTAGTTTGGTGATGATTTTAGGAGTGATGGAGATAATGATGATGTTTAATCTACCCCAGCATTCAGCTGAATATGAGTTGTCAAAATCAGCTTTTTTTTCTTTCTTTCTTTTCTTGTTATTAGGTTACCAAGCAAGCCTGACAAAACCTTGGAGCAGAAATGCACTTATTAGGGTGAATTCAATAAAGGCAAGGAGTGTGCAAAGGCAGGAATGGAATGGAACACTAAATCTAGTTTCACTTTCAATTTCTTTCTTGCTTCATTTCCTTTACTGAGTCCATCCCACTCACATCCACACACACAGCACACACATACACAACGTTAGTGGCCATGGCCTGCCTCTTTTCCTTCCCATCCCAATAAACTGATTGTTTCCTTATCACTCAGGATATGCCAGTTTTTTTCTCTCTCTTTATATATATATATATATATATATATATATATATATATATATATTCTATTATCCTTAACTGTATTCTCTGAATCTCAGTTCTTGGACTCCCTCCTCTCTCTGTCTCTCTCAAACACATACACACACAAATATATACATGCATATATGCACACAACACACACATGCATATATATCTATGTATATAGTTATATACATATGTATAGACATGTATATGTTTGGGTGGGAATATATATATATATATATATATATATATATATGTATGCATATATATATATGTATGCATATATATATATATATGTATGCATATATATATATATGCATACATACACACACACACACACATACACATGGATATAAAAGCTTGAAAAGAAAGAATCTGTCTGTATATGCTTCAGCTGTTAATATTATTGAAAAAGTAGCCTACCTAGGGCAATGGCATCTTAGTCCACTTCAAAGTACTCTTTTTTGGACCTTTTCATCCTTATCCCAACATTATTCTCCGTTTTTCAAAATAGTATGCAATATTGTCAGTAAATTAATATAAGTCATTCTCTTTAATCTCATCCATGGTCTGAAATCCCCATGTTTCAATTGCTGTTGGAAAAGTTACAAGGGAGTCAAATTTTGATTTTCAGGATTCTGACAGACAAAGATGATATGATGTTTTGCCAAAAAAACATGCACAAAATAGATACTTTATGGACAAATATACACACACATTGATACTCCCACACATGCATGCACATATATATACACACATACACACACACATACTGATAGGCATATTTATACTCATATATTAGCATATTTATATATATATATATTTGTGTGTGCGTGTGTGTGTGTGTATATCCATATATATCTGTGCATATACATGGCAGATACATATATAAATATATTACATACAAATATACATGTATACATAAGTATACAAATTGATAGATCCACATAGAAAATCTAATACAAATATATCTAAGAATAAATACACATACACACATATATAAAATAATAATAATCATAATCATCTCAAATAATAGCAGCAGAGAAACCGAATCTCTTTTAATAGCAGCACAAAATAATGATGTAAGGACCAATTATATCAAAATAAAACTAGATAAGACCCAAAAGAATTGCAAGTTTTGGATGTGTGGAGACAGAGACAAAACTGTTAATCACATAATAAGTGAATGCAACAAACTAGGCACAACTGAGTGGAAAAGGTGATCCAAAGGTGATTGTGCAAGAAATTAAAGTTTGACCATATTACTAAATAATATATACACAAAACCAAATCCATCTTAGATAATAGAGAAATTTTCTGGAATTTTGAGATACAAACGGATCACCTAATCCCAGCCAGAGCACTGGACCAAGTATTTATTAGCAAGAAAAAAGAATTTGTCATCTTGTAATTTTTGCTGTTCCAGTGGACCACAAAGTAAAAATGAAAGAAAGCGAAAAGATAGACAAATACTTGACCTTTCCAGAGAACTGAAAAAACTTTGGAACATGATAATGAAGGTGATACCAATTGTAGTTGGTGTCCTTGGAATGGTCCCCAAGGATTTGGAAAAAAGACTCGAGGAATTGGAAAATAGAGAAAGAATTGAGACCATCCTGACTAAAGCATTGTTAAGATCAACTAGAATACTCAGAAGAGTCCTGGAGACCTGAGGAGACTTGCTATCACTCAGACTCCAGTGAATGGCCACCAGCCAATGCTGGTGTTAAAAACTCAATAATAATAACATATTTGCCAAGAATAAAAAAAGAACCAGAAACCTTTATATAATATATAATCTGCAGGCAGGATGTGGGAATGGAATTTGGGATTGAAAAGTGTGCCATGCTCATAATGGATAAAGGGAATAGAGAAACAAAAAGAAGGAATAGAACTACATAATCAGGAAAGAATCAAAACTCTTAGAGAAAAAGAAAACTACCAATAACTGGGAATATTAGAAGTGGACACCATCAAACAGATGAAAAAGATTAAGAAAGAAGTGCCTCAGAACAACAAGAAAACTTCTTGAAACTAAACTATGCAGCAGAAATTTCATTAAAGTAATAAATATCTGGACAGTCCTCCTTGTAAAATATTCCAGGTCATTCTTAAAATGGACAATGGAAGAGACAGATGAGCCAAAGGACAAGAAAACTAAAGATGATGCACAAGGCCTTACACCTGAGAGATGATACAGACAGACTATATGTCTCAAGAAAAGAAAGTAGAGGGGGATTCACCTGCATTGAGGATTGCAACAATTCCAGAACTTGAAGAATATACAAATAAGAGCAAAGACAGACTAATTACAGCAACCAGAATACCAACAGAAATAAATTAAAGATAAAGAGAAAAACAACAATAACAAAATCTGGAAAACAAAAAACAGGAAGAAAAACCACTGTATGAATACTTCAAGTGACAAACTAGGGAAACTGCATATGAAATGACCTGCATATGACTAAGAAAAAGGAAAACTGAAAAGAGAAACGATCTCTTTTAATAGAAGCACAAAATAATGCTATCAAAGTCAATTATATCGAGATGAAAATTGATGATACACAGAATAGCAAGTGTAGATTATAAGGTGACAGAGATGAAAGAGTTAATCATCTAATAAACAAATGCAGAAAACTGGCATAAAAGAAATACAAGACTCAGCACAACTGGGTAGGAAAGGTGATCCACTGGGAATGGTGGAAGTGATTAAAATGTTGACAGTTTATGCACAAACCAGAATCTGTCCTAGAACATATGAAAATATAAAATTCTCTGGAACTAAAAAGCTAGGGAACATGAAGATAGTGATACCAATTATAGTTGGAGCCCTTGGAACCATGCCAAAACACATGGAAAAGAAAATTGGTGTACTGGAAGTCCAAGGAAGAATTGAAAATATCCACTGCTAAAATCAGTTAGGATGTTAAGAAAAGTCCGGGAGATATGAGAAGATTTGCTGTCTCTCAGATTCCAGTGAAAAACCATCAGCTAGAGCTGGTGTGAAAAACTCACAAAGAGTAATATGATAATATTTACTATAGAGTAATAGTCTTTTTCATACTATTACAAGTGAGTTTAATTTTACTTGGAATTCTGACTTTATGATAAAGAAAGGTCAGTATATATTCTGTGCAGTTATTTTTTAGTCCAACCACAATTCTGCACACACACACACACACACATATATATATATATATATATATTATTATATTAAAGCTGAGTGAATCAATGATCGTTTGCTAAAGGCTTTTTCCCATTTAGTTTAATGACACAAAATTCATATCAAAATATTTTAGTTCTAGGATTGAGTTATGTTTGAAAAAAATCCATTCTAATTAGTTCTAATTAGTCATAATTTGCAATTAAGTCAAAAACTGACCCATCTCTTAATTCACATTCTGCCAATCAATTTCCCTCTCTCTATATATATCTTGATTACCTCCTCATTACATATGTTAGTTTCTCTATGACATAAAGAGAGTGATTTAGAGAGTGTGAAATATATTTGTATGTTAAGTTTCAGAAGCTGCTAGCCCATAGCTTAAATTAGTTCAAACATTTCCTTTCTTAGAAATCTTACAAAATGATTTTAATGTTTTTTTTCAATTCTCCGGTCATATCTTTTTTTTTTCTAAATTTAATTCGCTTTGCAAATTTACTTTCCCCTAATCCCAGTTATTTACCCAGAACTCAGTGGGTGACCCAATGGGTCACATTTTGTCTAGTATATATACATAAGTTAGATATATGACATGAAGTCAATGTTTACATAAAGTCAATGGTGATTGGTAACTGTCAGTTTCACGCCTATGCAATTTTCAAACTAAGTGAGTACTTTTGTTTATTCTTTTCCTTATATGCTGTTGTGTGATGCATCATGGAAAGGATTAACCAGTTAAGTCTAGCTGATTCTAGATTAGTTTATGGTGCATGCTGGGATTGTTGGTTTTCTTTGTGTGAAGAGTGTTCTAATCTACTTTTTCAATTTCACAATATGCTATTTTACTTTATTGTGTTTGATTTGCTACTTTATTTTTCCTTCATTGGTTTTAATTTATTCTAGTGATTTTTTTGGGGTGGGGGGTTTATAGTGTATTACTGTTATTATTGTTATATCTATTCAATTGTTATAATTATTTCACTCCATTAGATGTTTTCACACCAACCATATCCAGTTGTTCAATGGAGACTGAGTGCATTATCATTATCATTATTATTATTATTATTATTATTTGCTTCATATCAATTTATTTATTTATTTATTCATTTATATACGTAAAATTTTCATGAAGTTTTTGGAATTTATTTTTGTCTACAGAGTTGTTATTTTTTAGGCAGCTTAATAAAAACTAATTTTCATGCATATATATATATATATATATATATATATATATATATATATATATATATATATAGAGAGAGAGAGAGAGAGAGAGAGAGAAATAGATATGTGTGAGTGTACTAGAATATATGTTATAGGTATGTATCTGGTGATATATAAATGAAAATATGTCAAACCATGTATTATGTACATCTACTCAAATTATATAATTATATTGGTATATATATATATGTGTGTGTGTGTGTGTGTGTGTGTACTACTAGATTATACATGTATTTCTATATAAGCTCTAGGTGTATCACCATCTATAATCTTACCCACACATATCTTCAACCACAAGGCTTCATATACTGAAATTTCAGTAATGTCTATGCGTGGATGAGTGTGTGAGTGGGTGTATGAGCGTATGGGTGGGTAGGTGCATACATATGTGAGTGCATCTATACATTTACAATCATGAAATTGACAATGTCTATTCTTTCCAATTCATAGAACCCTCGGTAGTATTCTGTATTAGATTGACATTGTTTTCTTTCCGTATCTTCTGCTACAAAAGTCTGGCAGTGTCTATTAGATTTCTTGATAGCTTTTTTTCTTTATGTGTCCTATTGATTCTTCTTCTTCTTCTTCTTCTTTTTGAGAGAGAATCTCAGAACTAGATCCTGGGTATCTTAAGACAAACAAATGTTATTTATCAATAAACGAACTCTGAGGCTGAAAATGATTGCTAGTCTGTCTTCCTGTGCCTGTAACCAATGTTTCTCCATAGGAAACAAAAACTGCTCTCTGTCTCTCCACAAGAGATTGGCTCTGCATAATCTTCCCAGTCCATAACAAACAGCACATTCACTCATCTGTAAAATCTATGGTACCTATCAGGCAGCAATATTTTCCTTTTTGCTTAAGCTTAGTATGGTACAAGGCCAAATGTGATGGGGTAGAAGGATCTTCCAAATGAGGAGGGCTTACCTGTCTTGAAAATCAATATTTGAAATCCTGTTTTTGTTACCTAGGATCAACTTCTTGTGCCAGTAGAAAATATTCTAATACTCAGGTCATCATAGCATATTATAAATGTCTTTGTTTTACTCCCTCTCTCTTAATCTTGTACTCACTCTATTAACTTTTTATTCTCTCTATCTCTCTCTCTCTCTATATATATATATATATATATATGAGGAAGAATGAATAAAGAAAAGAAAGAATAGAATGGATAATAAAAGATGAATTTAATCAATATCACTTACACATGTGTTTCGGTCAGTTCATCTGTGTGAACTGACCGTCAGTTCATCTGTGTGAACTGACCGAAACACATGTGTAAGTGATATTGATTAAATTCATCTTTTATTATCCATTCTATTCTTTCTTTTCTTTTATTCATTCTTCCTCATATTGTCGGATTCATTTCCAATTTCCATTTTATATTATATATTATATATATATATATATATATATATATATTTTGTTCTCATTCTATCTCTCTAGCTATCTTTCTATCTTGTGATAAGTCTATCCATTTACCAATTGTTCTATCTACCTATCAATAGTCACCTCTCCTGCCATGAAGGTTAATTTTGAAGCAGATTACAGCTAATCTGCATTCAAAGTTTTCATTCTTTTAGACATGTTACCTAAGTTAAAGACCCTATTCTGCCCTACTATTTTACCCATAGCTGGAGGAAGAAAAGATAAATTCATGCCTTTCCCAGGATTATTGATGTATAGAATTATTAATGTATAGAAACAGATAGATAGATAGATAAGCAAGTAGGTATGGTGTAAGGGGTTATCATCATAAGAAATGGTGAGTTAAGTTCAAATCATAGTTAAGATAATCGTAGATAATCATAGACTATTTTTTGCTCTATATATCTATCTATCTATCTTTCTATCATGTGCTAATCCTATCAATCTATCTATATTTTTATCTTGTACTAATCCTGTCTATATATTAATCTTGCTAGCTATCTATCTTCTGTTTATTTTCTCTACCTATCTTTCTATCTTGTATTTATTCAACTTATTTTTCTATCTTCTATATAATTCAACAAAGAGAAGTAACAGCATTAAAATGTTGTTCAGGTTATTGTTATGCTTACTCCTTCCACCTTTTTAGTGAATTCCAAACAATATAACCAGCCTTATCCAGGATTTGAACTTGTGTCACTGCGCCCATTTCTTATGATGATAACCATTACACCACACACCTTCCAAACATAACTGAGTAAAGAGTATTTAAAAACTTTCAAGCTAAGAAGAAAGCCAAATGTTTGAAGAAAATTCTGGAATCATAGATTTCCTATACTCCTGGATATTATTCAGACTATCATCCTCATATACAATATAATAATCTCAGACTGGAAAAAATATTCTTTATTATTAACAATTTTGACTTGAATTATCCTTCATTTTCCTAATTTTAATTACCTTTTATTACAATTCACTTAGGTTATCACTTCTATGACAGTGTGGAACAGCACACATTGGAAACAAGAATAAGCTCCCAAATGAAACTCAAACTCACATCCTTTTCTGATTGCACATACCCTCAGCTTCTGATCCAGTGAGTGATGTAAAGTAAATCCTAGGCGGCTGCTTATCAGGCACCTGGTCCCTTGATTAAAAGAGATAAGGGCTGGGTTATTGCCCAAGAGGAATTCCAATGGGACCACACATTTTTTGCACTGGCCATTGCATCATTAAAAAGATTTTATCTTGATGGGAGGTCAGGAAAATATCTACAATCTGCTATACAAACAGTCACAACAGCAGAGATGGTATAACAACAATCTAAATAACACCTATAAAGCCACTCAATATGTCTTGAATAGGTAAGATGAAGGAGTCCAAATACTAGTCAAAATTGTTAATATATATGTTATATATATATGTATGTGTGTGTGTGTGTGTTTGTGTGTGGAGAAAAGTAGACAAACACAGGATGTTGTACAGGATGGGTGATTATTGTAGGTAGTGATGTCTACATTATAATGTTTCGGTCTGTTAGACCTTCTTCAAGACAGTAGATTGAGTTCTTGCTTCAAAGGATGTTGTTTTTATACAGTATAAGAATGACATCCTTTGAAGCAAGAACTCAATCTACTGTCTTGAAGAAGGTCTAATAGGCCAAAACATTATAACATCGACATCACTTACCTACAATAATCACCCATCCTGTACAACATCCAGTGTTTGTCTACTTTTCTCCACATATTGTCAGATTAATTACCTCTTATTTCTCCCATATAATATATATATATATATATATATATATATGTTATAGCTGAGATATTTTTGCATTCTTAAATAAGTTACACAGTGTTTGAAAATCACTAGTAAATCTAACAAACTGCAAAATTTATCTTCTGAAAGGTGGAGAGTAGACCAGTTGAAACAAGTAAGAAACAATAAAAATCAGTTCACACATCTGAATAAATCATTATGTTACCATGATACTTTGTGATATTGAACAGGCTTTGACAGGTGCTTATCTTTAATTAGTGTGTAGATTTAGTAAAAGGGGAAATAATAATAATTATTCTTCATCTACTGAATCACCTTGCAATCTTTTTGCTGAAACTAATTACAGATAGAAATGCTAATCACAGGAAGAAGTATAGTGACCAGCAAATGAATCATAAAAAACACTTAGAGAAAGCACAATAATCCCTCAGATATATATATTTACCAACCCCTCCACATGAGCAGGATGTGACACAAGGTCAATTTCTTAAGTGGAGCTCAACAGGTTTGAATTCAGAGTTTTCCTTCTCCTAGACCGGTTGTCTAACCAAGGTTAAAGAGCCCGGTCTGCCCTACTATTTACCCATAGCTGGAGGGAGAGTAGTATTCATACCTTTCCTAAGGGTATTAGCGCTAAGTGAAAATGCAGTTACAAATCCCTATAAGAAAGGTAAACTCAGATTGTAATAGGGAGTAACCTGCTTTTCTCACAAATCACTAAGAGTGAGAACAAGCTTATCTACCAACCATAGGTAGGCAGATAAGCAGTCTGTTCCATATTTGTATTATTGTGTCAAAATTAAGCTAAGCAGAGCAAATAGCTATGTAACCAGTGATATAATGGGTAGGATCTATTAAACAAATATATTTAAAAATTATTATTTATAATAAATAATTTATTATTTATAATAAAGAATTTATGAATTGTAGATAATTTACTATGAAAATGCATTGTATATGATTTACTATGAACATTCTTTGTAGATGATTATTTGCTATGAAAATGTATTGTAGATGATTTGCTATGGAAATTCATTGTATATGATTTACTATGAAAATGCATTGTAGATGATTTACTATGAACATGCATTGTAGATGATTTACTATGAAAATGCATTGTAGATGATTTACTATGAAAATGCATTGTAGATGATTTACTATGAAAATGCATTGTAGATGGTTTACTATGAAAATGCATTGTAGATAATGCATTTTCATAGTAAATCATCTACAATGCATTTACTATGAAAATGCATTGTATATGATTTTCTATGAAAATGCATTGTGGATGATTATTTTCTATGAAAATGCATTGTGGATGATTATTTTCTATGAAAATGCATTGTAGATGATTTTCTATGAAAATGCATTGTAGATGATTTACTGTTAAAATACACTGGAAATGATTTTATGATAAAAATCAATTGTAGATTTTACAAGTTAATCCTTTGAGAATGATGCAAATAAACATCACATATTAACAAAAACTGTTTCGTTGAATTGGACACCCTTGTTGAGTTGGGTTTGTTGTTTCTATTACCATAATAAATTAAGAGTGGAGACATCTTTTATAGGGAAAAAAATTGCAAACAGTAAAAATAAATGCTGGCTCATTAAATACAGTATCAATCACAATTATTAAATATTTTCAGAATCCCTATCATTCTTTACTAATACTAATTTTTATATCATGTCCATATCACAGATTGTACATATATTTGTATCTATTCAGTGTCTAGTGAGTTGAATATTGTGTTGTGCATATCAGAATTTGAAATCCTGCTCATTCTTTTATCAATGACTGATACACGTGACAAAAATGCAGTGTTGTCTCAGCTACTAAATCTGTCCCATAGTTCATAAACAAGTACTTATTCCTCTTACTAAAAAATGTATGGAAATACAATTTTAATATTTCCATTATGATATACTAATGATTATTACAACTTGCATGTTAAATAGATTTGTAATCATTCAGTAGAAAGTGTTATAAATAATAACATCTTGAAAAAGATTTCAACTCAATAAAAGAAATTATATTCAAACATATATACATATTCAATTGGTAAGAAAGAAACAAAAATAATATTAGGTGCCTAAGCATAAGATTATTATTACACTTGATCTGTTCAGGATACTTCTGTATGTTTCAAACCCAACACAGATGAAAATGCATTGTAGATGATTTACAATGAAAATGCATTACAAATGTTTCCAGTATGTTTTATGTGTTTTATCAATTTTAAAGCCTCATTATCCATGTATCAAAGTATATTCCAAAAGCCAATCATTATTATTAATAATTTTGACTTATATTTTCCTTCATCTTCCTAATTTTAGTTGCTTCTTATGGGCACTCACTTGGGTTATCATTTCTACAATAACCAGGAACAGCATGTATGAGAAAGAAGAACAAACTCCCAGTGAAGGTTACTTGAACTCCTATTCCCTGCTGCCTTTTGGGAAGCATATTTCTACATACCTGTTGCTTTATAAACTCAGTTACAAGAGCATGGAAATCTAAAAAAAAACACAATCCATGCTGTGAATAAGGTAAAGCAACAGGGAATAAAATCAGACTTGTCCAAGGGAGAATTAAATCTCACCAGAAATTTATTATTTGTTCTTTTTTCCAATGTGCATTATTTTTTGTTGAAATGACAACCCAAGTGTGGTAAGATAAAAAGCAACTAGAACTAAAAAAGTGAAGGATAGTATTAGTCAAAATTATAAATATTATTCAGTGACAGAAATTGTCAAATACCTAAAAAAATGAATGAAAGTATATCCCAATATATTATGAATGTTTGTGTGTTTGCATATGGATGTAGTATCCAAATTCTGTATTTCAGATGAATATTTATATTATATATATATATATATATATATATATATATATATGTGTGTGTGTGTGTGTGTGTGTGTGTGTGTCTGTGTGTATTTACCCACCTCTTCACACAAGCAGGATGTGAACCCAAGGTATATTTTTAAGCAGAGTTTAATAGGTTTGAATGCAGTGCTTTCCTTTTCCTAGACCAGTTACCATAGCACTAATATCCTTGGGAAAGGCATGAATCCAACTATTCTCCCTCCAGCTAAGTGTAAATAGTAGGGCAGACTGGGCTCTTTAACTTGGTTAGGCAACCAGTCTGGGAGAATGAAAACTCTGAATTTAAACTTCTTAAATCTCTGCTTGGGGTGGTCACTACTAGAATAGACTCAAGCCTACTTAATGATCTATTTCAATCTAAAAAATTTAATTTCAACTTTAAAAAAATCCAGGTTAAAGATCCTAGTCTGCCTTACTATTTACCCATAGCTGGATGCATATTTTTCTCAAGGGTATTAGTGCTATGTGAAATGTTACCCTTGTCCATTTTCTATGATGATAACCATTACACCACAGGTGCCTCTGTATATATATACTATCTTTTTACTTGGACACTCTGAAAGTGAAACCTATTTATTTCCACAGAAAGTAAAAATTGATTTATAGAATAAAAAAGTAATTATGAATAATTTTCTGAAGTTTAAAGGATTTTTTTATAAGTTAAAATATATAAATACTTTTTTTAAATAGAATTTTTAATTTATACAATAAGCTCACAAAAATGTTTTTGTTGCTTCTATTGCATTCTGAACAAGAGAAAATTTATATTTACTCATTTAATTTTAGGTTAAAATGTTTCAGGTTGTTTGAGATCTAGCCATTATTATCATTGTTTTTCATAAATCTATTTTTCATTGCCAATGAGTATCTCGAACCCCAAAAATGATATTTTTTTTCTGCAATGGGTAACATCTGAAAAAATATTTAGGTGTGGAAATATAAAGGTCATTAGCCATAAACTCAGAAAACCCCTATACCTCCAAAGAATTATGAACAAATTAGATAGTTTGGTCATTTTGCTTACCTATATAAATAAAACAGGTCATTCATAAAACAGGTCATTTCTTAAATAGTCAATAAACTTGGATGACTGTTTTTTCTTGATTTAAAAAATCAACTTACAATTCTTCTTCTTCTTCTTCTTCTTCTTCTTATTATTATTATTATTAATAGCTAGCAAATTGATACTTTTGGGATTGGAGGTAAAATCTTTAAAGGTTTATTGAGGCCTGACTGGGTGCAGTGTAGTTTCGACTTGTCTTAGTAAAATTCAAATCCTCCAATTGAAACAATTATAAATTGAATTTTTTAGCTGTTCTTAGACTTTAAAGCACAAGCAAGAACATATTTCCTTAGAATGTTAAGCAAGAAAAAGTAGTTGCTCATAGGTTTGGAACTGAGTTTAATGTAGGTTGAAATGAACTGGTCAAAATAGAAAATAAGAACACTTAGACACTTAATAGATGAATAAAAACTTCATATTTTATAAATATATTTTAGAGAAAAAAGCTTGGAGTCAACTCAAGAAAGTTAATATTAACCCAATCCTTCCACCATGGGTAGGATGTGACATAAGGTCAATTTCTAAGTGGAGAATAGGTGGTTTTAATTCAAAGTTTCATTCCTCTAGACAATTTGCAATACAAAGACTAATGTGTCCAGTGTACCCTATTATTTAGCCAAAGTTGGGACAAGAAGGCAATTAGTACAATACTGCCTTGTTCAGAATTTGAACTTGGTTCACTGAGTCCTTTTACTAATATGATAACCATTACACCACATACTCACCACAAAATGATTAAGTGTGGAACATCAGAACAAGACAAGACGTTTGTTTTATTTAAACATTCATTCCTAAAGCATCATGTTTCTCAGCACAAAGTTTGGACCTTTAAGCACCCCAGGCCGACTTGGATTCAGAAGGACATGTTTCGTTTTGCACCGTCAACATCCGGTTGTTTGTTAGGGTTAGGGGTTAGGGTAAGGGTTAGCAGTTAGCAGTAATAATTTTTTTAAAATGCGTCTAAAAATTGTCTGGTAACAAACCACCAGATGTTGACAGTGCAAAGCGAAACATGTCCCTCTGAATCCAGGTTGCCCCTGGGGTGCTTAAAGGTAACTTGGTCCCAAAGTTTGTATGTGTATTTTAACATGTTATAAAAATTGTAATTCAAATACCTGGATATTCATACCAAATGGTTGTCCAGTAAAATAAAAAAGTTCTTGGTCTAAGAAAGTTAGGTTGTTGTTTTTGTTGTTGTTGTCATCTTTGGTGCTGATGGTGATGGTGATATTGAAATGATGTCCAGTTGTAAAAGTCAAATATAACAGCTTGCTTCTATAAAAAAAAAAAAAAAAAAAAGAACTTGCATTTGTCAATTTATATTTTGTAGTAATTCTTTCAGACTTGATAATCTCTATCACATAAACAAAGCCTCATTGACTCTAACATTGACTCTAACATTTCATTCTTGCATCTGCCTTTTATAGTTTTCAAGTTTCCAAACAGCAATAAGTCACAAATCGACCTCTGTAAGCAAGAGAAAAGGATTGTATATTTTTTGTCACTTTAAATTCTACACGTTCTTTTCCTATCTTAAGTAAGTATAATAATCTGTTGGGGTCGTTCTCAATTTATATAGCACCTGGTCACGGCACTAATATAATAACATAAGTTGGGGCACAGGGTTCGAATTATGTTATGGGAACAATGTATGTTACTGGATGTATGTATGTTATAGAGAACGATGCTCCGGCACAGTATTACAGTCGACGAAACTGCCCGTTCCAACCTCCCGTTCTATGTTGTCTGTTGATTTACAGGAAGGCTGAAAAAGAGCTGGTTTCGCTCCTTTTACCAACTCGGCTGAAATAAGATTAAATAACCAAAAGCTGTCAACGGATCAACAAAACAATTGAACACAACGCCTTTTTTATGCTTATGTACAACTTATATACATTTATTTTACAAAGGAGCGAGGTGATTTCTTGTCAGCTGATTGGCGATCTACAGCTAGTTTTTGGCTAAGTTATCAATTCTGTACCGAGTGGCAAGGCATCAGAGTGTATCGGTAAAGTTTTATCAAGGGCCCAGAGCCATGGCAAGCTCTCTTCTCCGGTCTTCGTTCTGTCCCGGTCTCTCCCGTTGTCTCTTTCTCTCGCTTCTCGTCTGACGGTCTGTGATTTATGGGATCCATAAATATATATGCATGCAGAAATCAAAAATACACCACGCCTGAATATTTCACTAGTTATCTGCTAGTCTAAAGTATCTCTCATTTTACTAGTCCAACACTCAACACAGTGATGCTATCAAGTATTTTAAATTTCATTTCTACAACTATTTTTCTGTGCCTCTTAGTTTGACTCTGAGGGATAATCCTTTTACCCTGGTTAAAACATTTCCACATACGGTCACTGGCGGTGGCTACAAATTCTTTAGGAACCCTGTACATAAAATGTAGGCACTTGTCTGTTTTTACTACCTAATTATTCACTGATAAAATTTATAAGACCAACTCCTTGATTAACTTAAATTCAAAATTGTTTTTCCCTCAACTGATTCGAGCCATCATCTGAAATCATTTGCATCCCACAGATTGAGCAAGCGTCACACCGTTAATTCTAACTCCCATCCCTTTTTGGTTTCATTTCTCGCCTCTTTCCATCCGAGGCTGGAATATATCAATTTCTGTTAAATACTTCGGCCTTCCGCCGACACCCATAATTTCGGGATTTTGAATACATTTTAATTTTTGGTTAATTTCAACTTTTCCAATTCAATTTCAAATTTAATTTCAACTTTTCCAATTCAATTTCATTCCCTCATTTCTTCCTACCTAATACGGTTTTTTTTTCGCTTAACCTTAATGTGGGGGTAGCATTAATTTGCAGACAACAAACCCGAATATCATTTTTTTAAAATACAAACACTCCACTAAGTCTGATTTTATGTTGGTATTCCATTCATATTTTCTTATTTACTATTTAGAATTCATTATGTGACTGCCCGCAACATTTGTATCAATTTTGATTGACATATTTTATAAACAATGTCTTCTGCTATCAAAATTATTACAGTTGGCGTGGCCAGCCAAAAGAATACATTTTTCCTTTCTCTCTCTACACCTTTAATGCTTAGTTCAAAATTTCCTAGTAGTAAACACAAGAAAAAGTATTTTCATACATTAGTAGATTATACATACATTAGTATCATTATTAATACATATTAGTTTGTATAAGTATTTCTATTGAAATCATCTGGATTAGCAGTATGTACATTAGTACTATTATTAATATGTATTAGCATGTATTAGCATGTGTTAGTATACATTAAATCATTTGGATTAGCAGATTGTTCAATTTTCGGTAAGAGTCTATTATCTTTTTTTTCATTCACAAAAAGATTGTATTGAATATGTTCTTTCTTTTTTTTTTGTGTGTGTAAGTAGTGTCTTTTTTTTTTTTTTAATTTTTTGATGACAAAAAGATTGTATTCAATATATTCATTTTTTTTTCATGTGTGTAATTTTTTCAAAATTTTGGTCAGTGGCATTCATATGTAGTGATGACATGTGTATAAAACTTTTCAACTCCTTTTTTTTTTTTTCAAAAGTGTTCCTTTCAGTTTTCAGCTAAAAACGAAAACAAAATCTGTTTTCTTTGATAAGTTCATTTGGGCTTAATTCTTTCTTCTTTCCTTCGTGTTTTTTTTTTTAAAGGTATTCACCTTACATTGATCCCTGCACTGAACATGAAGGATCCATTTGGTCCATAATTGTGACAAATGTGGTGATTTTTTTTTCACTTTGGTTCCTACCATATTTGCTGTCGTGTCTTGCCATCGTGTCTTTTTTTATTTTTTAAAATTCTAATTTATACCTACTAATCTTCTTTTTGCATTTTATTTGAATTTTCTTTTCCTTGATCACTGGAAGACTCTCAGTCTCTGATTTGGAGTCCTTATTTTTCCAGATCATCCTTTTGGAAATTGAAATTCGAGGTGGTTTCATAGTTTTTATCTCTTTATTTTCATCTGCTTTTGTACAGTTCACATATTTTAAGCTTATGTTCTTTTGTTGAGAATAGTCTTTCATTACCAAAGGTGTTGAACTACTGTTCCCGATTAATTGGTAGGATAACTCAATTAATTCAATTTGACTTTGTGTCTCAGAATAGGACTTGATAACTAACCATCTTTGTTCTGTCGCACTCACTACATGAGGGGTATAGTCAACAGTATGGTTACGAAATAACTGCATACGGATTGAACAATTCTTGCTGCCAGAATCACTACTGGTTATTCTTCTTTTTTTTTTCGTTGGCGGTGTAAGGTCCTCCATGCTTTTGCTATTGGATTCTACTATTCTTTTTTAGGCAAGACAGCATTGGTTTGGAGTCAAGTCAGAGATTTCTTCCAACACGGGTTGCATCTCCTTAGCAATCTCTGGTAATTCACCAGGAGAATTAATTATGCCATCTTTGGGTGCCCTTGATTTCTCTTCTTGAGAGGCCAGTGAGATGATAGTCTGGCCTTTACTAACTTTTACCGATTTCTCTTTAATAGTAATCTCATACCAAACCTTCCTAATGATATCAGGAAAATATATCTCTGGAAAATATTCAGGCTTTTTTTTCTGGGAATGCAATAAATACTTCTTCCTAATAGTTCTTGTAGTTAACGGATTAAAATTTTCGGTTTTTGAGAATAAATCATGTACAAAATCTTCAATATGCTGCATTTCTTCTTTATCTGTTCGACTCATGATTGACAAATGCCAATGAGGGATACGCTAATCAGCAAAATATGAAATAATAGTTCATAGAATTATATAAGAAAAGACATTTAAATCAGGACTTACTAAATTTTTCCTGATAATATCTTGCAAAAACTTTTAAAATGATAGTGACCCTTTCTACTCCTTCACACAGTTTCATCAATAAAGTGAAGATCTTTCATGTCTTTAAAATTCAGGCTTCGATTGTGAACCACAGAATCAAACTCACTGCTAATGATTTGTAAGAACAGTGTGTTAATCAATACAACATGAAAAAGTACCTTGCATTATATACAAATAAATACACATTTTTCGCTTTTTTATTATTCACCATAGGTCAATAGTTAATTATGTAATAAGTTTGATTCACATTGAGTGACACATACTTAAATAAAATTATAGTAAATAGTAAAAATAAAACTCCAATTTGTTATTTACAATATGATTGATTAAACATAGTGGACTTGAGAGGTTGTAGCAACACTTGTACAAATTCTTTAAACAGTCAAGATTTTTTTTTTCCATTAAAACTTGAGTTTGTTTTAGATTCTGGCACTTAACAACATGTATTAACATTGGCCTTAGAAGTTGTCAAGCGTTAATGATGTTAAGTGTCTAATCACTGCAAAGTTAGTTAGCTCGATTTAATTACCAATCAGGAACAAATTTCTTGATCAAAGTTTGGTTTGATGCATACAGAAAATAAATGAAACTTTTTATAAGGAATTAAAAACAAAAAATAAAGGAGGAAAAATGTTTGAAGTGAATAAAAAATTAAAAAATAGAAAGTAAAATAAATAAAAAAGATGAAAAATTTCTTTTTGACATTGTATTGAAGTTAAGAGCTTGCATGGAAGGGACAGACAGACATCTTTTATCTTTTATGTCCCACTCTTTTTTGCTTCTTTCTGTCTGTTTTTCTTTTATCCTTTTTTTCCTTTATTGTTTATTTCTCTTTTTTTCTTTTTTGATTCTCTCTTCTGTTTCTTTCTTTTTAGCTTCTTCTTTTTGTTTCTTTTTATCCATTTATTTTTTTCTTTCTTGATTTCTTTTTTTTTTTCTCTCCCTCTCTTTTTTGTTTCTTTCTTTACCTTTCTGTTTTTCTTTCTAACTTGCCCCCCTCTTTCAATATTTACTTTCTTCTTTTTTCTCACATCTTCTCTTTATCTGTGTTATTAACTTGTTATATCAGACTTATATTTAAGTTAAGACTTTAAGACAAGATTTAACACAATGTGGAAAAACATGTTAGGTTTGGAGATTGAGGAATCAATTAATATAAAAGTGTGCTAGTTTAAAACTGTCTATCTTAATAAATTCTCATTTTTGGGTAGGCTTTTGATAAAAAGCCTACCCAAAAATGAGAATTTATTAAGATAGACAAACTAGCACACCCATAAACAGGACCACCAGCCAAAATTAACTTCTGAATATAAACAACTGACCTAGCCAGGGATGATGATAAAAACTTAAGCTAGACGGTTCTGGAATCCCCAAAGAAAAAAAAAATGCTCCCCATCCCCTAGGGTTGAGCACTCTGGGGGGATCTCGCTGACAGCCACCAACTCAAGCGTAAACGCAACGCTCTTCTCTGAATGGAGCACTCTGTGACGGCCTTTACACACAAAGCGATGTGTGTATTAAAACAGTTAAAATCCCCTTCCCATTCTGTAAGTGAAGACAGCCTAATGGTTAAGGTGCCGGACTGACACCCAACCGACCGGAGTTCAATTCCGGCTGTAGGTAGCTTACAAAATGTCTAGCCACACTGAAGAGACTTGATAAGTCGAAACACATGTCTGTGGATGACCATATATATATATATATATATATATATATATAATATATATATATATATATATATTTCTTTGGGGGATTCCAGAACCTTCTAGGTTGTGTGGAACTCCTGTGGGTTTATGCAGATAACAAACATACACACACACACACCCTATATATATATATATATATATATATATATGCACACACATACACACACACAGGTCATCACCATGGTGTAATGGCTAATGTGCTGGACTAATGTGCTAATGTGTAATGGCTAATATGCTGGACGGCGACATCATCATGCTATTGCATTCACTTTTGGACAAATATCTTAGGGAAAGGTATGAACCCCCTCAATTCCATATATATGCTTTATATAGTAGCACTACTGTTCTTGTACAATGATAGGTTTTGAATTACAATAACCCAATCATATGCCATTAAACAAAGAAACAAAACCACACACACATGCACACACACACACACACACACACACACACACATATATATATATATATATATATATATATATATATATATGTAAACAAGGTTTGTTTAGAATGGCTTTTTGCCGATAATTTTTTGGAGAATAAGTGCTTAATTGGAGTCGTACCTAATTTTGAAAATTAATTAATTAATAATGAATTAGGCGGGAATACCTATTAAATGTATGGCTAAACAAATCGAGAAAAATCAATCTCTGTATGTACATTTCAGCCTATTAGGCCTCATCAGCAGAGCTATAGATCGGAAGACCGCCCTGTGCGTGATTTGAAACCGGACTGCCAAGCTGACAGGCCGATCCCATAACCCCAACACCAAACGAACTTCTTAGATTTTATGATTTGTTTAGAGTAGGTTAACATTCCTCTTCTAGTGACTTTTTTATAACACGACGATATGATAAGTTGTAAACAAGGTTTGTTTAGAATGGCTTTTTGCCGATAATTTTTTGGAGAATAAGTGCTTAATTGGAGTCGTACCTAATTTTGAAAATTAATTAATTAATAATGATGAGGCCTAATAGGCTGAAATGTACATACAGAGATTGATTTTTCTCGATTTGTTTAGCCATACATTTAATAGGTATTCCCGCCTAATTCATTATAAATTAATTAATTTTCAAAATTAGGTACGACTCCAATTAAGCACTTATTCTCCAATATATATATATATATATTGCTTTTTAGTAATGTGGATGTGTATATTATTTTTATATGGATAAGCATTTATATATGTCAGCTACTCTCAACAGCTTGTGGTAGAGAATGTATTAAATAGCTTTTTACTTTTACTATTGTTTTTGCATTAAGTTAGTCATTATTACCTTCAATCTTTTAGAACTTGTGACATCCAAAATAGATATGAGTAAATGCATGTTTGTACATTTCTCATTTTTCATCACCTCTATGTTTCTTTGACAACCTTTTCAAGAGACCAACATTGCCAAAGAACCATAACGGAACTGTATTTTACCTTATTTATTAATTTGTAATCAAGTAATATATATATATATATATATATATATATATATATATATATATATATATATATATATAAATATGATGTGATGTTTGATTAGGTCTAATGGCTAATAAAGTAGCTTTAAGCAAGTAAAGAACAGATATAACTAAATATATTCTGCATTAGATAGATTAAAATGAAAATGTAGGCCTGCAAACTAAAGGAGAAAATAATCAACATATAAAATATTAGAAAAAGAAATGAATTAATTAATAAAAAACATTTAACAAATAAATAAAGTAAAATGAATTTATAAAGTAAAATCAATGAATAAATATTTAAAAAAAACGAAATACATTAAGTAGAATAAAGGAATAGAGAAAGATTAAACAAAAACAAAGGAAAGGAGTCAGAGAGAAGCAAAAGAAAAATGAATTAGAACAGGAATTCTGATTTAATGGCAAGGAAATGAAAACAGCAGATTTTTAACTTTTATTGTGAGAAAATAAGATTGGATGGAATTTAAACAGAAAATTAAAGCAATTGTCCTCAGGCAAATGTTCTTACATTGCTCAATCTCATGCCCAACTTATTTTTTTTCTTTTTTAATCATAGAGGCCTTATTAGCAAATCCAGGAAAATGTTATTTACCTCCTGGGGTAACATTTTGTCTATTAGAAAATCCCCCATTTCTTGTGTGAGTAGTTCTTTGTATCATGAAAATCTGGCTTCCTTTTTTTAATTGGAAATTCATAAGACTAAACAAGGGAAATTATATGATTCTTATTTTCTACTTAATTATTCCCAAACCAAAGCAGGATTTTTCTTTTTCTGAATTTTATTAGGTGAAATAACTCATGAACAGTTTTACTTGAGCTTGGTTCACAGGAAATTTACAGGAAGTGTGGAATGTCTAGGTATGTCTAGATTTTAGGATGATTAATAAATTAGGTTTTAATTTATCTTGTGAAAATATTAAGCAAATGCAAACTATAATATGTACTTGTGAATAGGTGAAGTTTTGAAGACCTAATTTTTAGGCAATAGATTGGAATTGAATGAATTATAGATAATCTCTAATAATAAATAGGAATATCAGTGTGTCAGATTTGTATCAATTTTACCCTGAGAAGCCATTGCCCAATATATCATACCATTTTGGAATCAGTCGGACTCCATAAGCAAATTAAAAACTTTCTAGGCTGAATCTGGACCTGCATTCCTGAAATTTTGGATTCCCAACTTTTAATTACTGTGATTGTTTTGGCAATGTTTTATGCAAATTTTAGTGACAATTTGCATGATAACAATTTTTATAGTCAGGAAATAAATTTGTGAATAATCATAATGAATTGCAAAATCCAGCAAAAGTCATTTATGGAATAGAAATAATTGTTTGTACTGAAAATAAAGACCTACATTCATCAAATTGTCTTTAAAGGCAGCAGAAATATTATTGTTGAACTTTTAAAATGTAATGCACTACTTAAATGTGGTGATTTTGAGTTCTGTAGTTTATTGTTGCCTATCACAGGAGCTAGTTTAATTGCCGCCTTATAGGGCAGCTTTTAAGCTAGTAATTTTGTAAAGCTGAAATTCAATCATAAGTGAAAGGACTAGGATCAACTCTTGGCTTCAAAAATTAATTCCATAAATTAATGATCCTGTGTTCAAAAATCAAAGGTGAACCTACACATGGAATCGACTTATGCTTGAGTAATTTTGGTTTACCTCATAACCTGTGATATAGTCCTCTAACCATTGGGCCATGCCTGCAAATACAATGTCCCTATCACAAGAATTTTCATAATATACACTAATTACATCAACTTTCAATCAGACATGGTAATATCTATGAATTTCCTGTTTAATGTCTGCACTCATTCTGTTGGGCCGAAATGAAGCCTTACACTACCAATGCACCCAAACCTGCCCCCTTGCTTCTCACCACCCACCCACCCCAAAGAAAGTAAAATAGAAAGAAAGTACTGAAAAATATGATCTTAACAATTGTCATCATTAACACCAGCCATAACCTTCACCTTTACCCTGCCACAACTTGCTTGTAATAACTACCTTATTCATAACACCTAGTTATTAAACAGCTTTCTCCCTCATTGTTCTCATTTCTCACTGATACAGAAGCTGGAAGGTTTCATACTTGCCCAGTTGGAACTAGATTCACCAGATGATTATTAGCCAGTAATCAATTAACTTTACACAACTTCTCCAGTTTCTCAGCTCACTTTATCATGGTGTGAGACTTATAGTAGACAAATGAGGCTCATTACCAAAAATAGAGGAAAAATTAAATTCTCAAGTTAAAGACATTGTTTAGGAATTACCAATTTCATGCAAAATATGTTGTTGCATACTCTTATTATCAATATTAACTTCTTACAACTCAGCTATTCAGTTACTTTCTTTACTCTGGTTCAGTTGAGGACATCTGGGCTCTCTCTTCATCTGAGTCATTTTGGGTGTCTCTGGTGTTGAATCTCTTCACATCCATTTTTGTTTTTAATTATAATCAAGAACAGAAAGATGTAGTTCTGTTTGTGATGTACATCTTTATTAATTTATCTGAGACCTAACATGCATAGAGAAGAATCGGTTTAGCTCAGTCATTAGAGTGTTCGACAGTCATTAGAGGTTCCTGGTTCGATACTGGCCCTCACCAACTCAGCATATGAGTAGCACAAGGACCTGTGCGGTAAAGTAAGGATCTGATGGTTGGTGTGGCTCTCCACCTCAGATGCCAAAACAATCTCCTTGGTCTAGCGCTAGTGAAAAGGGGATAGGCTCCCTCACTGATTGGCTGATATCGACTTTAGGCCACCCCAACGACTTTACTTTTTTATGCCATTATGTGTCTGGCTAGAAGGGCATGTTCAACTCAACACAACTCAACTCAACTCCATTTTCACAGTTGCTCAGTCATGTGACTTCTCAGCCAATTAGAATATCCCATCCAGGACAACTAGGGTTAAATGTCTGCCAGCTAAATCTATCTAAACTTACTGTAACTTTCCATGACTCTCCAAAATTAAACACTAACTTTTTGAATTTTAATTCTTTTACACTACATTAAAAAATGAATTGGCTACCCTATTCATAATGTACTAATGTTACTACAAGCAATCTAATTTCAAAAGATTAAAAAGGATATAATTGTAATAATTAGTGAAATTTCTACATTGTATGTACATTAACCTAAGCCATGTAAAAAACATTTTTTTACTAAGATTAAGGATTTTGGAGTACTTTTCAGTTTTAAAGGATCTACTAAAATTATCTATAAATTTAAAAAAATTATTAACTCTTGAAGGCTGACTTCATCAAGCTCAAAATCTTATCATAATGTGTGATGAAAAATTACCAAAACTGAATCTTTATTTTTTTTAAATTTTAGAATTTATATGAAGACATATGCACAGCTGAACAAGTTTTATGAGTGATGTCTATATAATTCAGTACCATTTAAAAAAAATGTAACCAGTTTCAATACTTTTTAATAGTTTTTGTTTTTGAGAAATTCAGGATTCTCTTCATTCACTGGACCGAGCTCCCTCCAATTTTCTTATTTCCTAAACTGAAAATTCTTCTCAACAGTAAGATTTGAGGAACTGGATATCTGCAGTCATCTATACATATATAAAGGGCAGTTGTGTGTATGTATATCCGGAAGAAACTTTGAAAATAAAACAACTAACAAAAAAGTAAATATATATACACTTTTGCTATCACCCTATCTCCCATTTTGTCATGATAATTATGAAAATGTAATCTATATTTCAAAAGACTATTAAAATCAAATTAATGTTAAGATAACACTAGGATTGCAGCTTCAGCCATTGGTGTTTCTCGCTAAGTTCACACATAAAATAAGCCCAGTCATTTTTTTTATTTATCTTTTAAACAAATTAAAAATTCTCTTTAATAAAATAAGTTTTGATTTTTTTTGCATTTAATATTCTAAATAGGAGACATTAATTTTCTTTTCAGAGTGGTCTGTCTACTTTTTAATTTAAAAAAAATAATATACAATTATTTCGATCACCTCTGTACTAAATTCTACATAATAGGAAAAAGAAAAATTAAAAAATATATAATAAATAATAATGAATATGATCGTTTTATTCTTTCAATTATATATATATATATATATATATATATACACTGAACGTTTTATTCACTTTGAAATATGATATTAATTGAATGAAATCTACTTTAAAGCGATCGCAGATTGTAACCAAGCCTGAAATAATACATTTTATTCATTTTTATTTTCATGTTAGCCATTGTTTATAAAATAATCATGTTAGTTTATTTATTTTCATATTAGATATAAAAATAAAATCAGGTTACAAATGCAGAATAGCACGCACGAGATAATATTAAAAAAATATGTATTACATTTCACAAAGTATCTGAAACAAACGGGTTAGGGTACTTTGGGAGTTTCCGTAACCTAATGTTATTTACACATAAAATGTGATTCTAATGATATTATCTCATGCATGCTATTCTGAATTTGTTAAAAAATCAGTACTGTAATTTGATATTCAACTTTTAAACACATTCAAAATTCTTTTTAAAAAGAAGTATGTTTCAATTTTTTTTTACTATAATAATTTGATATTCAATCAGCTACGCTTTGAATTAATGTTATTTTAAAAATTATATATTGAATTTTACATATTACAAAAAACATTATTAAAATTAAAGAATTACTTTAAATTTAAATACTTTATTTAATTTTTTTCATGATTTTTTATGTTATTTGAAATATCTGTTTAACAAATCGACTCATTCATATCTTTTTTTTTTTTAAATTTGTTAATCATTGAATTAAGATTTATTACTATATTGTTATATGTGATGTCATGATGTAGTAATGGATTTGCTAGACTAGCTTGCTAACGTTTTTTTTCCCTCTACCTAGGCAACTATGAAAATAAAACATTCACTATCACCATATTTTGCTTTTTGATAATGATGATTTGATTTATATTCATGAAGATAATTAGAGAATAAAAATTAAATAGTAACAGCATGGAATTTTTTTTTTTGCATCGACTATTTTAAATAGGAGACATTAATTTTTTTTTCAGAGTGTATGTGCACTTTTTTTTCTGATGCCCCACCAAGCTGGATAAACGCAAAATCTTTTTCTTTATGTAGGGATTTTAATGGGGCATCCTGTGATCTAACTCACGATTCAGTAATAATGGATCTGCGAGACTAACTTTTTTGCACCCCACCTTCTATCCAGGCAATGCCAGGTAGCCACTTCTAGTTGAAAATGGTGATTACATTTTTTCTAAGATTCACCCCAAATAAATCTAAATTAACCACTAATCAGCAAAGAGTTAGGATGATTAAGAAAAAATGGCAGACTTCATGCTTCTTACAAGACCAGAAATAACATATATGTACAGTCACCCTGTTTTTCCATAGAAGCAATGTAATTTTCATACAAAAATACTAATAGAGAGACTTATTTTCTAAAATTACAATGAGATTTGGCATGGGAAATAGCAATTATGTCATGGCAAGCTTGAATAATAGACAAAGCTGTAAAAGATAGGAGGAAGCAGTAGAAATTTCATATCAATATTTAATCTTTGGTGGTTGCTTATAATTAAATTCTCATTCAAAGATATGATTTTTTGAATTAATAACATAAATATAATCTGTTAATTTCAAGCAAATAAAATTGATTTATCAAAGTTTTTCCATCTTTTTTAAAAAATAAATAATTTAAGTTTAAAGTATATAATTTAGTGATATTTTTAAAAAGAAGCTTAAACTATCTGGCTCCCATGATTTTTAGTTAAAACTTATTTAAAGCCCCCCCCCCCGTTTTGAATTGCACCTAAAATTAAAACATCAAAGAAATTGAATCTATTTTTAATTTCAGTTTTAAAATGTGTCCCCAAAATTCAAATCATTATTTGAAAAATGAGACCCCCTTCCTCTTACCTTGGAGAAAAATCTGCCCTGAACTGAATTATAAAATGAAAAATTAATTAATACCAAAATATTTTTTCAGTTTAGAAAGCTTTTATTATGTTTTTTTATGAATTAATGGAATAATGGTATGATGAAAAGAGATTATATTATTGTTTCCCAAAAGTATAAGCTGAAAATTTAATTTTTAAAGTTATATTTTCGTGTGTGTGAAAAGTGTGTCATATACACCATCAAATACTGTACTAATTCAATTTGTATCTTTTTTTTTAAATTACAAGTATAAATTAAAGACAAAATTACTTGTTTTCTTTAATGGTTTTTCTTCCACTCCATAGAATAAATTTATGATTTAAAAAATATTTTATTGCTTTTTTTTTTTTAGATTCTTTATATATTAGTTAATGTTAGCACAGTTAGACACAAGCATATGAAAATTATTAAAAATGCAATATATGATTTGGATTTACATATAAATATTTTTGAAAATGTCAATAATATGAGGGATAAATGTGTCCATTTCAGCCTCTTTTGGAATAATGTTAATTGTAATTAAAGATAAAAATTGTGCTGAATTTCTTTTTGTATGATATAGTAATGTGTAAAGAAAGGAGAAATACATTTCACTTACTTATTTTAGTAGTGAATATGACCTTCTCTTGATATTGTTTACAAATATTTTGAGGTTATATTGCACTTTTGGTTGAATTTGTTTATACTTCAGTGATGTTGCATTATTTCTTTCATCATTTAATTAGTACTGACTATTAACTTTATGTGAATTTACAACAATGGTTTAAAATATATAAAACTTATCTTTGTAAAATAGTCTAATTTGGATTGTCATTGTTTAATAATTTTGGGAAAAAAGCAAATATTTCACCTTTCAAAATGTTCAGTTTGCTATAAAATTTAGTGAAGTCTCAATGAAATCACCACGGGTATAGTTGGGTTGTTATCATCATCTTCCTCTGCCAGGTCTCTGGTAAATGAAAAAAATGTTATTTCTAAAACACTGCTTCTAGGTGACAATTTTTAATGCTAGATATGTTTATGCAGCCACATCAAAGACCAATCAGCAATAAACATCTCAAAAATTTTCTTCAAACGTTTGGACGATTTACCTAAATCATGTTAAAATCTGATAATTTTCAAAAATTCTAGCCAGTTGGTTTCCAGATACAATTTACTCTTTTGTAATTTTGATTATGAATTGGTTCACCATCATGGCATTTCGTGATCATCTGTGAGGGCAGGGGGATTTTTTCTGCTATCCATGAGTATTGAAAGGTACAAGTCCAGACACTCGGCATTAAAAAGACCTTGTGTTGCATATTGCTTGCATGGGACATGATTAAATCTCAATTCTAGTGGAATTAGTTTAACATTTTCTTTTGTCTTTTATTGTTTAAAAGGGCCATTAGAGCTACTGAGCTACAACTTAACATTGCAAAATATACTTCAGGTATATTTCTTGTGAAAAATAATGCAGCGTTTTCATTTTAAATGCAATATCGATAATGTGAAATTTAACATGAAATTTTAAAACAGAATTATTTCCCCTAAAAATGACGAGCCTTTGCCCTAAAAATGTACAATTCATTTGCCTCTCTATGCCAATGTAAATAGATATTGTATATATCATTTGGATATATGTGTAACTAATAAATAAAGCATTAAAAATGTCATATTGATATTTAATATTTGGTGGTTGTTTATAATTAAATGATGGAATCAATTGCTGTACAAGATATTTAACAATCCTTTTCTATTGCAACTAAATACAAGTGTCTGCTACTGACATGTTAATAATTATTAGTCTCCATTTTGCATAAAGACTTTAAACATCAGTGTTGCCAGTTATACTAGCAAACTTAGTGATAGTATGAACAATTTAATAAGAATCAATAAACTTGCAAGAAAGAAGACATTTTATCAGCCTTTTTGCCACATACATACGCGTATCTCTTTCAGTTGCATGCTAGTAACTATGGATTCATCACTTTGCATACTGCAGACATGCAACTGTGTTCACATTGATAATAACACGCTTTCTTTGTTTTCTTCTCTTTCTGTTTCCAGTGTTTTGTTTTCCATTTGTGCCGATACATGTTTTGTTTAAGAGAACACAAAAGCATCTTTGTAGAAAACCTAAATGGCCAGTGTCTACGTCTTTCGTTCCAAATCAAGCATGAAGGGCAGCACTTAATGACATGTTATTTATAAGATAAAAGCCCTGGGCTTGCGTGTTGACTCAACCCATTATAATTGTCAAACAGTATTAATTGGGTTTCGTTGGTAAAGGTGCAGTCAGCGAAAAATCTATGATTGATGTTCTTTACGAGATTTCAATAGCTGGACATCATTACAGTAGTCATCGATGCCTTGGCCCATCCGATTTGACATTCTTGCTTTTTTTCATCATTGCTCTTCATTTATGTTTCTTTCTTGCTCACACTTCTTACTTTCCACATTACTCTCCCTCTAGGCAGATATTTTCTTTTCTTCTTTTTTAAAAAAAACTATTCTTTTTACTCTTTCCCTGAGTTTCTTCTTTTAGTATTTTATTCTTTACTTTATCTCTTTTTATATGTTTGCATGTCAAATCTCTCCCTCTTTAGTTTTGCCTTTTTTCTGAACTCTCTCTCTATCCTTAACAATAATTTGTAGCAATTTGTGCACCAAGATGTAAGCTAATGATGTGAGAGAATTCACTCAGAAAAAAACGGAACAGGGAGAAATATTATTATTTCTTTTTTTCTCTTATTATTTTCCTTTTTTCAAACTCATATTTTTTCCATTAATCATGACTGACACATACACATCAAATGTACACATGGCCTTTATCTATCTCCTCTACTTATCACCTACAGTTGGTCTCCCTTTATATTGCCAATGTTTCCCATTTGTAAAAGCTGATTTTCATTCACATCTTTTTGTATATATATATATATATATATATATATATATATATATTATATATATAGAGAGAGAGAGAGAGAGAGAGAGAGAGATACATTGGTATTTTTCTCATATATTATGCTTATATATATATATATATATATATATATATATATATATATATATAAAGAGAGAGAGGGTGAGATAGATAGATAGATATATAGATAGATGCACATCTTTTCCTCATTATTTCTCTTTTTATACTCACATAAAAACATATGCTTTATCTATCACTTTTCCTTGTCACATAGAATTGTTCACCAGTTCTGTGGTCTTCTGTGATAGGCAATGTTTCCTATTTATAAAAATACATTTTTATTCTCTGCCTTTTGTATACATATATATATATATATATATATATATATATATATATATATATATATATATATATATGTAGTCTTATCAGTTCTCTTTCCAAATTCACATACAGGCATAGGCTTTATCTACTTTCCTTGTCCTTCAGAAATAATTTTGTCTTTTCTGTGGTCCTCTATGTTTTCTGGTTGTCAACTTGTATTCTCTCTCTCTCTCTCTCTCTCTCTCTCTCTATATAATATATATATATATATATATATATATATATATATCTGTGTGTGGGAGGGAATTGTTTCTTTATCTGTGTGTGTGCATATATATATATATATATAATATATATATATATATCTGTTGGGGGGATTGTTTTTTTCTCTCCCTCCATCTTTCACTCTTCATTTCTCTTTCCATGCCCAAACAACATAAACATTCTCTCTCTCTTTCTCCCTCCATTCTCTTTCTACCTCTACCTCTACCTCCCCATTGTTTTCATTATTTTTTCTTTCCATATTCATACATATATAACTATCTCCTCTCTTTATCATCCAGAACCGTCCTCCTTCCTGATCCGCTGTGTGGTGTGGTATTTCCCATTTGTAAACCTGTATTTTAGCTTTTTTTTTTACACACACACACACATGCATGTGCATACACACAAGCACACACACTCATATATACATATACTCTATTTGGTTATAAATATATATATATATATATATATATATATATATATATATATATATATATATATATTCTTTCCCTTTCATTGTTTCACCTTCCAATATTCACACATAGACATGGCTTTTTTTATCTATATTCTCTTATCATCATTCAGTGTAATTCTTTCTTTTCTGATGTCTATACTTACAGTTATTATCCCTGTTTTGTGTTTGGTAATGAAAATCATAAAAAGATTTCACTTTTTGTGTTCTTCACGTACACTTATAAATTAATACACTTGCTAATAATTTTCTGTCTCAAATGTCCAAATACATCAATCACTTTTTTTTCCTTGTGTTAACACATAATATTCTAGGGTGGATATTTTTCATCAAAATGCATAAAAACTGTTTATCAATTATAAAGCCATAGTTATAGTTTTTGTTTGCTTTGATAAATGGTGAAAGGTCTTTAAGACTGAACTAATTCATCAAATGTTAAGAATGTTAATTATTGCTCATTTATTTCAGGTGAGCATGTCTATGCCTAATTATTATTTTTAGAGGTTTTCATAATTAAGTCAAGAGGATTACATTTTGTATCAGAAATTAGGAAGTGAAGCCTTTGACCAAAATTGTGGTCAAAGAATAAGTTATCATTATCTAACTACTTGTATGATAAGATACTGAGTTTCAGAGAAATGTTCAGATTCAATAGACTTGCATGAAAATATATTAGTGACATCAGATACTAGAAAAGTCATTAAACATAGTTATAGTAAAGTTATCAAAATCTGCCAAAAACACTAAATATTAAGTTTCTTCTAAAAGATCAATTGTTACATACTGATTTTATATTAAATGTATACTTATCTTGTATACTTATCTGCTTAGCTTCTTCTAAGCTGTCTCTCCTATCTATTATTCCAGATCTGCTATCTGGGCTTGGGCTGGATTTCTTCCTGATCTTCTGTCTTGGGTTTCTTGTTGGAATTACTTAGGTTTTTCATCCGATGTTTGTTTAATTCTTGACTAACAAAATTAGTTGTTTTATTTCTCTGAGCAGTACTCTTAAGTAGACCAATTACAGAGATGAATACAATATGGGAACCTATGATTAAAAAGGCTAGATTAGATTTTTTTTAAATGAATAAAATGCAATATGAGTCAAGGCAAAAAATCATACATAAGTATAAAGGTAAATATACTAGGTAAAATTGGACATTAAGATTATAAGTTCCCAAAATTCACTCAGAATTGTCCAATTGGACACATGGCGTAGTGGATATAGGCACTGGGTTAATACAGATCTAAGTGACAGTTATCTCTATGCAGCAGGTTCAATCTTGGTCAAGGGTGACAGTAACATAAAATAATTACCACAGCTTAACACTTGTACCCAGTCATGGAGGGACACAGAAAATTCCTTGATGCAGTCTACATGAAATGAAGGCTTCAGATAAATATGTAAATGCATGGTACATTTTTTCCTCTACATTCCAAGTGTCTTATATCTGTAGATTCAACCACAGACCAAGAAGATTTTTTTAAATTCCAAAAATGTTCTAAAAAGCAAAATTTGAATTTTCTGAACACTAAGCACTAGATTGAATAAAGTAATATATATATATATATATATATATATATATATATATTCAGAGGATTGCAGGGAATATGTGACCCCAAATGGGTCCCAATGGTTTAATGGCCAGTTTATCTCAGTCAGTAGAGTATACACTTAGGAATCACAAGGTTCCAGCTTTGAAACCAGTCCCCACCAACTTAACACATAAGTAGCACAGCTTGGGTAATCTTATCTGAATAGTAAAGCATCTGGGTAGGTGAAGTGCTCCATCTCAGTAAAGAAAAAAATCTCCCTGGTCTCGTGCTAGGGGATAGACTCCCATGCTGTTCCACTGATACTGACAATAGGCCACTATGTTGACTTAATCTACAATATGACATTGCATTTTATTGATAGAGATGATTTAAAGTATATAATAGGACGTGCAGAGTTTATATACAAATAGTATATCATTTTTATAGAAGCAAGCCATTTATATAAAATATATTTCTTAGAAATATATACTTAATACTTATAATGAATTTATCATTTTTGATAGGTGTGTGATACTCACCTAACTCACTCAGAATATGTGACTTTGGTATTTATTGATTTGAACTAAACTACTTTTAGAAGATGAAAAAGAAGCTACATTAACAGAGTATCCAGCAAATATTAAACTATCAATGGTTTTTGAAAATGATTCACGTTAGTGTCAGTTGTATTAGTGTAAAGATATTTCAATTTTATCTTTTCTATTTTCTGTTTGCTTTTAGAGAAGTCAGCTTTATTTTCTATTTAAATAAAATGTTGAGGTTTCATTGTTTTCTGTGAAGATTTAAGCTCTTCCAGTGTACAAGTAAATCTTTTATATGTCCTCAATTCACCAAACTAAAAATGGATTGCTGTAATAGTAACTTAAATAAGTAGTAAAATAAAAAAGGACAAAATAATATGATTAAATAATAGCATTAAAGAAAAAAAATTAGTAGCACAAATCTTTTCATTGAATTCAATTGAAACTGATAGAAGGAAAGCATCATGTAGAGATGATCAATGAATGAGTGCAAAATAATTTGAAGTACATTTTCATTCCTGCCAATCAAAGAGTTGCAGGAATTTTTGCTGTGTGTCTGTTTCCAATAGAAATAGCAACAATTTAAAAAGGAAAAAAATATTTGTGTTCAAACTTAGGAATCAAAAGAAAATCTCTGAAATTATTTGTAGACCGAAACAGCAGAATAGACTTTTTTTTTCTTTTGCCTGAAATTCTAACAGGAAGAATATTTAGTTTTCATAGTGGCTCCCAATTTTTATGGGGGAGTCCCAGTGGTGTAATGGCTAACAGGCTGAACTGATATTATAGTGAGTTTGAATTCCAGTTATGTTATTACGTTTTTAATTTAATAAAAAAATATTTCTTTTTATGCCAGTAAACTATTAATGTCAGTGTGAGATATATAAAGAAAATATCAATGTCAATATGTGATGTCATCTAAAGAAAATATTTTGACAATTATTGCTTTTTATTTTAGATATTTTAGGTTTTAAAATATACATATCATCCAATTGCAAAATAATACATTTTTTAGATTTAACACTCAACATAACTAACAATACTTTAAAACCTTTTCATTAAGATAATCAAATACCATCATAAATCAACATCCACTCCAACCACCCTAGACACATAATTAGGCCCAATACCCAATCCAATCAATACTAGAATTAATGAATTATCGTCAAATAAAAAATATTTAAGGAAAATAAAACAAAAGTATATAATAAAACATTCCAAAACAGTGGATTCCCACAAGAAATAAAATATCAAAAACTCCTAAAAAAATCAAACCAACAAATCTAAAAACCCAAAACATAAAATAATATGTTCCCCCCTCCGCCTGCAGTAGGCTAGCTAATATAAATATAAGTGGAGTTTTTCTCAAGTTAATTAACAAAATCATTAACATCAATAATTCATTAAATAAAATATTTAACAGAAAAACACTCAAAATTAGTTACTCATGCAAGTTACTTATAAGCAATATAATTAATATGCATAATAAAAAAACTAATAAGAAACTACCCCCCCCCCCACAAACAGCATTAATATAACAATAGATGGACCTGATTGCAACTGTAAAGCAAAAATGATTGTCCACTTGGAGGTTTATGTAAATCCAAGAACATTGTATAACAGGCACAAATATTTCCAAAAGAAAAATTGAGGAGAACATAATCTACTTTGGCAGCACCAGCACACCATGGAAATTTCACTTATACAATTACAGACAATCATTTACAAATGAAAAATTAAAAAACAAAATTGAACTTTCTAAACATTTCTGGAAACTAAAAAAAAATAAATCAAAAGCCACAAATAAAATAGCAAATCATAAAAATGTCAAAAATACCAACAGGATTTAAAAACAAATGCCATCTTTGTCTGGAAGAAAAAATAGCAAGGATAAAATTCAAAAACCAGCAGAAACTTTTGAATAAAAGAAATGAAATCATATTCAAATGTAAACATGCCAATAACTTTAAACTTATATAAAAAAACAACTTTTAGAAATATGAGAACATTTATGTGCCCATATATACACATACAAAACCCTGACAATTAGAACATAAAATACACAAAATACATAAAATAAGAACATGCAAATTCACAAGTAAAAAATTAAATTTCAAAACTATGACATCACAGGCATGGCCAGCATGCACAGACTATGAGATTTATACAAATCACAAGTGTGTGGATGCCATGAACTGATGTGTTTAACAAATATAGAATTTGAAAAAAAGTGAAAAAGGTAAAAGTAAGGAAAATGGGAAAATCACACCCGTCAGACTGAGTGTGAGGTCTTCAAAACAACAATGACTGGACTGACGAGACAAAAATATGTTGAAATAGATTTAAATTTATATCCAAACCAAGGTATCTATTCATTTATTTATAATACTCTGTATATGTAAAAATATATACCCAAATCTTTAAATGTATGTTTGAGTTCCCAATTTTGGTTGAATCCTATCTAGGAAAAACTTAATATCATCCACCTATATATATATATATATATATATATATATATATATATATATATATATATATATAAATACACTCTCCTTTAGATAGAGGTGTGTATATATATATATATATATATATATATATATATATATGTGGTTTAGCTTAATCGGTAGAGTGTTCGGTTAAGAATCACGTGGTTCTTAGCACAAGGATCTGTGCGGTAAAGTGAGGAGCTGATGGTAGGTGTGGTGCTCCTTCTCAGATGCTAAAATAATCTCCTTGGTCTAGTGCTAGTGAAAAGGAGATACATGCCCTCGCTGTTTGGCTGATACCTACATTAGACCGCCCCGACGATTTTACTTTACTTTATATATATATATATATATATATATATACACCTGTATCTAAAGGAGAGTGTATGTATATATATGCATGCATGATTTTTTTTTATCATCAAGCCAGAAAACTCATATTATGAAAACCCTACTTGTGTAGCAATCAGAGTTGCATAACTCAGTGGCAATAAAACTATATCAAAACCAGTGAGGTGAAACTCTACATTAAAATAAACATTCATAAGGATGCAGTATGCCATCTTTAACAATTACTGGAAGCAGCACACAGCAAACAGCAACTGTACAGCCAGTTACCTCCTATCATATAAACCATCCAAGTAAGACAAACAAGACAAGTAGAGAAGTAAGGATGAACTCATAAGTGACATTCTCCTGTGGACACATCAGCGTAGCCAACCAGTCAAAACTTACATTGATCAGGTAAATGCAGATACTGGATGCTGTGGAGAGGATTTTCCAGGATCAATGACCAATATGGATGGGTGGCAAGAGAGAGTCATGGGAATCCGTGATGATTTTCAGTTGGGTCTAAGTAATTAAAGGACCTGTCAATATATGACCAGATATTGGGAAAATATTTCATTAGCTGATCCAGTATAAAACATTTCTCATATAATCTTCTTCATTCTAAATAGGAAATACTTTTTGTCAGTGTTTAGAAATAGCAGAAATGAATTATAGTAGCATAAAGATTGGTATTTAATAACTAGATAATCATTGAACCCATTGTGTATCAGTTAACATTGATCCATGATGATATTAATACTTCTATTAATTCTATTAGCATTTTATAGTAATATCTCCATTGTATCAAGATTTTGAATGATTAAAAAATGATATCAAGCACAAATGCAGACCTTACAAAATTATCATTGCAAATTGGGCTGGAAATTGCTTTATTCTCAAGTGTATTCCTCCAAATAAAAACTCATTGTGATGTACTGTTTTTGCTGGGTTACAGTAATGTATACAAATATAAGAATTTTAGTAATGTATAGATAGGAAACATTTAGAAATGTATAGATAGGAAAAATTGAATATAATAAAAAAAATTGATTTTGTTGTTAATTTTTATTAAGTTAATACAAATTATAATTCAATGATAAGAGTTTCTTTTCCTTGCTAAGAAAATCATACATTAGCTCTAATATTCATATAAAACAATAAAACAGAAAGGAACAAATAGGGTTTATAAGATTGTGTTCAAAAGTGGAAGGCTTGCCAATTAAGAAAATCAGTTTTCAAAATCCTGTATTTGGTTCTTGAGACACTTGTGTCTGGTAGTATTGAAAATATATGACTATATCAACTGTGAAGGTGTTTGTGATTTTATATCGTTATTGTTGTAGGAAATGGATATGGTCAACCAAGTTCAAACCCATGACAAGGTTGTTTGCATTTCACATATTGTGCTAATAGCCTTGGGAAAGGTATAAATCAAATTATTCTCCCTCCAGCTATGGGTAAATAGTAGGGTAGACTGGTATAGAAACCAGTGTAGAAGAAGGAACACTCTGAATTCAAACCTATTAAATTCCACTTAAAAATTGTCACATCCTACTCATACAGAGTAGTTGGTAAATAGATATATATGCCAGTAAAAAGGCAACAATCAAAAATATTCTTGAGGATCCTATAAACTCTTTTTTTTCAAAAAAGCATAATCATATTGTTATTGTAAACTTTGAGAAGAGTCTTTAACCTTCCAATTTTCTTTGACACTTGAACTTTTTCTTGTTTGTGTTTCACAATAACTGATATTTATGTGCAATTGCTGAGATGATTTTCAAAATTAGTTTGCAACAATTCTTTTTATTCATTTATATTTTTTTGCTTTTATTGTTCACCATTTTCTTTTTGTTATTCCATCTTTTCTTTATTTTTTTTTCTTTAAGATAGTTTTTTTCTTTTCTGTTTTCTTCTTTTCTCCCATCCATTTTTCCTTGTCTTTTCTTCAAAATAATTTCTTTCACTTCCTTTACATTTTTTATTTTTCAATTTTGTTTTTGATTTACATAAAATATTTCTTTTTTTCTTTCTTTCTATCTTCAAAATAGTTTATTTCCTTTTCTTTTTTCTTTTCTTTTCCTTCTTTTCTTTCCTTATGTCTTTCTGTTTCTTTTTTTCTTTCTTTTTTTTCTATAATTTTTATTTTTCATTTACTTCTTTTTTTTCCTTTTGTAAATTTGAGCAAAAATTCCCCTTGAATATCTAACTCAGCTTCCCCCCCCCAACATTTTGGTCATATTGATTGGACAATAACTTTTATTTGCTTTCCCATCCTTTCTCTTTTACACTCTTCTTTTTTATATTTTATTCCATCATTCATTTGTTCTTTCTTTCTTTGTTTTTTAACACATTCTCACATGCTTTTCTTTTCTTTCATTCTTTCAATTTTTCTTTCTTTTTTTAAAGATATTTTTTTCTTGCTTTAATTTTTCTTTCTTTGATTTTTTCTTACTTTTAATGTTTTTTTTCTGACTTTCTTTTTTTCATTTTTTTCATACTTCCTTTCTTTCTTTTTTATTGCATATTCTTATATGTTTATTTTATTTTTTATTTAAAGTATCTAATTTCTCTAATTTTTCTTTCTTTTTATATAGTTTCTTTTCTTTTTTCTATTTTCTTTCTTTCTTTCATTTCACTTATTCTATTCTTTTTTCTTTCCTTCTAATTTTCTGTTTTCTTGAATTATTTCAATTTCTTCCTCTTTTTTACTTATTTTAACTTATTGTTATTTTTTTCCTCCCAATGTCACTCATTCATTTTATTATCTTTCTTTTTTACTCTTTTCTTTCATTCACTTTATCACATTTTTCATTTAATTATCCTTCCTTTTATTCTCTTTTCTTTGTTTACTTATTCTAAAATGTATTAGAGCTTTTATTTCTGTTCTTTTTCTCTTTCTTTCATAGCCTATAGTAAATCTCCACCTGTGAGTCTGTAGATTTCACCCTTCACCTATTCATCCTGCCACATTTTTCTTTGAGCTATTCTCTTGGTCAACAACTTAAATGCTAATTCCTCTTTTTGTACATGATCTAAGCAACCTTAGTTGCAATCAAGTCATTCTAAAACTTTGCTGGAATAAAAGTGAGGCATTATCTTCTGAGAAACTAAAACTGCGTAAATAAATACCTTTAAGATAATACCTTTTAAAATGCTGGAATTGCAGAGAAGATAAGGGGGAAAAATATAGAAAGCAAAGAATAAAAGAAAATCAAAGACATATGACCAGTAAATCAGTGACAGTAAAAAATGCCAGACTTGAATTGACATCACATGTGAATGCTGAGCATGAAGGATCAAAAGAACTGTGGAACACATGCAGATAAGAAATTTAAAAAGAAAAAAAAGATCAGTCACCTCAGTGTGATAGCAGGCCAAGGCTCAAATATCACCACTGTTCATCTGATCAGTGCTGATCAACTCAGATCTTCTATATTGATGTTCCACTGGGACTAAAAGATGAAAAGCTCTCTACTCTATCAGATCAATTTCTCTCATCTGTAGTTTATTTAGTTTAAAAGCACAAATATTTCTTTTTTCATTTATATATTTTAAATCAGAAGTAAAATGTGAGTTCCTATTTTTTCTCTACTTCCTTGGCAAGTCAATACTCAACTTTATTTATTTATATATTTACCTTTGGATGATATATCTTAGTTATTTTTATTTTATTTTAAGATTACCACTTGTTTTATTCTTATCTATTTATTTTTATGTATGTTTTAGTGTGGCCAAATGGGATCTGAAAATCTATTGGGAAAAGTTCCAGAATTAAAGAATAATTACAGTTGTTATTGCCAAGGTTAAATGGAATCCAGGCTGGAATTGAGCACCAAATGAAAAACTTGCAAAAGATCTGGAAATCAAAATGGAACAAAGAGTATAGATTATAGTATAGAATAGTAATGATTTGACTAAATCATTTTATTGTCAAAATTAAATGAAATAATTAAATTTGATGAGAGTCAATCTTAAACTAAACATTGAAGACAAAAAATACATAAGAACATTACCTCTATGGCAAATATATTAAAATATATTTCTTGTTTAAAAGACAGGAAGGTCTTATGTGTGTGTGTGTGTGTGTATGTGTATGTGTGTGTGTGTGTGTGTGTGTGTGTGTGTGTGTGTGTGTAGATTATGATATACAAGAAGATTACCTGTATAGGAAATGTAACAAAATATTATTTTTTTGAAAAAAAATGGGTATTGAAAAAAAAAAAGAAAGGTTGAAATATATATATATATATATATATATATATATATATATATATATATACACTTTCAATTAGAAAGAAAAACTTAATAAACCATCATTTGGGTATTATAAATTTATTTTGACCAGAACTCCATAAATGATCCCAGTTTCATCAGATACCCAACTACATAATAACCAAGAAAACAAACTAGAATGGAGAAAATATTTTTTCCTTTTCTTTCTCTTTTCTTACAAAACCAGTAAAATCTGTCCTCTTCAAACATATCCACATAAAACCTTATATATGATGATAATAATTACAATAACAGAAAAACAATCAAATACCTTTTAAAAGAAGTGTCACACAAGAAATGTATAATTTTTTATACATTGTACCAAAACTTCCTGAATACAAAACTATTCTCTTGCATGTCAATTGGAGTAAGTTTACCTACATCTATAAATTAAAAGATTCTCTATTTAGTATCTGATTTAAAAAAATCATTCTCTATTTAATTTAGATATGTATACTTAAGCACTGTCACAGTCATTTTTAAACCATTGTTAAACTTATTACTGGTATTATTAAAAAAATTATTTTTAATATTAAAATAACATTTTTTTAAAAATTAATCATTATTATAACTAGCAAATATATGCACCCTCCGGGTGCAAGTATTTAAGTTTAAATGTAATAAAATAATAGATTAAATCAGAAAGGCTAATGAAACTAATTAAGAATTCAAATAAAAAGATTTGAAACGGAGGGGGTATAATCGGAAAATAGAACAACTGAAACTTACTCTTTCATCACTTCCGTTTTTCAATGCTAAATTTTCCTAATTTAACAATTTAGTTAAAATAGGAAGTAAAGAATAAAATTACAGTTATTTCTTCTTGTTAATGAATTTCTTTTAGGATTTATTGAAGAGATTTTTACTCATATTCATTAAGATAAAACCAAACAATTAGAAATCAATAATACCAAGCACATTTTTATTAAAATCAGTTTTTTTAATATCAATATGCAAATTAGCTTTACGTTTACACTGAAAACTGGTATTTTGTTGTATATATAAATACAATGGCATGTTATTAGTATTTAGGTAAGGCCAACAGTATTAATAATGTCAAACAGTTTTATTATTAATTGAGGTTTAAATAGAAATAGAATCATGGAGAATGTGACGTAAATAACTAAAGGAATTGTGACTTGAGTAGTAATATAGTTTCAGTTACAGACAGAAAAACACACAATCTCCATTATAATAAGATATAGCTATCATTATAAAAGGTTTTGGATTGTTATTCACTATCATTACCATTATTATCATTATTATCATCATCACCACCATTACCCTTAATTATAAATTATACTTACATTTACAATTATCATCTTTATTATTAATATGAAAGATAATTTTAATTAAAAAATAATTTTAAAGGTAAGATAAAATTAAACATTATTACAATATAGCCATTGCCATACAATTTATTATTATTATTATTATTATTATTATTATTATTATTATTATTTAATAACAAATTATTATTATGTGATTATTTAATAACAAATTATTATTATGTGATTTTTTCACACCAGCGTTAGCTGATGGTCTTTCACTGGAGTCTGATTGACAACAAGTCTACTCAGGTCTCCAGGACTCTACTGAGTATTCTATCCAATTGCAACAGTGCAGTATTCTGGATGGTCTCAATTCTTCCTCTGATTTCCAGATTCTCCAGTCTTTTTTCCAAGCTTTTTGGAACTGTGCCAAATGCACCAACTACAATTGGTATCATTTTGACTTTTATATTCCATAGCTTTTTTCAATTCTCTGGCACAGTACAGGTATTTGTCCATCTTTTTGTTTTCTTTCATCTGTGGTCTGCTGGAACTGCAAAGTCCACCAGTTGACAAGTTCTCTCTTTTTTATTAATCAATGCTGGGATAAGGTGATCCGTCTCTATTTCAAAGTCCCAGAAAATTTTACGTATTTCATTCTCAAGAACAGATTTTGGTTTATGCATATACCATTTTGTTGTATGGTCAAAATTTAATTTTTTGCATATCCCAGTGGATCACCTTCCCAACCCAGTCCTGCCTAGTTTTGTATTCCCATTGTGCTAGTTTACTACATTCGCTTAATACATGGTTTACCATCTCATCCCTGTCACCGTATAGTCTACATTTACTGTTTTGTTGTGTCTTATCAATTTTTGCTTTGATATAATTTGTTCTTATGGCATTATTTTGTGCAGCAATTATTATTATTATTATTATTATTATTATTATTATCATTATTATTATTACTAGTAAAACAAAACCGCCCTTCGGGCAGTGTAAAAAGAAACTTTTGAAAAATATAGCCTGAGGGGAGTGGGAGTTAAAATTCAATGTTAGAGGGGTAGTATCCAAGTAGAATTAATAAATCAATTTAAGTAATAAAAAACAACAATGCAAAAATATTTTTTTTAAATTCTTCCTTTTATTTTAATAGATAAATCTGTAGAGAAGATGATAAAAAAATGTGGCGGACCTGAACTTTCGGAACCCCGCCCTCTAAAATTTTTGTGTTTAATTTTTTTTTTCTTCTTTCAGTGGATTATTATCAATTGCACACCAATCTATCAGACTGTGAAAAAAAAAATTCAAAAAAGTTATTTATTTTTCTTTTTTTCTGGGGTGCTCAGTTCCCCCTATAAGTTTATTGTAAATCGATCCCCCTTACCGGAACTGCTAAAAAAATTTTTTTTATTTATTTATTTTTCCTTCAATGGATTATTATCAATTACATACCAATCTATCAGATTTTTTAAAAAGATTCTTGAAAGTTCTTTATTTTTTTAGTTTTCAGGGGTGCTTATTTCCCCGTATAAGTTTATAGTAAATCGACCCCCATATCGGAACCGCTCGAAAGGAAACTGGCGCAAAGGTGTCAAAGTTAGGGTGGCCCAGAAAAAAACAGAACCCAAATTATTTATTTATTTTCACATTAAACTAACCTTAAACCTCAACCCCAACCCCAACCCCTAACCCTAACCCCAAACTCTAACCCCCCTAGTTAAAATTAACATTTTTATTACAAAATTTGTTCTTTCTTTCTTTGTTTTTTAATACATACAATATTCAGGTCCGCCAAAAATCTTTTATTTTGATAAATAAAACACTGAATGTTAATAAAAAAAATACTCTTCCTTTTTATCATAATAAAATTTATTAAAATAAAAGGAAGGGTGTTTTTTTAATTATTATTCAGTGTTTTATTTATTAAATAGATAATACACTACACTAGATAATAAAAATACAGTTTTTAAACAAAATTTATCTTTTCCAGCGTAAAAGATGTAAACAAAAAAATAAGTTGGTAGGTTTACGTTTTTTCAAAGTTAAAAAAAAAAGGTGTTACAGTTACATTAATAAAAGTTTGCAACTTAGTTTAAAAATTCCTCCACAACTTGAAATCTATCACTATTTTCCATAAATTGCTTTCAAACGTTAACAAACATTTAGTTTAGTCAAGTGTAATGAAATATATTAACAGGCACATAAGAATAGAGGGGTCATTTTTGGTTTTTCACCACTTTTTAAAAAAATAAACGAACTGATGCGAAGAAAAAAGATTTAAAAATAAATATTTTTACACAATTTTACAAATTGTATTTTAATTAAAAGAATGAGTAAAAAAATACTTTTTATTATTTTATATAACTTAATAGCTTTATTAACTTAAAATGTTTTTGTTACCGTGAAAATTTCTGTCCATATCTGTTTCCGTTAGCAGATACGGACAAAATCTCACAGATAAGAATTTAAGGTAACATATCAATAAGTGACTATATTTTATTTATAGATAAATTTATCGCAAAACTTTATAAATTAGATAATTATAGATACAAACCAAAATAAAAATAACCATGTAAAAATGTATATAACTAAACATGCATTTATTGAAAGATTCGTTAAAAATCGCCTAGACCACCGGATGTTACAACAACTACATAGTGTATATAAATCAATGTCCTTATTTAAATATTATGTGTAAGCTATATTGATTATAAATTAGGTTCTCATTGATAAATGCTTTAGATTATTGTGGAATCTGTGACGTAAGCCGTGACGTAGTTTCGGCTTCAGACAGAAATGCAATCTATCTCCATTATATATAGATTATTATTATTATCATTATTATTATACCATCATTATTATTATAACTACTATCATCAACACCAGATCCACATACTATTATTATAATGTGATTAATAATTATTTACTATGAAAATGATTTACTCTGAAAATGCATTGAAGATGAATTTACTATATATATGCATTTATTAAGTTAAGCAATGATATGGAATATTTCCAATGCATTTTCATAGTAAATCATATATAATGCATTCCTTTATTATGTTACACTCTCCAAATAAGCATTTAGGAATATTATGTATTTTTTAGACAGATGACTGATCAACCACAATTTTTTTTTCTTCAATAGTAATATATTTTATTGTCTTATTAATTAATCCCAAATAACCTTAATCTTAAATAATATTCTTCAATTATATCTTATAATTGTAATAATCACAAGAATTTAAAATTTAAAAAAAATTGATGTTCAGTATTTGATTTAAATATTAAAAAAGTAGTAAATCATTGCACTGCATTTTCATACTAAACAATCTGAAAAATCCTCATTTTCATTGTAAATCATCATCAATGTATTTTCATAGTAAATCATTTGCAATGCATTTTTATAGTAAATCATGAGCCTTGTTTACTGTTATCAAATGTCCAAGCAGAATTCTTCACAATTAAAATGGTTAGTAAGGTGATTCGCAACACTATAGGGCAGAGTGTTTTAGGGGTACTGTATAGTTAGAAGTGTTACACACTGCAGTTAGGTAAGTTGATAGAAAAATTTATATATGGATTTTCTATATAAAATTCTGCTTTCTGTGTCTGGTGCCATAACAAAGCAAGAGTGGCTTCAAGTCAATATGGATGCCTTCAAGAAATTGGCCAACTCACTTGCAATGCATCAAAGGTAGTTATCAGAGACAGGTGTTACTTTGAAATTAATATTGGTCACTTTACTGCCTCTGTCCTCTACAGGCAGTGGACATATTGCCAGAATTCTGCCACAGATGGCACTGACATTTTGCTGCCTGCCATTTTCAGCTTTTCTGTCTTCATCTGTCTTGAAAAGTTCTTCCTCTGACCTTTCTGAAAATTCTTCCCCCACCCACATCCACAATCAACTTCTCTGAGTGTAATCAAAGATTTTCATCCATCTACAAGCATGCTGTATTTTGTGTCATAATAGAGTTGAATTGAAAAGAGAAAAAGAGACAGAGAGAAAATAAGTATAAGTCTATGATGCATCTAATATAGTGTTGATGATAAATATTTGAACAGATGCAATTTGCCTCTAATCATTTGGTTTTGAAAGTTAAAAACAGAAAAACAGAACCATTTCACCAGAAGAATCATTTGTGTCCTGAAAAATACCCAGTGATAAGCAAATAACATTATTAAAATCTGAGAGAAAAAATATTCTTTTTTAATTGAACATATAAATAAGTATTTGTGCTTACAAGTAGGTTTTAATGGGGTGGAGTTTCTCATACCATGCCCCATGGTTTTGAATTTTGAATTTTTACTTCTCCAAGATTGACTGCCTGATTAAGGCAAAAGAGCCCAGTCTTCTTACTATTTATCCATATCTGAAGTGAAAAGAGAGGGATTTATGTTTTTCCCAAAGGCATTTGCACAAAAATGAAATACAAATAGCCTATTCCAGGATTTAAATTTATAAGATAATAACCTTTACGTCACACACATCTGACCCTTGATTTAATACTCATTGTAACAACTATTGTGGGACAGTGGACATGATAAGAAAGTCTATTAAATATATTCATGAAAAAAAATCCCAGTTAATAGATCTTTCTACTATATAAATAACTGATGATCATGGAAAGAGGCTTATGTGTTTAGATCTATTTTAGGTTATCTTTGTAAAAAAATATCTATGCAGTTTGAAAGTAATTGAGGCTGTCTCACATTCAATTTTCATCCATGAAGATTTAGTTTGACCCAGACATTTGGTCTCTGGTATTTTTTATGGAGAATGAAAATCTAAAAAAAAAATGATGGAAAGAAAACTAAACATTGGACAATTTGAAAACAAACAGGAAAAGGTTTATGAAGCATAATGAAAATTTAACTTGGAATTGATTGTCTACATCACAGTAGACATAAATATATATATATATATATACACACATATATATATATATTTACACAAATGCTGACATATATAAAAGTAAGTATAAACATAGATGTGTGTAGATTAAAATGTAATTCAGGACAAAATATAGCCTACAATAAGGTGAATAAGTATACACACACACAAACATACACCATGCACATGCACACACACACACACACACCATGCACATGCACACACACACACACACACACACACACATATATATATATATATATATATATATATATATATAAAACAGCATATATGATGAATTCAGTAATCTAAATTGGAATGTTTACTCATACTGATTGAAGCATACTGTGCATATAAAATAGTTTTGTTTTATATATATATATATATAATATATATATATATATATATATATATATATTAAGAAATTTGAAAAATGAAGTGTTCCAAAAATAAGATGAATTTATTTATCGATGCTTAAACGTTTCAGTTTATTTAAACCTTCATCAGGATAGATTATGGGGTGAAGAAATTGATGGTTGTTTTGATGTTGGAGTTAGAAAAATATTATAAAAAGTTTGTAACTGTATTTGTTCAGTATTATATTTTTGAAAGACGAGCTGCGATCCAACACGCGAAGATGTCATGATGCGTGACGTAACTCGAAGAAATTCATTCAACAGAAGATGAGAAAAAGTATTAATGGACTGATTTTATGAGAACAAAGGGAACAAAGTGGGAATGATAACTATATAATTAAATAAAACCTGGTATTTTGTAGTTATTTAGAACTATTTTAGCTAAAAACGGTGATATGTTGAAAAATCCAGGTCGATTATTAAGGGAGGGCAAAAGCGAAATTGCACTGGCTTCAAAAATCTGTCTTAGTCTTTTGTTGTGAATATGAGCTAATATTGTGACATCATTGAAACTGAAGTTATGATCAGTTTCAGACATATGTTGGACGAGGGTGTTCTGAAAATTGCCCAATCTAATATCCCGCTTGTGCTCATATAAATGCTTCTTGAGAGTTCTGGTAGTTTCTCCAATGTATTTTTTGTCACAATCTTTACATGGAATCGCGTAAACACCAGCATCGGATTTTATAGGATGGTGAGACCCTGCATAGAGTAAGCTTCTAATTGATTTGGATGAAATAGTAATGATTTTGATACCAAGGCTGTGTAAATTATTTTCTATGGAGTTAATGGAAGAGTTATTAGGTAAAATTATGTATCTATGGGGAAGTTTTGTTATATTAGAAGATGTATTAGTAGAGGTTTGTGACTGTTTTCTTTTATGGATTTTGAGAGCTTTAGAGTTAGCAGATTGTATAAAAGGTTTAGGGTAAAGACAATTTAGAAAGGAATTTTCTATGTAATTAAACTCATCGTCTAGGTATTTACAGATACGGAGGGCTCTAAGATAAAAGCCAGTAATAATTCTTCTTTTAGTGTTGGTATTGTTCTGTGAGTAAAAGTGTATGTGGTCATTTTTACAGGTAGATTTATGATGGACTTTGAATTCTAATTGTCGTTATTTTTTATAAGTAAAATATCCAAAAAAGGTAAAGAGTTATTGGATTCTAATTCATGCTTAAATTTTATGGTGTGTTCAATATTATTTAAGCTATCAGTAATCTTTTCTATGTCAAGTTCCTGTGGGTGGATGAGTAAAATATGGATTTACATATTTATCCGACCCCTCCACCATGGCTAATATGTGACACAAGCACAGTTGGCTTGAATTTAGAATTTTCCTCCTCCTAGACTGGTTGCATACCAAGGCTAAAAAACGGTCTGCTCTGTTTTACATGTGACAAGTGGAAAAGGAAATGTGCTGCTTTTTATTTATGTTAAAACATATTTTTAAAGATACCCTGTATCAATTTTAGACACTATTATATATTACTTGTTTTGTTTTATTTTTTGTTGCCAATGTCTTTTAGTATCCCACATTCTTTGTACATTAGTTTGGTGATGACTGGTGATATATTGTAAAAACCTGTCTGTAAATTCCATGGTAGTAGTCTTATAGATCAGTGCACTTTCTATGCACCATCACCATGACACACTCATTTCCACTCTTGTTACATATACATTTAATTTTGGAGAAATAAAATTTCATTTCTGATGATGCCATCTTTATATATATATATTAGATAAATAATGAATATATATTTTTAGTATGTATTTATTTGTATGGAAACAAGTCTGCTACCATTGGTTTCATGCTCTTCAAACTTAATTGATTAAGCAGAGCAATTGTCAGACAACAAAGTTTTTGGAAAATTTTCAGAAAAAGGTTGCTGCCTGACAATTGCTCTGCTTAAACAATTAAGTTTGAAGAACATGAAACCAATGGTAGCAGACTTGTTTCCATACAAATAAATACATACTAAAAATATATATTCATTATTTATCTATTTATCTATTAATGCTCTATCACAGATATAGAGCATTTTCCTAATAATACTCTATGTTGGCTTACTACTGCCTCTTCAAGTCTGATAGTGCCAACCACACACACACACACAAACACATATATGTGTGTGTGTGTGTGTGTGTGTGTGTAGTGTTGGTGTTGGTGTTAATAGTAATGATAAAAATAACAATAGCTAGTGCAATCCGTGGATATACCATGGTGTGATAATTTAACAATTAGAACATTTGATATGTATACTTAAGAGCTATTGATATAGTTCAATATGTAAAAAATATAATAATCTTGATTAAACTCTCTCTCTCTCTCTCTCTCTCTCTCTCCTTTCCTTTCCTTTCCTTTCCTTTCCTTTCCTTTCCTTTCCATTGAAACAGATGATAAGCATTATCGCCTCTGTGCTCTGCCCCTCTCTTTTTTCTGTTTTATAATATTTTCAGGTTATAACATTCAAACACAATGCATTCAAGTCTTATACATTCTTTTTCTTTCTTTTTCCCCTTCCTTCCTCCTTCCTTCCTCCATTCATACAGATGATACAATGGATTAGCATTATGCTTCCTTCCTCTCTCTCTCTCTCTCTATCTTTTCCCCTTTTCTCTCTCTCTCAGTATTTCCTTTTTTCTCTCTCTCTCTATCTCCCTCCCATATCTCCCCATTCTCTCTCTATCTTTAGAGCCTTCTCTCTCTATCCCTCACTCTATCCTACTTTCTCTCTCTCTCTTTTCCTCTCCCCATATATTTTCTCCCCTCTTTTTCTATCTCCTCCTAAATCTCCCTATCTTTTCCACTCTCCTCTTCCCCTTCCACACTTTCTCCTCTTCCCCTCCCCATTTTTTCTCCACACTCCCCTTCTCTTCCCCCCCTCTATCTTCCTCTCACTCTCTATTTTCTACCTCTCTTCCCTCACAGTAAAAATGGAATGGTCCATTATTTATCTGAGGTGGTAACAGGGTGTGACACTCGAACATATTAATATATAGATAATTATAAAACCAAATTGTTAAGAAAAGGTTATAAAAATCACTCAAAGCTTCTGTTGCAGAGCAGGCTTAAAATGTCAAATATAAAACTATGGTTCAGTGATACCATCTCCATTAACCAGTTTTATGTCTGGCCACAATCATCAAACAGGTAAAACCCTAAAGTAGCTTGACTTTTGTATTTATCATATATATATATATATATATATATAATATATATATATATGTAAAATGAAACTGGAAATGAATCCGACAGTATGTTGAAAAAATGAATAAAGGAAAGAAAGTATAGAATGGATAATATAGGATATTTTAATCAATTTTACTTACACGTGTTTCATGTCAGGAGTTTATCCATGTGTACATTATTCAAACTATTATTATTTTTAAATAACCAAATGAAATGAAATAATAATAATAGAAAAAATGTAGAAATGTTCCACACACAAAGAAAATCTGACCTTCATCATTTATTTGAAATGAAATTTGTTGGAAAAAGCAGAGAATTTTTGAAATGTTCGAAAAAGAACTTTTTTTAAAATTCAAGTTCAGACGCGACCGAGAAAGACGGTTAATGACGTCATATCACATGCAAACAGATTTTGACGTGGAGAGAAGTTTTGTGGAATTCTAAATTATCAAAGCATGAGGGATTTTATTTATTTATTTATATATATATTTATATATTTATTTAATTATTTATTTATTTATTTTTTAATAAAAATTATACGTATGTATGATTTGTTGGTGGTTAATTTATTAATTTGTTAATAAAGTCATTATAGTGATTTTCTAAATAAAATTGTTTTAGTCAAATCAAAATGAGTATTTAAATATGTTAGAGAACATAAACCAATTTGCTATTTCATATTAATAGGAGGAGATTAAAAACAATATTATGCAAGGATGAGGTCGATGATAGCGACGGTGGCAAGAGAGAGAAAAAAAAAAAAAAAAAGAACAATGTCATTTACTATAGATAGGGGATTTTTTTTTTTAAGTTTTAGAGAGAAGGGAAAATAGGAAGAGTATAAGGAAAGAAATTTTAGATTTAAAAAAAATAGGAAAATGATTTGAAAATTTTAGTGTAAATATTATGAAATTTAGTGATGTATATTGAAGTTTTTTAATATAATTCTAGCAAGAAATGGTGATATTTTATAAAAACTAGGTCTCTGTAGTAAAGTATTGAGAATCGAAATGGCCAAGGATTCTACGATACGACGTGCATTTCGATTGTGGATAAAAGCAATCATTGAAGATTTCTGCAAAATAAAATTGTGATTTGTTAATAAATTGTGTGTTTATATATATATATATATGAAATTTAACATTATGAAAAAACATATGATGTTTGTTATGTAATTGCTGACAGTACTGTTTCGACCAAATCGATAAGTTGGTCTTCATCAAAGAGCGACATAGATGGGAAGAGAAGATATCCGTTAAAAAAGACTGTTTACAGAAACGAACGCTGAGTTCAACCGCTGAAATTTTTGAAAAATGCATGTTCTGTTTTAAAAATAAAATAAATTTTATTTTTAATTTAAAAAAAAAAAAATCAGAAGCATTATAGTTTATAGAAAAACTCAAAAGAGTTTGTTGTAAAAGTTTATATAAAAATGTAAAGTGTAATGTGTAATATACAAGTCCACATGGTAATTTGAAAAAAGATGTTAGAGTTCCAAAATTTACTTGTGGCGTTGATAAGTCCGTAGTTATAGATGAAAGTTTTCAAGGTGTAAAAGTCCCAGATATGATGTTTTTTCATTTGACAAATATGAAAAATATATATATATATATATATATATATATATATATATATATATGAAGCATATGTGGACTCGACAACATTTCAGAAACATTGAAGGAGGTGGGTGACAATTTGACTTTTTTCTTGATGATTTGACATGGAATTACCTATATATATATATATTATATATATATATATATTGCATATTTATGGGAAAATAATTTTTTGGTTATTTATATATATGTGTGTGTGTGTGTGTGTGTGTGTGTGAAGTACTCCCAGAAGTAGGAGGTATGTGAAATGGCTTCTCAAAGAAAAAAAATTAAGTTCTTTTGTTTTCTTTATGGAGTATTTTTGAGCAATGTATGAAATGTCTGCATGATGCAGGAAATACTTGGTAATTTGATAGATGAACACACATACACACAGATATATATGTTTGTGTGTGCGTGTATATATATATATAATATATATATATATATATATTATATATATATATATAAATATGCACACACACACACATACATACATATATATATTATTATATATATGCACACACAAACATATATATATATGTGTGTGTGTGTGTGTGTGTGTGTGTATATATATATTATCTTCCAAAAGTTAATGATCAATTAATTACCTTTCAGCAACTTTGAACCGATATGCCTCATTTATTTTCATTATAATCACTCTTTATACACTATCACTACCAGCAGCAGCATCAGCATCAACAGTAATGAGTCATTAATAAAAGAACAATAAAAAGAAACATATATTGATTAAACACTTCTGTATGGTTGCATAATTTACAGAATTCCTGACATAATTTTTAATGCAGACTCCATTTCTTATGTTGTTTTATTTTTGTTTTTTCTCCTAAATATTCATTGTTCAAATCATTTGTATTATGAAGTCTGTCCAGAAAGTATCCAACCATTTAATATTAACTAAAAACAGCCTACCTAGGGCAATGCTACCTTCATCTTTTAAAGTGTCAAAGTAATTTGAAGTATTCCTCTTATGACTTATCTTAGCATCCCCTGTAGAGTTGGGTTTTTTTTTTCTGGATTGTCATAAGTGGCTTGTTATAGTCTCTTTAATACTTCAATACTTGTACACAGTATTTCCACTGTGAAAAAGACAGAAGGTTCTGGGAGACAATTGTATACTGTAGAGTTCTGATAGACCAGGATGGATCACTGTGAATCTGATGACTACACAGTACAGGAGAGCATTAGTTAGCAAGTTAGATCAAGGCCACCTAATGATATCTAAAATGGCTGGATAAGATGTGGACACACGCACGCGTGCATGCGTGTGTGTGTGTGTGTGTGTGAGGTATTTGTGGTGAAATGATTATCATTATAGGAAATGGACATGGCAAACTGAGTTCAAAACCTGTATAAGGCTGCTTGCATTTTACATAGCATTAATACCCTTGGGAAAGGTATGAATCCAACTATTCTTCCTGCAGCTATGCATAAATAATAGGTCAGACTGGGCTCTTTTACATTGGTATTATGGCAATTGATCTAGGAGAAGGAAAACTCTGAATTAAAACCTGTTAAACTCTACTTGTGTCACATCCTGCTACATATATATGTGTGATTGCTCCTAAATTACTGCCTCCTATTTATTTACTTGAAGAACTTTAACAGATACAGGGAACATATTGGAGCAGGTTTTCAACGACGTAATTATGTTTTGTTTTCTAGCGACCACCATCTGTGCTACTCTCTAGGAAGCACATAATGTACTCAGTTGCTGAGAGTGTGTGGAAGTTTCATTTTCCATCAATGTATGTAAATATATCCAGAGAAAGAAAGTTAGAGGGAAAGAAATCATGGAAGAAAATTAGAGGGACAGAAAAAAAGAGAGGGGGGGAAATAGAGATATATAGAGAGTGTAATTGTTCATAAACAGTTCTTCTTTTTTCTTTCTTTATCTGAAAATGAACAATTTTTTTACACAATTTTAGAATTCTCCACTCAGCAAAACAAGCAATCGTCTTCTGTTTGATGAGAAATGAACCTGAAACCTTCTTCGTGCTAAAAAGCTAAAAGCAGACATTTGTATTAAGTAAAGAAAGTGTTGAATTGGTATTGTCTCATCTGACACTGCAACAGTCAAGAAAATATAAATGAAATAAAATTGACAAACTGCTTGGCCATTAACTCTGCTTATACCTGATAAAGTTAATCTATAAAACAAAAAAAGCAATGATGTTTAAAATGTTTTACACTAGTTTAAGCCTATCAGAGTTTAGTATGACTCATTTCATAGATGTTTCTAATCATATTGACAGTGCCTATATCAGTGTCAATTCAAAATGACTACTATAAATCATCATCATCATCATCATCTATCACTCTCTATCACTAACCATCCCTATCGGTCATTGCATCTAGCAGGTCTTCCACACTGCATCCAGAATCTGCACTGAGTTAATTGATGTAGATTTTTGATGGGTGGCCTACACTGGTGTGTCCATGTGTAGGTGTTCACAGGGGAATATTACTTCTGAGTTCATCCTTGCTTTTCCAGCACATCTTGTTTGTACTTGGATGGTTTGTGTGATAGGAAGTAATTAGATGTATAGCTGCTTTGTTCTGGGATCCTGCTTTCAAGATTTGTCCAAGATTGCATGCAGCATCTCTGTGTAGTTCTCATTCTAGCTTTTTCTCTAAGCGTTTCATTAGAATCCAAGTGGTGCAGCCATACAGTAGCACTGCTACGGCTACAGCTTGGAAGAAATCTAACTTTATCTTATCAGAGAGATCAGATTTCCATATGATCAATAATCTGTTTATAGCAGTCCATGCTTTTCCTATGCATATATTGATGTTACTTTCAGTAGACGAGATATTACTACCTAGATATACATATATAGTGGGGGCTCTAGACCCCAGAAAGTGTAGGCATTGCAGATTGGGAAGACCTTTATTATCATTGATTATGTGTCTGTCTGTAACAAAAACTACATGACCACTAATGTTACAATTCCCTTAGTTATTTGCATTATATTCTCAATGATTATCAAATAACTTATTAGCATGTTATGTATTAACAATGTCTCTATTAAAGTTTAGATTTCTCTCAAAATAGTATGTTATTAATGCATTAAAAACCCTGCTATGTATATTATATATCACTAAGAAATAAAGATTTACATAGTATATGGTATGGATAATTTGACTACTGATTTTAACAAAACCAGGTTAAAAAATAATTGATATTATTGATTTCTAATATCATTGTTATATCTTTATATGTACTAAAAGCAATCCAATGCATTAATTTTTATAAAGAAATCCATTAAAATAAAATTAAAATAAGTGTAATCTTTTTATAAGCATTTTTATTCAGTTTTGTTAGTCTTTCTAATTTAATATATTTTAGTACATTAAAAGTTAAATACTTGAGCCTGGAGGATGCATATTTTTGCTAGTTCTTATAAGGTACAAAAAAAGACAATATAATAAAAACAATCATGAATATTTAAATTCTACTGCAGAGTTGGGTCTTGAGAATTGTTTTTTATTCTTCTTATACTCTTATTTTACTTTTTCTTTAATCTCTGTTTAATGGTGTCCACTTCCATAATTCTCTAGTATTTTTTTTTCTTCAAGTATTCTGATGCTTTCCTGATTTTGAAGTTCTATTCCTTTTATTGCTTCTCTTTCCCCCCTTTTCTTTATCAATATTTTTCAATCTCAAATTCCATTCCTATATCCTAGCTGTATATTCTTAAAGTTTATATAAGGGTTTCTAGTTCATTTTCATTAAATCAAATATCTTAATATCCTCCATATACATGAAGTGATTTAGCTTTTCCTGTGTAAATTTCTAACCTCCTGTTCATTTCCAAAGTGTATAATTGAGTGTTATCATTGTTATAATAAATAGAAATGGTGAGAATGAGTTTCCCTGGAAGATGCCACTTTCAATTTTAACCTTTGCTTGTGTTTGTCCCCCTTCTGCTAATTCCACTTTCCAGTTTTCTATGATGAAGTTTACAACTGTCAGATATTTTTAACATTTTCAGACATTCTATTATCTAAGTTCATGGGACCATATCATAAGCATTTTTGCAATCTGTCCATGTCATGGCTACATTTTTCCATCTTGTTTTTACCTTCTTGGGGGATGTGTTTATCTATATATAGTATGTCATATATTCTTCTTGTTCACTTGCGGCATCCTTTCTGTTTTACTGGAAATACTCCATGGTATACAAGTCAATAAAATATTTCTTCTTTTTCTTCTTCTTCTTATTATTATCATTATTATTATTATCAGTTTTTTACACTAGCAATAGTTGATGGTCTTTCACTGGAGTCCGAGTGACAACAAGTCTCCTCAGGTCTCCAGGACTCTTTTGAGTATTCTAGCTGATTTCAACAATGCTGTTTTCTGGACGGTCTCAATTCTTCCTCTTATTTCCAATTCCTCTAGTCTCTTTTCTAAGCTTTTGAAATGGTTCCAAGTGCACCAAATACAACTGGTATCACTTTCACCCACAAATTCCACAGGTTTTCAATTCTCTAACAAGGTTCAGATATTCTATCATTTTTCTTTTTTTTTAATCTTCTGGAATTGCAACATCTATCTGTTGATAAGTTCTCTTTTTCTTGTTAATCAATACTAGGTCTGGTTTTCTGGCTGGAATAAGGCGATCTGTCTTTATCTCAGAGAATGTTATGCATTCCATTCTCAAGAAGAGATTCTGATTTATACATATACCATTTTGTTGTATGGTAAAAATTGAGTTTTTCGCATAATTCAAAGTGAATCACCTTTCCAACACAGTCATGCCTAGCCTTGTATTCTCATTGTACTAATTTGCTGCATTTGCTTATTACATTGTTTATTGTCTCATCTCTGTCACCACACACTCTATATTTGCTATTCTGTTGTGTTTTATCTATTTTTGCTTTGATATAATTTGTTCTTATGGAACTGTTTGGTGCTGCAATTATAAGTGACTCAGCTGCTCTCTTGATGGTTCCTTAACTATGTCCAGGTCTTTTCATGTGCAAGCTCTCCAATTTGTCACTTAAAGTATCTATATAATTGTTGTTATTCCCATTTTTGTTCTTTTTCTGCTTATTCATATGTTGCAATGGCTCTTATTGGCTGCAGTAATTAATCTTTCCTTGCTCCTTTTTTGTGTATTCTAAGAGTCCTTGAATTGTAGCATCTACATAATCCCCAATGTTGGTGAGACATCTTTCACCTCCATCTTCTCTTTATTATCATTATTTTTTGCATAAACCTGCAAAAGTTCCTCACACATATTTGTCCACACAAGACTTTCATTTTGTCTTTCCAATTCTATGTCCTCTCTTATATCATCACTTTAATGATTGTCCTTTGGTTAGTGGGAGGAATAGATTCCTGTTTTTTCTAAGGACATAAGTGTAAAGTGACTTGACCAGAGTTTGAACTCAGTTTCCATTCTTTGCATTGTTAACCCAAGCCACCTCCTCCAATATTGGATCTGATGAACATTGAAATCAAATTATGGGTTTTTATTTTTCAGATAAAAAAAGAAGCAAAAACTATAAATTGATCAGAAACTGGTGAGATCTGTTTATCTATGTCATACAGTCACACAGGATATTAGCATTAATATATTAGCAAACTGCAATAAACATCAAAGGATCTGGTTCTCATCCGTGGAATGAGATAAGATCAGAGGATATGCTTTATGGTGAGGAGTTCTTAGTCATGTGGCAAAAATCACTGTATAAGTCAAGTAAAAAAGAATCAAATAGAAGTTACTGATGAAAGAAGTGATGAGTATGCATTTCAATTCATGAATCTAGAATATCCTACTGAGGAAATTTCTGCATTAGTATTAAAAAAATTACATAGAAATGTAATACTTACATTCACCATGCAGATAAGAGTGTAACATAATGAATTGGCATAACCTATCATTTTTGTAATGCAGTTTAAGATTAAAGCTTAAAGTTTATTCATGGAAAAATACAGATAAGTTTGACAGGCAACAGGCAGGCTTTGACTCCAGGTTAACCTGGAATGGGATTCATTGATTGGTTGATTGAATCATGTGACTGGGCAATGCATAAGAAAGCTTTGAGAATTGACTAAGTAGCCATAGTGAATAGATGCAGATTGGTCTTCTCTGCTGAATTCTCAATTGTTATATGGTTATCAGGAAATAAGCTATGTGTACACCAAAAGTATGTCTCTGTGTTCCTAAATTATAAGAACTACTAAAATGAAAGCAGGGAGAGACAACACCCGATAAAGACTAGATACAAAGATGTCCACAACTGAAGAGAACATGTCATTGTCCAGCAGAGAATTGAAGATATAAGACTTATACCCCAGAAATAATAAGAAAAGTATAAGAATAAATTTCAGTCTTCCTAGATTTTACTGAAAATTTACATTTAAAAACCTTAAATCTCATATAATTCACCCATCTGCTATATCTATTTAGTCTTTCCTTGTCCCAACCACTAAGAAGATGGCAATATGTCATTTGGGGGTCCAAAATGTAACTGTTACATAATAAGATGAAGGAAATGACTGAAACTTACTCATATCTGGATGGTGAATGTATAACATTTCTAAACAATTTTTTGTACCACAGACATTTTCTCAGTGGGATAATCTGAACAAGCCCCTTGAGATTAAGACTCTTTCTGTATGTTTCATTGTTTATACCTAATAATAATAGATGTAAGAATCTTAAGCTATATATATTTCTGAGATGAATTAGCATTATGAGATATTATATCATTATTGATCAGTTTATCCTTCATCTTTGCTGCTGTTCATTACAACAATGAGATTCTCTCCACGTTAAACAGGCTCACAAGATAATGAATATGAGTTCAAATCTCAGCAAATGCTACCTTTTGAAAATTTTAAATTCTTATTAAAGGGTCATAAAATCTAAAACCACCTCATATATATAGGAAAGACTTGAACTGTTATAGATAGATTATCAATCATATGGAAATCTGATGTCTCTGATAAGATAAAGTGATAATTCTTCCATGCTGTAGTCATGTCAGTGTTACTGGTTGTATCACTTGGACTTTAATTAAATGATTGAAAAAAAAAAAGCTAGAAGGGAATTACACAAGGATTGTGTATGCTGTCTTGAAAAGATTCTAGAACTAGCATTTCATAAAAAAGTAGCTGCACTGCCACTTACCTCGTATCACACAAACCATTCAAGTAAGATGAATAAAATATGCTGGACAATGCTGCAGAAGTAATGATGAAATCATAAGTAATGTTCTGCTGTGGACACCTACCCATGGATACACCAGTGTAGGCCGACCCGCAATAACCTGTGCAGATACTGGATGCCATGCAGAAAACCTGCCAAGAGTGATGACCAATAAGGATGAGTGGAAAGAGAGAAACCATGCTGTCAGCATTTTATGATCATGATGATGATTACATCAACAATTAGGTAATCAGATAGATTCCCAATAATATGAAACATGAGTTCAAATATTGTCATTGTACTCATCTTTATTTTTAATCCAATATCTGGTTTTCTAATGGTCATTGAATATAATATAATCAGAGCATTTCATGAAGAAAAGATGAAAGAAATGCAGTCTATAATAAAAATGCTTCATCTATGATTGGAATACTTTTGAATATTACATCTACTATTATGACTACTACTACTACTACTACTACTACTTGGTAATCAGACTAGATTTCAAGAGCACAGGATGTGAGTTCAAATTGAAAATGATTTCTTTATTTTATGATCTGTGCCACTTAATAATTATAGAATGTAAAAGCATTGCAATAAAAAAAGCAACAAAAAAAAAGATGATAGATAAACTAGTTTGAAATAACTTCATCTAAGAAATTTGGGCAATGTAATAATACTTCCTTAGCTCATGAGCTTTGTGTAAACAGAGTGCAACATTTGTGGCAAAAAAAAGCAATAGGTTCACAAATGAAAAAAACATTCACAAGTTTTCAACTGACAAAGTATTTATCCAGAGATGTTTACCGTTTCTTGATAGTCAATACAGAGTTCAGAGAATTAATCAAAATAATTTCATTATTGGTTCTATTGATTTCTTTCATTTCTTTTCAGTTTTTTTTCTCTGTGTGTGTACCATTTGTTTCTTGTTTTTTTTTTTTTGTTACCTCAGTTAAAGAGGTGATGCTTTTGTCTTGCCCTTTTCTTGGCTTGATTTCACAAAAATAATTCCATATAAATGCTATGAGATTAAACAGATATATAGGAAGTTAGTGCAACAGGTAGCTAGATAGATACATACAAAGAGATATATATATATATATATATATATATATATATATATATAGTCAACTGAATTATCTGTACACCTATGAATATTGAATATTCTAACTCATTTCTTAGAATGTAATACTCATATGATACCAGACTTTTTTTTATTTCCTTAAGTACATAAAAAGAAATATGAATCTCAATTTTTAGAAGAATAGGTTGAATTTACTAACTATGAGAAGAAAAATAAACAAAAGATGAAAAGACAAAATTATTTGTACAGTTTGAAAAATTGAAAAAACTTGAACATTTTTGACAATATTAATAGTCAATAGCATGGCCTCTCATTTTTATAATTTGCTGCAATCATTTTTTAATGTCTTTGATGGGATTTAAAAAAGTATTTTCTGGGATTTTCTTACATTCTTCAATGGTTACAGTATTCCAATTCCTGAAGGCTTTTTGGTGACCTATAATTTAATCATACATTCAGTTCTTGCCACAGATATAGATTTTCAATAGGATTCAAGTTAGAACCCATTGAAGGCGATGGCAGAACTGTAATTTTCTATTTATTAAACCACACAGTCTCTGATTTAGATGCATGTTTGGGATCATTATCTTACTGGAAAATAAATCGCAGACCTAGATCAACATTCAAGGCTGATAGTTGTAGATTTTCATCCAGAGTTTTGATATTGTCTTCAGATTTTATTATTCCATTTATTCCAATCAATTTTCCAGTCCCTCTTGCGAGCAAAAGCAATCCCAAAACATCATCAAGCTGCCTCCATGTTTTAATGTTGGCACTGTGTTCTTTAGGATGAAAGCCTCATCTTTCTTGTGTCAAAGCTGCTGTACATCATTATGTCCCAAAAGCTCACTTTTTGTTTCATCACTCAAAAATACTTGTTCCCAAAAGCAATTTTCAAGAACATTTTGGCATTAATTAAACAGAGCACCAATGTGACATGGTTTGTGAAAAGGGGCTCATTATGGTCGTTCTCCATACAACCAATTTCTATTTAAACAATGTTGTATTGTGTTGTAGGGATTATCTTCCCTTGTTTGGTTGTGGTTGACATTAGCAAGGGATTATCTTTTCTTGCTGCTAGGTTTTGGTGTTAGTGGGGTGTTGTGACCTAGCTTTTTAAAGGCAGTCCCGTAAAAGTGATGCTCTCTCTTTGATCTGGCATCTCCAGATATGAACTAGACCAAGTTGTGTTTTCGTCCATTTTGGACTTGGGGTCCTTGCTCCCCAGCTACAGGGTCCTACATGAGTCTTTACATGGCTCCCTTCTTACTCTATCTTCATAGAGGTTTGGCTCACCAGCTCCGGCATATCTGCGTAAGTACACATGCCATTTTACACCCTATATCTTCATAGAGATTGCCACACATGTGGCCCCCAACTTAAATAGTCAGTGATAACCTTTTCATCATATGTCTCAATTATAGTCAAGGACTATTTGTAATCAGACATTTCTATGTATTCCTTGAAACGCGAGGACTCATATGTTTGGGATGGGAACTTGGTTCCTCTCTTGAGTTTTGTTGAATTAAATGTTATATAGTAAAAATTGACTTGTCTTTATTTTCCTACCAAATATTCTGTGTTGGGTTACTCTCTTTTAGGTAACCTAATGCATTAGGAGAATGGGATTTAATACCCCACTAATTCTTATAGTGTGAGTATTTACACACTGATACCCATTGTATCCAAACATTTGATGATGTCTTTCAAAATAACTATTTGATTTATATCAACTTCGCAATACAGTTTTCGTGCCATTCTCAATGATAGTTGGTGTTTTCTTCCATGCCCAAACAAATTCTTTTTCATGACAAACTGTTTAAAATTCTTTATAACGGACTGTACCATAGATCAAGGGATACCTAACTGGTTTGAAATAGTGCTGTAACTATTTTCCGACTTGTTGAAGTTAATAATTCTCTGTCTCATATCAATGCTAAACTTCTTTGTCTTCTCCATCATGTTGTTAACATAAGAATAACAATGGTGACACTATGCACCATGTGATGTTCTTTGCTGGAATTATCACAAATATTCTACTGAATAAATAATCTAGAAAGCTTAACAAATAAAATAATTACATAAATTGTTTATACTTACATGAATCAATAAATCTAGAATGACATTTTCTACTGTATGAATAATTTTGTCTTTTCCAATTTTGCATAATTTGCCTGTCAAATTTGATGTATTTAACTTCTTCTGAAAATTTAGTCTTATGTTCTTTCTTTAATTCTTATTAACATATAAAAAAAAATGGCATCATGTGGGCATTAGATTCTGAGAAATGCATAAATATATTCAAAATTGATGGGTGTACGAATAATTTTGCTGTTGACATATATATATATATATATATATATACAGAGAGTGAGAGACAGAGAAAAATAGATGAAGAGTGATCTATATATATATATATATATATATATATATATATATACAGGGTTTGAAAATCATATAAGTGAGAAACTGACAGTTACATTAGCCACAACACTCTGTGTGTGTGGGATATATACACACACACACGCATATATATATGTGTGTGTGTGTGTGTGTGTATCCTCCACACATGGTATTGTGGCTAATGTAATTCGGTTTCTCGCCCCTATATATATATATAATTATATATATATATATATATATATATATATATATAAATGGACTCTCTCGTCGATTTTCGATACATGAATGTTCATCCAATGAACAACCAACACAGTGATTTGTTTATAGTGGTCAAGGCTTGTGTTGGATCATTCCACTTTTTGGCACAGTCAATAGGAAAGAATTGGTGCATCAAGGAATGCCACGAACCCAATCAATGACTGACGACTTTTGAATTCAGAGTTATGCCTCTCCTAGACTGGTTACCTACCCAAGGTTAAAGAGCCCAGTCTGCCCTACTATTTAACCCATAGCTGGAGGGAGAATATATGGATTCATACCTTCCCAAGGGTATTAGCGCAATGTGAAATGCCAACAGCTTCATCTAGGAATTGAACTCAAATCGACGAGTCCATTTTCCATGACTCTAACCATTAGCCCACACGCCTCCATATATATATACATATGCATGAATGACCACACACAGACACACCCTTTTGAAAGTGGGTTGTGCTGATGGCTGATGGCTAGTGATTCTGACATGAAAAATCAGGCAAATTTTGATCCTGGATTGGTGCAGCCTGTAGGGTCTAGTCACACTGAAGAGGCATGATATGTCAAAACAGTACTGTATGTAGATGACTATAATATATATATATATATATATATATATATATATATATATATAAAGATAAACAAAAGTAATAAGACAAATAAGGATATTTATTTTATGTTATTTATTTTTTCATTGTTTCGATGTTAGTTCATCTTCAGGAGAAATATTTTCTGGGGAAAAATGTGTTTAGCAAGATTTTTAAAAAGTTTTCAAACCAGTTGATAAGCCACAAAAGAAGTTTTGAAAAATTTATTGGCATATGTCTCTGTGGTTAAGGCACCTGGCTAATAGTTTTTTTTTATTAGGTTTAAGAATGGTTCCTTTTAAGTTAGTTGTGAGGTTAGTTGAACAGAGGCTGATGTATTTGTTTATATATGTGTTAGTGACACCTATATTTTATTAACATATACAAGAGTAAATATATATGGTAAATTTTGCCTAAAGAGTTGGTAATAGAAGGCAATATTTAAACCTTCTTTAAGGAAATCAATAGTGATAGGCCCTTTGATGTCCCAGAAGTTAGGGCAGTGATAAAATAAAGTCAATGGTAACTCAGTTTCATGTGATTTTCAAACCAAGTGGTTTTGTAGAAGTGACAACAAGACAGTTGTGATAAAAAGCAGCTCAAATTAGGAAGATTAAGATAATACTAGACAAAATTCTCAATAATACTGATTGAAAAAAGCTTCATCTAAGAATACATTTTGAAAAAATGTCTCAAATGTTCAATCTAATCCATGTTGCAAGACAAGAAATAATTGCTTCTATATTGTATATATTTTTTTAATTCTCTCATTCCTTCTCTTTCTTCTTGGTATATATACTTTATATCATAAAGAAAATGTGGTGGCTTATGTCATGAATAGGTTTTATTTGGTTGGGTGTATTTAAGTCATGGAACAGATTATTTAATGCTCAAATTTGCAACAAATAATTTGCACACAGTTATAGGGTTCCAAGTATTCTTATCTAATGCTAATGTTATATGGTTTCATGTAACTTTTCCTATAATAATCATTTGTTTACACATAGTTATATAGTTTCAAGTATTCCTATGTAATACAAATAAGTTGCACATAGTTATATGGTTTCAAGTATTCCTATGTAATATTGTTACATAATTGATGGGTTGTCTATCAATTATGTACTGTAGTGTGGTTAAAGTTAGAATAACGGTTTCATGGAAAAGTACAGAGTTAGTTGATTGACAGATTTTAACCTGTAATTTACTTAATAATTTTCAAACAGATCTCATAGATGAGACCCTAAAAGTTACTACCATATCAAGTCAGAGTGTTCCTGAAAGTAATAACAATAAAAAGGTAATCCACACTCTCTAGAGCTCTAGAATTGAAACCTCAGCACTGGATGCATTATAGTGTTATAACCAGGACAAATAAACTGCAGGATATATAGTCAGAATATTCTAAACTCCACTGACAGAGATTATCATGACATAGATAGTTGCTTTTTTTCATTGGTGTTTAATCCCTGGTAAAATGCTTTGAAATGAGTGAAAGAAAGAATGATAAAGAAAGAGAGATAAAGAGAAAGCAAGTGAAGGAGAGTAATAGAGAGGAAGAAAATGATATAGAGAGAGAAAGTGAGGAAAAGAAGGAAGAAAGGTATAAAGAGAGAGAAGGAGGGAGAGAGAAAGAGAGAAAGAAGGAAAGGGAGAGGGTGCACTTGCTTGTCTGTTCTTATGATATTTCCAGTTTTGTTTTTTGTTTTTTTTTAATTTTAGAAGTTAGAACCAATAAAAGTAAAAAATAAAATTTTCCCAACAAATTATAATCTAGGAAATAGCTGAAGGAAGTTCTTTGAAAAAATTGATATTTTAATAATAGCAAAAAGATTTTTATCTGATATAGAGGGCATGATTTTAAAGTCAAAAGAAAAATATGTAATTTATTTTGTAGGATGTGACAGATCTCTTTGTGACAATTTCTTAGTGCATCTCAGTTTTAATTTGGCATTTCTCCCCATAATTGTTATTTTTCTTTCTCTTTATTTATTATATAAAATTCAATGGAATTTCCACTTGCAGGTGACATGCAATGTAGCAAATTTCATTTAGAAATATTTCCTCTTGAATATTATTTAGAAAAACAGAAAATCATGCGTACAATTTAACAATATTTTTTTCCTATTCCTTTGATGAGTGAATATTTTTTAGAAGGAATAAAGTAAACATTTAAGAAAAAATTTGCAAAGAATATTTTATTAAATAAGAATAAGATATGGGTAAGGAAAAACCAACAAAATTGTTAAAAAATAAAAATATGCAATAAAAATAAAACAATGATTATTTTTATTTTGCCTCCGAGTATGAAAAACTGTTATTTGTCTATATAAATTCTTTTTAGATTATGGAAATCAAAAAATAAAAATCAGTTAACAACAATGAAAATATACTGGGCATTTCATCATGATGTCATGGTTAACAAGCTGAGCTTGTAGATCAATTACTATTGAGTAGGAAGTTTGAGCCTCATGAAGTGCCCATACTTATACATGTACAAAACCTAAGCTGTGTTTAGTTTTTTATATAGATACTATATGCAGTATAATAGTTTGCAAGCGCAGCTAGTAAACCATTGGTAGTGAGTTCGATTCTCACTGGGTGCTCCATACTTCTAGGTTATGCTTAGTAAATGACATCAATGGAAATATCAAGATACATTGAACTGCGTTTCTCAAGTATTCTCTCTGGTGCCTCATCTAGTGTAATAGCTAAACTGGGTGGCATGTACTTCTAGCTTTGCACACACACATACACACACACACACACACACACACACACACACACACACATATATATATATATATATATACAATGTTAATAATATTGAGGAACCATCTTTAGTGCATATATAAAATAAGCTTTGGGTAAAAACAACTGTAAAAACTGAGAATATTTTTGATACACCCAAATAACATGATTAAATTTTTTTTTGCTGCCTATTCATCAACCCAAAACAGAATCAGCCTTCCTACTTAAAGAAAAGCACAGCATTGATTAAGTAAACATAACTACAGTAATTGTGCAGTCTCAAACAGGCTAGGAAAAAAAAAACAACCTCAGCATTTTACCCGTTTTTTTCTGTCACCCTTCTGGATTTGTGACAGGTACAAAAACTCAGCAGGGAGTTAATTCTGTCTCAGATAGCATGTATTGCATTGCATAGCAAGTTGACATTTTTGGCTTCCACACTGATGCACATCTCCCCTCCTCTTAGAGCACAAGACATGTTTAAAAATCTATGACTGTCAATTACATCTTATTCCTCTCTCTCTCACTGTCCTTTTCTTACCATTTCTCTCTTTTTCTCTTTCTATTGATCTATCTATTATATTATAACACCCAAGTCTCTCTTTGCCTGTCTTAAGCAAGTTCACTTAGCAAAGCTGACATTTTGAGTCTAATTAAATTGTAGCGATAACAATTGCTATTATCCTAGAAAAGGGATTCCAAAACTTAAGATTGTGAGATTTTCAAAAATCTATCCATTTGGCATGGAGAAAGTCCACACAAACAAAGACTTCTTTCTGACATTGGGGATTTTTTTCTTACCACTTGGTCAATAAATGTTTAACAATATCTGGTGAAATTTTAGATGCTGACTATCTACCTACATTATTTTACACACACATACACACGTATATATACACACATGAAAAAAAAATGAAAGTCTAAAATTAATTGAATCTTCCCAGCATAGAATTCAAACTCAGTTCCCATGTGATAGACAGGAACACTTAATGTGATACATTCAAAGACTGCACTACTCTGATATTACAATACTAAAAATCCCTATTTGGACATTTGCCATAGAATGATGATTAGCAGGCTTGTATTGTCTGCATCTATGTCATCTCAACTCATTCTATTCCTATCTATTTATCTATCTATCTATCAATTCCAGTCTACTCCAATCTATCTATTTATCTATCTATCTATCAATTCCAGTCTACTCCAATCTATCTATTTATCTATCTATCTATCTGACATCTCAACTCATTCTATTCCTATCTATTTATCAATTCCAGTCTACTCCAATCTATTTGTTTATCTATCTATCTATCAATTCCAGTCTACTCCAATATATCTATTTATCTATCTATCTATCTGACATCTCAACTCATTCTATTCCTATCTATTTATCAATTCCAGTCTACTCCAATCTATTTGTTTATCTATCTATCTATCAATTCCAGTCTACTCCAATCTATCTATTTATCTATCTATCTGACATCTGAACTTATTCTATTCCTATCTATAAATCTATCTATCTATCTATTATTTCCTGTATACACCTATCTATCTATCTATCTATCTATCTATCTCATCTCAACTTATTCTATACCTATCTATCTATTTATCTATCTATCTAATTTGCTTAGATGTATCTATCTATCAATCTGTCTCATTCAGTTTATATCCCTCTATTAAGCAAGTTACTTCCTTCTGTTTATATCTATCACTTCCTACATGCATCTGTGTAAGATGTAAGGGTTAAAAATAGGAACCAGTGTGTTTGCTGTAACTGAGATGACAATGTCTGCATCTCATCATGTTTCATGATTCTGAATGCTGAATATCTGAAAAATGTTTTTTGAATAGAATCAAATTGTTAAATGAACAATAGAAAACATTTTGTTTTTTTATCCTTCTAAAATCTTTTTCAAAATCCATCAGAAAAGATTAAAAAGACGAACACAAATTGCTATTTGAAAGACTTAGCAAATTTTGTAAGTTAAATTTGATTCCCCACTGCCAACTGCTGAAAATTCTTAATAGCCTTATATGTTAAAAAACAGATTATTTGCTTGTTCAAATATGTATGACCATTACATTTTATAAGGTAATGCTCATAAGTGAAATAGAAAGTCCTGCTGATAAATAATTGAATAAGTGTCAAGTCATGCTGAAAGAACTGGTTTCCACTAGATCACCAAAATTAAGTAGCAATAAACTTGTTCAATTCTTAATTAGAGGTGACCACTTAAGCAGTAGCAGGTACTGTAAGCAACCAAGTCCTTTGTCAAAATGATTTGATTTGGCATTATGACCCAAAAGCATTGATATGTCATACAACCAAACAACCAACCACGTGTAAAATCTGTTTGAGTTTGTATACAAACAAAAAAAAAGTTTCTTCTTGTAATTTCTTTTAAGGTGAAATTCCAAATATTTTTATGTAGCACCTCATCAGATGCAAATGTTAAACTATTTTATTAACCTCATTCAATTTATAACTCAGCTGACGTGTGATTAAGTGATGCTTAAAACAATAGTTCCCAAAAGATTACCAAAGTTAAGCAAGGTCAATTTTAGAGTAGAGTACAGCTGGTTTGAATTCATATTTTTTAATCTCTTAGATCAGTTGCTGTATCAAAACTAAAGATCCCAGTCTTTTCTATAAAAGGGTAAAAGAAATCGATTCATGTCTTTCCCAAGGGAATGAGTACAAAAAGAAACTTGAACAGCCTCATCCAAGTTTGAAACTGGTGTTGCCAAGTCTATTTACTATAACAATAACCATTACACAAACTGTGCCTCTATTTCAGAATTCTAGTCATTAAGTTAACACATAATGATTAATGTAATGATAAGCGTAAAACTAATTTATTGCTGTATCCAACACATGCTCCCCAAATCTGTCTTTGCAAATCTAATTCTATCAGTTCAAATTTTTTTATCCTCAAGGTGTGCTACCCTTCATTTTGATTTTTAATCACTGAAGGTTCCCTACATTAAAAGAGATAAAGATTAATTAACAACATGAATGTGTGTCACTTACAATTGTAACTCTAAATTAGTTTTTGAAAATTTCTCTTTATGGATCCAGTGTCAAGAGTCTGGAAAAATAACCACAAAGCTAGGGCAATAATATTAATATATAGATAAGCTAAAAAAAAAATAACATCATCTTATCATCCTGTCAAACTGATTTCCTCTGCCCCATCAAAAAATAAGTTGCTTGGAGTAGACAAAATATCTGTCAGGGTGTTATTTGTGATGGTTTTAGTGGTGGTGGAGTCTAGAGTCTGTCATACGTATCTGTGGATCAGCTGCCAGATTCACTGCAGAATCAAAATGGAAATATTATTCTGCAAGCAACTGTGACTCATAAAACTGGGGCTGTGTCAGATGACAAACAATAAAAAGAAAGTAACCAAACAACAGTGACAGTCGTGTTTGAATACATACAGTAACTGATGCATTAATTTTTCTGCTTTGATAAAATAAAGTATATGTTCATGGGCATGGAATGTAATAATCTGGTTGGATGAAGAGGTCATCATTCATTAACAGCATTTAGCAAATCATTCAATTAGAGAGTTGGATCAATGGCTCCATATAGAAAGTCTATAAATGTCCTGAGATCAAGGAAAGGTACAATAAGATTATTTGGGATCAAAACTATTTCATAATCATTTAGAGAATGCTAAATAGGATAAGATGCTATGGTTCATATATAAAGAGAAAGGTTACCCTTCATCACTGAGATTATCACAATTAATTGTTTTTCTTGGCCAACATATTTTTTAGCTTGTGCTCAAGTGTGAAATGTTTAGGAAAGAATAAAAATGTGGAAGTGTTTAGAGATGAATGAGAAAAGTGTTTAGAAAAGAATAAATGAAAATATGGAGATGTTTAGAAAAGAATAAAGAGAGTAAAAATATTGAATAAAAAAATGAAATTATGGAAGTGTTTGGAAAAAAAAAAAAACTATGAAAGAATAAAAATATTTGAGTGTATAGAAAAGAATGGAAATGTAAATTGTTTTTTTTTTCTTTTATTGTTGTCTAATACCCATAGAAAAGGTATGAATCCTATTTTTCACCCTCCAGCTATGGGGAATTGTAGGGCAGACTAGGCTCTTTAGCCTTGGTATGGCAACTGGTCTAGGAGTAGGCAAACTCTGAATTCTAACTTAAGAGAACTTTTCTCATGAATCTAACTACTTTGAGAGCTCCTACACCTCCTAATAAGAAATATGAAGATTCTTTTAAGGAAAAGAAAAGGAAAATAAGAAAATGATAAACAACAAAAAGAATAGAACTGCCCAATCAGGAAAGAATAAAAATTTTGTGAGAAAAAAAAATACAAATACCTGGGAATATCAATGAAAGAAAAAGTAAGAAAGGAGTACCTTCTAAAATCTTAGAACCCATTACTAAGACAAACTCCCCCTCCACACACACACTAATTTTGATAAGGCATTAAATGAAGCAAAAGTTATTTGAAAAGAAAAATATTTTAGATATTTTAAATGAAATATTGAAATAACAAATAACTTTTAGGAATAAAATCTTATTATAACATAGATTATATGTCTGTCTGTAACCAAAATTAGAAGAGAAGGCGCCTCAAAGAATCAGCTCATATGATAGGCTATAGTAACCTCTTAAGTATGAGAACCTATTATTAAAAATGCTAGATTAGATTAAAAGAAAAAATGCTATATGAGTCAAGGTAAAAAAGTAAAAGTAAAAAAGTAAAGTCGACGGGGCGGCCTAAAGTCAGTATCAGCCAGTCAGTGAGGGAGTCTATCCCCTTTTCAATAGTGCTAGACCAAGGAGATTGTTTTAGCATCTGAGGTGGAGTGCCACGCCTACCATCAGCTCCTTACTTTACCGCACAGATCCCTGTGCTACTCATACGCTGAGTTGGCGAGGACTGGTATCGAACTAGGAACCATGTGGTTTCTAGCCAAACGCTCTACCGACTGAGCTAACCCGGCCCATCGTACATATGTATAAAAAGGTAAATATTCTAGGTAAAATAGGATATTAGGTTTATAGGTTCCAAAAATTCACTCTGAATTTCCAGTTGGACACATGGCAGAATGGTTAAGTCCTGAGTTAAAACAGTTCTAGGTGACAGTTATCTGGGCTGCAGGTTCAATCCTGACCAGGGGCGATAGTAACATAGAATAATTAACATAGCTTAACACTTGTGGTTAATGGAATGAGAACAGTCTACTCACATGGATTGAATAAAGGGTTTGGTTTAAAGTTCCATGAAGGCTCCGGATTTTGAAGCGAAGGTTCATAAGTCCAACAAGAAATACCTGAAGAATGCCAGAGGGAACATCAGCTGAAACGTTGTGTAGATAACAATAAAATGAGGACAATAGTCCGAATAATACAAATTCTTATAAAAAGTTAATTTTCTTCTAAACCAAAGATATCAGGATTTTATTATCTCTAGTGGAACATTATACAACAAAAACAGTTATCATTAGAAATGATTTATTACCAAATTCTACAACATTGAAACTCTCAAACCAAAAATTAAATTTCATAAATAAAGGGGGCATCTATTTTTGGAAATTCATAATTTTGGTTACAGTTCCAATGCTGTAGAGTTTGGTAATAAATAATATCTTATAATATCTGATTTCATTGCATATTGTTCAACTAGAAATAAAGAATCCTGATGAATTTGTAATAGAAGAAAATTATATTTTTATAAACAATTGTTTGGAGTTTACTTATTTATGGGTGTTACTGTATTTTCATTTATATTTTTTAAATACTTGTGATCTTGAGTTTGATTTTTTTCACAAAATTAGAGTATATTATTTTCATGGTTTGATTCATAGATTGGACTCACAACCAACAGAAAACTAAATTCACATAACCAATGTGTAATGGTTTTGGCTCAAAATGCCCCAAATCTTATTAAATATGACAGATAAGAACCAAAGATTGAAACTGCCTAAGTGTGGCCATAATGACCCAGAAGAAAACACTTGAATTGATTAATGTAACTTTTTAAAAGTAGAATTAATAATGTGCAGATAATTCCACATTCTTTCAGACATTTGTGTCTTTTCTTGATGTCTTTGATATTGTTACCACAATGTTTCAGCCAATCTATTCTACAGCCTTCCTATCCCCATGAAAAAGTGTCAATACTTATTTGATTTATGCATCCAGTAAATAAGCCAATATATTCCACCTCCTTCAACTTCCTCATTTTCCAGTGATGCTGTCTCATACAGCATTTCAATGCTCTATGGTTTTCTTTGCTATACAAAGAATGCATTGTGAAATTTAATAAAGAAAAGCTTTAGGAATATCTCAATATAAGTTGTATAACAATGGAACAAAATAGAATAACTCATAATATAATCATTGATGCTCAGGTAGATTTTCAATAAATCATGCTTTTTTTTCTTTGTCTTTCTTGCTTTCAAAAAAGAAAGCAAGAAAGACAAAGAAAAAAAGTCTTATACTGCCAGCATAAATGTAATTGTCATAAAATTTGACAAACTGAGCTTAAATCCTAAACAAGGCTGTTTGCATTTCACTTCATACTAATTGTTCTATAAATGGAATTATAATTCTGGATGGACAATTACCCTAAATACATCAATGGAAGTGAACATCACCTACTGGATGATTGTTATGATAAATATTAGTATTAAAGGTGACATCTTGTAGGTTACAAGTTAATGGATTTTCTTAAAGTCATACACAATTACCAATCAGTTTATAAAAAACATATATGAGATGTATCCAAAAAGAAGCCAAACCTTTAAAAACTTTATTTGCTTTATATACAATTTAATGAGATGATGAATGCACTTTTAGTACAAATATTAATTTACATGGCATAATGAAGTTCATTCTATGCAAAATGTCAAGGCCACTGCTACATATTTCTATATTAATATGTTAAAACACTTCATTGGCTGACTATTTTGATAATTTAGTTTCTTTTTGGATAGAAATTGTACAGGGCTGATGCATGAAGACTTGGCATCTCAAGCAGGCCTTTAGATTCATGCTCCCTTGAAAGTTTTGATAAACTAATCTAAGTACAGTAACCAATTGCTACAATGTAGCAATGGGTTACTGTATTTACATTAGCAATGCTACATTGTTTCTAACTTTCAAAACACCATTGATAACATAATTTTCATCTTGTGGCTTTATTACTTCATCCACACAAATAACTAATTATTGTTATTACATTAAGTCAATAAATCATTGACGTAAATGTTAACGAAAAATCTTTTAGTTATTTTTAAAATTTATTTTACAGTACTCTTTAAAAAAACATAAGTATTTAGTTTGTTCCAGTCTCCTGCAAGTTATTACCTATTATTATACATTATTATATACATGTAGTGCAAAATAAGATACTTATGAGTTGTGATCAGTCATTGGTCGAATAATATATTAAACTGACATCTTAAGTATAAATTGAAAAAGCTTTATGGAGAACTGTAACAATTATGAATAAAAATTATTGCAACACTGACCAAGCTATCTTAAAAAATCATTTATATTAAAAACTTCATGCAATTACCTATTAATACTTTATTAATAATATATAGAAAAATTCTAAAAAATTAGATTTTAGATGTTAGTGCCCAAGGCAATCATCTAGTTCATCTAAAGGGTAAAACTGAACTTTTATTCATAATGCATCAACACATAACTATGTAAGATGTTAACTTTTTCATTTGAATCATTTTGAATCTATAGGCATGAACTTAAATACACAGTATTGCCCATAAATAAGTAAACCCCTAAATAAAATAAACACAACTTCGGCATAAAAATAACTCAACGGTTGACAGGCTATAAAATCCAACCAACCAATATGTGTCTTTATTTGTTGGATTCATTCGAATGTAAATTGTTAGTTTAAAGATTTAACGATAAACAAAGTTAAGAATTAGTGTATTATAATATTTGTTTATTACATTTTTTAAACAATTTTTTTTTTTTTTTAAGTTAGTTCTTTGCCTCTTGATTTACAATGGTAGAAATGTATTCATTTAATTTGTTCTTTTTTTCCACTATTAAAAACAATAAAACTAAATATTTACAATTGTCTGTGTTACAATTTCTAATTTGGTTTATAATAGTATTTTCTTTTTTTCTAAAACTCTTTTGTACATGTGACAAATTTAAATTCAGTTCTTAATTCCTCTAAAAATGTATCAGCTGAATTTATTTCCTTTTTTGACCCCTAAATGTAACAAAGAAGCTAATAATTAAATATTACCTTATTTGTAGGTGAAATATTTTGCATATTAATTTGATAATGTTTATTTCATGAATAGTTTCTTTCAAAAAAGGTTTGAGTTATTAGACTGATCAAAAATGAATGTATTTTAACAAAATATTAATACATTTGTTTTAGAATTAAATAATTTTATTCTAAAACGAATGTATTAATGAAAAAAAGTAAAGTTATAAATGTATTTTATTTTTATCACTTCAATAGAAAGCAGGCAGCAAGCAATATTTTATTATCAGCAGCAGCTGGTATACAGCCAGTTCGGCAAATCGGTTGATCTTGGTTTAATTAATTATATCCTTTAATCAGTAAAAATCAATAACCAAATTTGGTATGTTTCTTAGTTAGAAGGATATTAATGTGTATGCAAGATTTTGAATCTGAGTGACTTCTCTTTTCAGAGTTATAAGTCGATACATACACACCAAACTTTCTTTTATATATATAGATACTAGAGAAAATGTGACCCATTGGGTCACCCATTAAGCTCTTGTTAAACAATTGGGATTACAGAAAAGAGTAGGGTCTGACAAAATGATGTCTCCTTTTCATTTTAAAAACGAATTAAAATTAATTAAATCAATTACTTAAGGTTAAATTTTTGTCTAAGTCGAAATGGAGTAACATCAGTAAAAAAAAGCAAAATAATAGTACACATAATTTATTTTTAATACATTTTAAACTATTTTTTCGGTTAATTTTGCTCTTAAACATGGCTGAAAATCTGTATTTTACAAAATAAATTCCACCCCACCTCCCAATTGAAACAAATTTATCAAAAATCAGGGAATTATCCCATTTTAATGAAATTTTCAGTGTTGACTTATCAATGAATGAATTTTATAATGCATCAGTTATTTCATTTCAAAGCTTTCTGATTTAATTAGGTATTTCTGCTTTGGTAAATTAATATTATATATTAATTTACCAAAGCACAATCAGAAAACTTTGAAATGAAATAACTGATGCATTATAAAATTCATTCATTGATGAATCAACACTGAAAATTTCATTAAAATCGGATAATTCAATAATTCATTCAAATACGACACGCCTAATTTTAAGTTTCAAATTTCATATTTTCAGGTTTTAAAAACATATTTATTTAATAACTACTTCAGTCTATTATCATTATCTAATAATTTTTGTAGAAAATCCCTATTGAAAATTTATCCACCTCTTTTAAACAGAATGAATATCGATGTATATTTTTCTTTTATAAGATAATAGCCAATTAAATAATAATTGAAAAGAATAAATTAAAAAAAAGAACCCAAAAAATTATTTTTTTAGTTTTTATTTTAAATTTATTTTCTGATTTTCAGTACTTATTTTCTACTAGGATATCTCCCATAATTTATTTTCTTCTATTCACACCTTTGGTCTTTTGTTTTTTTATTATACTGTAATTAGTTTCGAAAATATATAACTCCACCGATATTTTGCACCCCAAAAATAGTTAAGTGACCTGAAAAAATCAAAAAGTTTTGAAATAAAATAACTGATGCATTATAAAATTCATTATTTGATAAATCAACACTGAAAATTTCATTAAAATCAGATAATTCCCTAATTTTTGGTAATTTTTTTTTCAATCGTGTGTAAATTTGTTGTGTAAAACAGATTTTTCAGCAACATTGACTGCCAAAGTTGCTGAAAAGTTAGTTTGCAAAGTGAATTAAATAAAAAAAATAAATACAGCCAGAGAGTAAAAAAGCATATGGCTGGAAAGTTTAAAAAAACATACGGTCGGTGAGTTTTTTTAAAAAACATATGGCCAGAGAGTTTAATAAAAAAACATTAAAATCATTTTGTACGATTTCTAAGAAAGAAACGGTTGACCTAATTTAAATCGAAATGGATCATGGAATTCTATTAAACTATGGGTTCTTCGCTGCTGGTGTGAATCTTAACATACAAATAACGTGAGAAGTTAATTGTGTCTCTCTCTCAATCACTCTGCCATCTCCCTCTTACTCGCATAGATAAACTAACACATTTAATAAGGAGGTAATCAAGAGATACATAGTGGGTGGGAGAGTGATAGGGACGGGTCAGTTTTTGACTTAATTGCAAATTACAACTAAATAGAACCAATTAAAATAGAATTTTTTTCAAACATAATTCAATCCTAAAACTAAGGAATAATTTAGTATTCATGTAATCAAACTAAACAGTAAAAAAGCAAAGGCTTTTTTACTGTTTACTGAGATAAAAGTTGATTCAATTTGAAGAATATGATTGAAAGTGAAAAATATATAGTATTATGGATGAAATTTATTGTTTTAATAAGTCAACACAAGTGTTTTGATCTCTTTTTTTTGTGCATACGCTCAAATACATTTTTCCTCCTATTACATTGTAAGCAGAAATCAACTACATTTATACTCATCTGCCCTGATGATGATCTGAGGTTCAAATGCAGAGTATTTTTATTTATTTTATTTTATCTAAAATAATTTTGAAATGAATATTCCATACATGTAAACAAAAGAGATTGAAACATTTGTTATTATTTATTAAAACAATAAATTTCATCCTTAACATTGTATACATATTTTTCACTTTCAACCATTTTTTCCAACATATTTTTTAGATTCATTTCCATTTTCCATATATATATATATATATATATATATATATATATATATGGTAATAATAATGAAGTCTAATGAGTTAAAAATAAAAATAAAAACAATAAATAATAAATATATGTACATATATGTGTGTGTGTTGCATTCCTAAGAGTAACATAAGTCATCTTTTTAACCCCAAATATGTGTCTTTGTGGTGACTGTCTTTATTCAGCTAATGGTTCCCATATTGTAAGCTAGAAATTCCACCTTGGCCAAATATTAATCCTTGTGTTTTGATTCCGTGTATAAATAAAGCAAAAACATCAAGCATTGGTATCAATCCTACAATAAGGACAAACAAATATCTAACATTGGACTGTAAGATCTTGATAAAAGCAAAAAGGATGAAAAGAATGAGATACTATGTGCATTGAAGCAAAAACCTATGTCCACTGATAGATGGAACCACTGTAGCCTCTTATTTTGTTCAATGCATTGCTTCAATCCTCTGTTGTGAACATTCAAACAAAACAATCAAAAACAAGAGTATAGAAATATGAGCTACTTAGTCTTATTTTCTAACTGGAAATAAACAAATATATATTATAACAATCCTATTTTTGTAGGATTCTTACCATAACATCAAAAAGTACATAATAGCAGTTTTGGACACACACACACAGACATATATATATGCACACACACATATATATACATAATATATTTTGTCTTTAAAGTTTATTATGATTTTACTTTTTTATTATATATATATATATATATATATATATATATATATATATATATAATAATTAATTTTGACTAGTATTTTGTTTTTTGTTTTTTTCCCAGCTTTTTTATTTTAAATGTTTTTTTTTTATCACAACTGATTTGAGCCTTTTTTTCTATGACATCAAGAACAGCACAAATAGGGAACAGATATATGGATAACTGCTTGATCAAACTAAATCTCACATCTTATTTATCTGTAGTGAGCATGATTATTCTCATACATAGCTGCTTTACTAACTAAGCTACAAGAGTATCACATAAGCCGAAACACACCTACAAATAAAATGGAAGTTTGTTTTTCAACTCCAGAGAACTGGAATTTCCATATGCATCATAATTAGATGCATTATTATTAATAATAGTAGTAGTAGTAGTAGTAGTAGTAGTAGTAGCAGTAACAGCAGCTGAATAAGATGTGTTTTATTTATTGATAATTTCCAGGGAAGCTCCATAGAAAACTTCTTTCTCATACTTGATATGATAGAAGACATCAGTTTTCAATGAGAGCCAAAGCCAATGAAATGAATCTGAGACACCATCTCCCTGTTAACAAGTGCACTCACACACGCACATGCAAACACACACACACACACACACACACACACACACACACACATACTTATATATGAAGCTATGACCTAAACCCCCAACCAATCCACATGACCACACTCTGCTAAAAGTCAGTAATATGAATCTTGCTGTATTTTATGAGAATGAAGGTCGAGATTAGCAGAAAAGTGGATCTCAAGTTCAGGTCTATAGTCATCATTTGACAGGTGATAAGAATTTGGGTCTACCCTCACCAAAAAAAAAAAAAAAAAATCAACAACATTTGCAGCTTTTTAAATTAAAAAGATCAAATATATTCGGAAACTCTTGGCTCAAATGATGTCAAATACAGATATAACTGCATATATATATATATATATATGTACATGCATGTATGTGTGCATGAATTTGTGTTAAATATTAAAATACATAAATGTTAATCATAACTGTCATTGGCTTACTATCCTGACTATACTTTAATATTTAATATACACAAAGCTCGAGCTTCAATATTGTACATTGTTATGAAAGAGACTGCCAGGCAACAGTAAGTTGTCCTTTATATTTTCCAAAATCAAATATCAAATAGTTTATATATACATATACATATACATATATATATATATATATATATATATATGCGCTATATATATGTGCAAAGGAGTATATATATATATATATATATATATTTACCGACTCCTCTGCACAACCAGGATGTGACACAAGGCCACGTTTTTAACCAGAATATATATATATATATATATATATATATATATATATATTAAGAAATTTGAAAAAACAAGTGTTCCAAAAATAAGATGAATTTATTTATCAACGCTTAAACATTTCGGTTTCTTTATTTTTGGAACACTTGTTTTTTCAAATTTCTTAATATTGTCGGATTTATTTCCATATTTACTCCCATATATATATAATATATATATAAAATAATGGCTGTCAACTCGTGTTCGAGTAAGACCATTTCCTGTTTTGTTTTTTTTTGTTTTTTTTGGTTTTTTGTATCATCATAGTTGGGTGCCAGTAGCATTTGACACTCTATCTTTGTGTTTTCTCAGATGACTCACCAGGCCAGCCCTGGAGAGACATACTCTTCCACATGGAACTTCTCTGCTTTGAATGTTGCTGGGCTGAAAATTACCCTTTCTAATAACCCACTTCAATTTTTGGTGTTTAATTTGGTTGGACTTAAATTCTTGCACAGACAGGTAGATGGTGGCTCTCCAACCAGGTCTATTATAAGCTAGCTTCTCCCAGTCCTTCACAGCAATAGCAGTGTTCTTCAGAGTGTACTTGAGGCAGTCCTTAAACCTCAATTTGGGTTTGCACTGATGACGTTTGCCAGTTGAGATTTCCCTGTAAAATAGTTGTTTTGGGATTCGGCAATCATTCATTCAAACTTGATGACCAGACCAGCGAAGACGTGATCTAAGGATTAAACTCTCAATACTAGGCAGTTGACATCTTTCAAGTATTATGGTGTCTGGTGTAAATGACAACCATTCTATCCCCAAAATCCTGTGACGGCAATTCTGGTGGAATCTCTCGAGTGTCCTGAGATGTCGTTTGTAAACAACCCAAGTCTCACAGATGTACAAAAGGGCAGTGAGCAGACTATGTATACACCCAACTTGGTGGAGATCTTAATCCCATGTTGACTCCAAACCCTCTTCTCAAGCAAACCAAAGGATCTCATTGCTTTTTGCAACCTAATGGAAATTTCTCTATCTAAAGATTTGTCCTGTGATAATGTGCCTATATATATATATATATATATATATATATATATATATATATATATATATCAATGACATAGTGTGAATTTTGAGCATGCAATATTAGAAATTATACATTATTTATAACAGAATAAAATTGAATTCTATTTTAAAATCATTGCAAAATTACCTGATACTCTATGACACTTGCTATGAAAAAATAAATGATTTTATGATTACTTAATTGCGTTTTGAAAAAATATTCCTTACTTTTTACTTGATATATATTTAAAAGTGAAAAGTTAATTGTCACTTTTCAATGATTAAAATTAAAATTAAATAAGAATTGTTGATTCTTGATTGACTTAAAAATCTTTCCATAAATTTTTTATTGTAAATAGATTTCAGAGATAAATTCATTGATACATGTGTAAGTACCAAAAATATTATTAAAATCAAAAAAATAATTGATTTTTCATTGATTGTTAAAAATCAATTCAGCTCAAAATTTCTTCTATGCTTGTTTGGCAAGTAAATTGTTCTTTACAACGTAAACAAATTTTCAAATGCAAAAAAAAATCTTTTTAACATTCTGGTACAAATAATTTTTGTAATAGACTTTTTCTAATAATTCTGCTTATAAATAGCATAAAGGTTAATACAGTATGTCACAAAGTGTTTTTAGAATTTCAATTTTTTACAAGTCAAACTTTTTCCTCATTCAGTTGTCATAGCAAAGTGGTAAACAAGAGACAAGAAAAACAGACCATTCTTTTGAAAAAATGAATATCCAGGAAAAATACTAAATAAATTCAGAAAGATCAAGTTAAACATTTTTTCAATTTCTGCAAGTATTAAACTTGAGAATATTGAGAAAACAACATAAGTTGAAATAATTATTTCATTGAATAATTTATTTCTACACACAAGCAAAGCGTGAAAATAAGCAAGAACATATATTTTCATGAGTGTTTTCAGAAAACACTATTTTGCTTCTCCATAAAGTAAAATCACATGACTATTTTTTAAGAATAGCATAGGCACAATAAAATAAGTAAACATTAAACTTCAAATAAATTTTCTTTTTGTTCTAGGGAGAGAAAGCATTCCTTTTATATTTCATCTACAAAATAGCTCCTACTGTCTTAGTTTTTTCAAATCCGAAAGTCTCAAAATTGTCCCTTTCTTCTTTCAAAATCTTTCTGTAACCTTCAAAATTTTTGCCTGTCTCTTCTCAATCTGTCACTAGTTGTCTGCATTTTCTCTCTCAAACTAGTCTGTTTTCAATCCAATATTCCCTTCCTGACCATTCATTGGTTAACAGTTCAGAGAAGGAAGGTAACTTTTGCTATTTCTAAATTTTATCAAATTTTAAAATAAACAAATATTATAAATTACCTTTTTTTTTTTTTTTTTTTTTTAAAACTATTCATAGATTTGTTATTTAAAAAAAAAAACTCTATTTCTTAATAAGTTAAGACACAGTACAATTAGCTCATTCAGTCGAGAATCCACTTCAGAACCACAAGTTTCTAGGTTTGATACTGGCCCTTGCCAATTCAGCAATAAAGTGTGTGTGTGTGGGAGGGGCTGATGGGTGGGGGTGGGGGGCTGATGGTGGGCGTGGGGCTCCATCTCTGATGCAAAACAATCTGCCTTGTCTAGTGCTAGGGAAAAGGTGATAGACTCCTTTGCTGTCTGGTTAATACAGACAATAGGCCATCCTGTCTATTTTCATTTATTTTCAATTAATGTTACAAATTTATGATGTTTTCATCAAGACATATTTGTCAAAAGTCTTTGTACATTCCTAATATTTTAGAATTCATAAATTTCCTATTTCTTATTTTACTAATCATCTTTCTTCTTGAAGTGTCATATCTTTTAGGTTACAAACAGACATATCACTTATAAAGTTTTATGTGTAAATGAATTTTAAATTCATTTACACATAAAACTTACATAGACTCCTTCTATGTGACAAGAAAAGGAGGAAGAGGACTTACTAGAATTGAGGATTGTATGGATGAAACAATTCGGGAACTTGAAGAATATGCAAAAAAAAAAGAAAAGAAATTATAGCAGCAATAAGGCCAAACAGGAAAACAATAAAATAAATCTAGGAAAAAATGCAAAAGGAAACAACTGTATGGATACTTTAAGTAACAAACTAAGGAAATTGCACATGATATGACCTAAACATAGCTACAAAAAGGACACTTGAAGAGAGAAACAGAATCTCTATGTCAGCAAAAATAATACCATAAGGACTAATCATGTCAAATTAAAAATTGATAATATGCAGAAGAATAGCAAGTGTAGGTTATAAGGTGACAAAGATGAAAGAGTTAATCATCTAATAAATAAATACAGAAAACTGGCACAAAAGGAATACAAGAGAAAGCATGACATGGTCTGAAATGTGATCCACTGGACAAAAGTTTGATCATATTGAAATATGGTAGATCCACAAATGAGAATCAATTCTAGAAAATGAGATGCAAAAAATATTCTCTGGGACTTTTAGATACAAATGAATCACACAATCCTGGCCAGAAAATCAGACCTAGTGTTAATTAAAAAGAAAAGAGAACTTACCATTTTGGAAATTCTGCTGTTCAACAGAGTGAAAATAAAAGAAATTGGAAAACTGCACCTAGGCAGAAAGCTGAAAAAGTTATGGAATAGTGAAGTGATACCAATTGTAATTGAAGCCTTTGGAACAGTCCCTATGAACCTTGAGATCAGAGGAAGAATTGAGTCCATGCAGACAACAACACAGTTAAAATCTGCTAGTATACTTAGAAGAGTCATGGAGGTCTGAGGAGATTTGCTGTCACTCAGTCTTCAGTGAGAATCCAGCAATTAGAACTCACAATGAATAAAATAATAATAGGAAATACCTGAAATAACTGATTGTATATTTATTTGCATAACATTTTTAGTATAATTAGGTATTCTGTTTTCAGAATAATAATACTATCTTAAGTGTATATATGTCTTTATGTAAGAAGGATGTTTGAAAACTAAGATACAAATATTTACTAATCTAACATGTTTATTAGTATACAAATAAAACATTGTTCATATGTTACCAGTACTACAATTTTTCCATGTGATATTGATGCATTTCTTCCATTGGTAGATGAATGAGATGGCAAATAATAACTGGGAATATTAGATATAGATTCTGTCAAACAAATGGAGATAGAACCAATAATGATTATATCCAAATTTTCTAGAGCCATATAACTTTTATGACTAGATTTTTTTTTTACAGTAGCAATAAGTTTTTTATAAACATTTCTTTCTTCATAAGTATAAAACAAAACCTATGTTAAAAGGAATAAACTTTTTTCTTTCTATAAAACAGGTTTTATAAAAAGTTATGATGATTGATGATGGGAGTATATCTTGAGCTGAAACAGTCATTGCTGCCCACATTCTTACATCTGAGTCTTGGCATCTTACTCGGACAAGGCATACCCATACACTTCAGCTGATTAGAATTGGAAAAGGAAATTATAATATGTACCACAAACTTTCAGTAACCCCCCCACCCCCAAAAAAACAAAAAAAAAAACAAGGAAAGTAATACTCTGAATTTTTTTTAAGCTTAAAGGAGGGTTGCAATCCTAATAGAAGATTAATATGAATGCAAAAGATAATTTATGTATTAGCACACTTTGAATTTACCCCCCTAACACACACACACACACACACACACAGAAGACAATTTTCAAACTGAAAGTTTTTTGGTTCAGAGTTTGCAGAATGCACCTCCTGCTGCAGTTTGTATATTGGATTGTTGTTTGTGTGCGCATGAGTTATGTGGCCTTAAAAGGTATGTGAAGAAGTCATTGTTTGTAGAAATGGAAGGCTGTCTCTCAGAACATGGACTTGTAGTATTTCTTATTTTGTTATTGCTTTGGTTTGTTGATGGCAGTGTATTCTTCATAGGGCTGGTTATAGATAGATTCATAATAGGGGTCCAATGTAATTATATGTATCAGTGTAGAAGGAACTGGAAGTGAGTTGATATGCTATATGTAAGTGATATGGATATGACCTAAATTAGGTCACTAAGTGGCAAGTGTGTGTGCATAGATAGGACCTATATATATATATATATATATATATATATATATATATATATATATATATATGATGAGTAATTTTCAATGTATATATTATATCTGTATATATATGTTTTATATATAAATATATACGTATATATTGGATTTAGTGCAAAGAATGGGTAAAGTGTGAAATAAATGAGAAACTGAGTTGGATGTTATGTACTGTTCCATTTTATTTTATCCAATATTTTGAGAGAAGGATCTTACTTTTACAAGGATTTTTTAGACTCTAAAAATATATATTATAGACATATATAAATATAAAACCTATGTATACAAATATAATATATACATTGAAAATTAGATTCATCAAATATACCAACAAAAAAGCATAATATATATATTATATATATATATATATATATATATATATATATATATATATATTTCATAAAGAATATACTGGTTCCTGATTAACAGCAATACAAAATCTGCATTATTAAACAAAATAGCAAGGCTAATAAAACACATGAGATGGAAAATATACTATTCAACATTTGATAACTGCAAAAAATGTTCTCCACAACATCCTGATTTGGCATTTAAAAAAAGACATATTCAACATGATAGATAAGTTAAAATTTGTTAAATTGAACAACAATTCTAAAAAATTGCAGCAAGGTTTAAAGAAAATAAGGAAATAAAAAAATGTACTCATCAGAGCTGATTAATCTAATAATGATTAAGGAATAGATAAAAAGAAATACAAAAAAAATGATGAATTAATTGGTAATGAAGAAAAGTAGTAATTAGTTGGGAAAACAAATTAAACACAGAAGCTGCTAACATCATGGCTAGTCTGAATATAGACAACTGTGTTAATAAAATACTAAAAAAAACAAAAACGTACAGTGCAAACTCCTTAACCCTACAAAAAAATCTTGGAAAATGTATGTAATACCCTGAGGAGGAGAAGAAATTTAAACCAATGGAAAAACAGAAAAATGGTGATTGAATGATTATTATTAATTAGAAATATTTAATTGAAACCATATAATTAATAAAATAAAATATTAGTTGTTGATAGTGCAAAAAAACTCTTCAATAATAACTACACAAAAAATGTAAATATAATCATACAATGTACATGATTCCTTAACCTTTAACATGAAATAACCCTGGACAGGTTGATATGCCACTATAATCAATCAATAACAGATTTTTGATTAGGGATGGAGATTTCATAGTGTAATAGCTAACATGCTTAACTGTGACATCACAGTAAGTAAGTTCTAACTCCAGTTGCACTATTACGTTCACTTTTGAACTAAAGTGTGCATTTATTCAATTTGACATGAAAGATTTCTATCTCCCAATCACTGAAGAGCTACTTAACAAAGCAATAGAATTAGCTCAAATTGAAAGTGACGATGAAAAAATAAAAATTATAAAACTCCTATTCCATCAAAACTCAATTTGGATAAAAAAAAAATGAAAAAAATATTATATATTTGATGTTGGTATATTATGTCACTCCTCCTAAGTTTTTCTCACTAGTGGTAGCTGTTAGTCTTTCAGGGGAGTCTAAATGACAGCAAGTCTCCATGATTCTTCTGGGAATTTTAGCCAATCTTAACAATGCTGTTGTTTGGATAGTCTTGATTCTTCCTCACTTTTCCAGTTCCCCCAGTCTTCTTTACAAACCTCTGGGGGTCCCTGGAAGATGACTCTTTGGATTTTTACTTCTATTAGGGTTTGTCCTCTTGCTGTTAATCCTACTTTACAGTTTTCCATGGCTTTTGTTATGAAGTTTATGACTTTGTTGGATATTTTTTGTCATATATATGTATATATATATGTTTGTGTGTGTGTGTGTGTGTGTGTGTATTGTTCAATTGCCGTTTTAGCATTTTCGTTGTAGTAGCATGAGTAATTCATACAAAAAGTGCCCAAAAGTAAGGTGTTTGACTAAAAGTGAGATCTACTAAAAATCTGTCATATCTACACAAAAACTAAACCTATCTAAATTTTACAAGGGAATAAACAAAATCAAATTTTAAAACTAGATTTGTAAACTCCAAGCACTCATTCTACATTAAGCTTAGAAATGTAAAACCCTATTTTGTTATATTTGTTATTTAAAGGATCAAAACGTAACACCAATCCTTAAATGGGAGATCTTAAGACAATCAATTATATGTACGGCCCTTAACAACCCATATTTTTTTGTGTTTACAAAAGAAATGAGCAATAATTAGATTCCCTGGATCAGAAAAACCTTCTAAACAGCAGAAATGAATCCCTTGGGAAGTGTAGACAGACATAGCAAATCACTAATGCATAATTAAGAATAACCTCTTTAATCTTTAACCAAAAGTCACTGGCCACCACTGGAAATAATTATTTATCAAAAGATATCAGATTGGAAGAAAGGTAAACACATAACTACAAACACAAGTATAGACAGATGAGGCAATAGAAGGAAAGAGGAAGTAAAGTAGGAAAGGGAAGAAAACAGCAAGAATTACCAATTAAATTAACATCACAAATGGATAGAGACAGACAGCAATTCAAATTTAAAAGGAAAGACACTGAAAAAATTACTAGATTTATAAACAAAAGTCAATAATAATAAAAACAGAAAGGGTAATCAAAATAAAAGCAGCCCAAAACCTACCCACTTTCTTATTGGTAGTATATATAAAATGTAGTAGCCCACCCAATTTAGTATCCTAAACAGGTGTCTTGAATACTGAAACCTACAGAAGATAGAACATTTTTGTATTTATATATATATATATATATATATATATATATATATACTAGCAAATATATGCACCCTCCGGGTGCAAGTATTTAAGTTTTAATGTAATGAAATATCGTATTAAATTAGAAAGGCTAATGAAACTAAATAAGAATGCAGATAAAAAGATTTGAAACAGAGGGGGATATAATTGAAAAATAGAACAACTGAAACTTACTCTTCCATCACTCTCGTCTTTCATTGTTATTTTTTTCTAATTTAAGTATTTAGTTATAAGAGGAAGTAAAGAATAAAATTACAGTTATCTTTTCTTGTTAATGGATTTCATTTAAGATTCATTGAAGAGATTTTTGCTTATATTCATTAAAATAAAACCAAAAAGTTAGAAACCAATAATACTAAGCATATATTTATTAAAATTACATTTTTAATATCAATATGCAAATTAGCCTTCCCGTTCACACTGTAAACCGCTATTTTTTGTATATATAAATACAATTGCATGTTATTAGTATGTAGATATGGTTAACAGTATAAATAATGTAAAACAATTTTATTAATAATTGAGGTTAAAATAAGGATAAATTCATGGTGAATGTGACGTCAATTACTAAGGGAATTGTGACTTGAGTAGTTATTTAGTTTTGGTTACAGACAGAAAAACACACAATCTCCATTATAATAAGATATATATATATAGAGAGAGAGAGAGAGAGAGAGAGAGAGAGAGAGAGAGAGAACAAATTATCTATCCATCCATCTACCTGAAGATTGCTCTGTCTAAACGAGCATGAAACCAAATATTAGCTGATAAGCTTCCGCACAAATATATATTAAAACTAATATATTTATTTATTATATATATATATATATATATATATATATATATATATATAGAGAGAGAGAGAGAGAGAGAGAGAGAGAGAGAAAGTATCTATCCATCCATCTACCTATTTATGTTTCTCTCTCTCTCTTCCTCCCTCCCCTCTCTCTCTCTCTCTCTCTCACATATACATAAAGGATAAATAAATAAATAAATACAATAAAATTTTGAATGGGTAATTCAAAATTACAAATAATTTCAAATCTTAAAATATAAAGAGACCTGCTGTCACATATTCTTCAGTGAGCTTAGGTAGGTGTAGAAAATTTTTTAGTGGGGTGAAGTTGATGATAAAGTAGATGATGTTAAAACAATAAAATAAAATAAAGTAGTTAAATTTAATTTGTATAAGTTGGAGATGTTTACAGCCATAGAGAAAAGGAAACTAGAAGTATAAAGGTGAAAGTGTTTTGTTTTAATGTAGTTAAGAGGTGATTTGGATTTTGAATTTTTAGTTTGAATTTCTTTTTGTGAATTTTAATAGTATATATTGAAGTCTTTTAATTTTATCAAGAAAAGGTGATATTTTTAAAAATCCAGGTCTCTGAGTTATGGTGTTAAGGAGAGAAATGGTAGATGATTCAACAATACAAAATTCATTTTGATTATGAATAAAAGCGATCATTGAAGATTTCTTCAAATTGAAATTGTGATTTGTGAATAAGTTGTGTGTTACAAGAGAATTAGATGTATTTCCAAATTTTAGGTCTTTAAAATGTTCATACAGTTTGCTTTTTTAATTTCTGGAAGTTTCGCCGATGCCGACCATATCACATTGTTGGAGATGAATTTGCTTTTAGTTGTGGTATGTTTTAATAAATGTCTAATTGTTTGGCTTGTGAGAGAGATGGTGTTAATGCCTAGATTGTAACGTAGCCGTTCGTCACAGTACCCAATAGATATATTTGTTACGTACTTTCTTACTGCTTCTTACTCTGGTCTTCTATTCTTCCGGCCGTCTTCTGATCGTCTAGTCTTCTGTCTTCTATCTTCTAATGGTCTGGTATATCTTCTACAGGTCTCGTCTGGTCTTCTTGTATGGGGATTCCGTGTCTGGTTCTGCTGGGGACCATTTCTTATCAGAAGCCTTGTGTCATTGTTAGCTTTTAGTAATAACAAGACTTCGATTTACCTTTGATGTTATTTATTCCGGATCCCCATAACCAGACAAAATGCGCGCAGAGAGTCACATCTTGCTAGCTTCAGTCCTAACTCTCAACTGACTAACTCTAACTGTCTCTGCAACTAACTGAGTTGCTTACCTTAAACCGGAAGGAGGCTATCTATCACTTCCGATTCTCACGATCATCCCAGAACGCAAGGTGAGAGTGAGGTCAAGCATTGTCACTCTCAAGGCCATCAGTTGTACTGATCGCCATAAGGATTTCTATACTACCTTAAAAAGTAATAGGATCCAATTAATATGTAACATCCTCATAATCATACATTTTAAATTCATAATTAATTATGAATTACTTTTTACTTATTTTGAGGCTCTACCGTATTCTGGTACTTTCTAGATTACTTCGAATTCTATTCTCTCTTTCTGCGCTTGTCTGGTTCCCCCATGCATACATCAATTTTACATGATAACAAGTTTTCAACAAAAAACAACACTGCCATTTACAATATCCTGACAAAAATTGGATCCTGGTCACGGCACCAAATCGATATATGTAACGTAGCCGTTCGTCAGTACCCAATAGATATTTGTTACGTACTTTCTTACTGCTTCTTACTCTGGTCTTCTATTCTTCCGGCCGTCTTCTGATCGTCTAGTCTTCTGTCTTCTATCTTCTAATGGTCTGGTATATCTTCTACAGGTCTCGTCTGGTCTTCTTGTATGGGGATTCCGTGTCTGGTTCTGCTGGGGACCATTTCTTATCAGAAGCCTTGTGTCATTGTTAGCTTTTAGTAATAACAACAAGACTTCGATTTACCTTTGATGTTATTTTATTCCGGATCCCCATAACCAGACAAAATGCGCGCAGAGAGTCACATCTTGCTAGCTTCAGTCCTAACTCTCAACTGACTAACTCTAACTGTCTCTGCAACTAACTGAGTTGCTTACCTTAAACCGGAAGGAGGCTATCTATCACTTCCGATTCTCACGATCATCCCAGAACGCAAGGTGAGAGTGAGGTCAAGCATTGTCACTCACTCTCAAGGCCATCAGTTGTACTGATCGCCATAAGGATTTCTATACTACCTTAAAAAGTAATAGGGATCCAATTAATATGTAACAAGATGATCTAATTTTTTTCAATTAGGGAAGTTATATTTTTCTATCATTATTATTTTATTTCTTATATTTAAAATAATAATAAATAGAATACAATGTGTATATGGACAAACACTCGTCCAAAACACATGTTGGCATTTCATTAAACCATTTTTATCCATTCAACATTTTCTTTCCTTTATTTATTTATCCTTTTAAAATATTGTCGGATTCATTTCCACTTTTCAACTTGGATATATATATATATATATATATATTAGTTTTGGTATATATTTAATTGTGTGGAAGCCTATCTGCTACCATTTGGTTTCATGCTCATTTACACAATTTAAAGCAATTTTCAGGCAGTAAAAGATTTAAAAAGAAATATGGACAAAAGGTATTGTGCGTTAGTAATTTGAAATTGTGTAACTGTATGCACGGATCATTTGGCAATTTTCATATGTGATGTGTAAGTGCGGATGCATCTGTTTTGAGCATATGCATGTGTATGCTAGCATGCATGCACACATAAACACACATAAAATGCATGGCACCACACTCACACATACATATATATACGCATACAAATATTTTGAGCATGATATATATATTTCCTGATGTATTTTGTATGTGATTGGTGTGTGTGTGTGAGTGTGTGTGCATGTGTTAGTTTGAATGAGAAAAATTCTAAGAGGCCAGTCTTTAACACAAGAATAATAAGACTTGTTATGAAATGAATAAGATCTGTAATAATGTGTGGAGTGATATATGAAATTTGGTTTAAGTCATTTCTGCATGATATATATATCTGCTAACGTATGAGATTTTGAATGTTATTGTGTGTGTGTATGTGTGTGTGTGTGTTGTTTTGAATGAGAATAATTCTAAGAGACCAGTTTTTATCATTATTATAGTTAATAACAAAAAGAAATTTTGTTTAGAATACAAGTTTAATAAGACTTGTTATGAAATTAACAAAATCTGTAATAATGTCTATAATGATATATGAAATTTGGTTTAAGATGTAAAAATAATAATATGTAAATCAGTCTTGTAGTGGAGTGTGATGTAATACTAGCATATCCTATATGATATTATAGTTCAATGTTAATCGGAATGTGTATTATGGCAGTTGCACTAGTAAGATAATATTATGGTATAAATGCAGATATCATAATATATTATTCGTATGTACATAATAACATCATTTATGTGTACATACAATGGCCATACTATGCAATACGTTTCTATTATGTAGTAATGGTATCGTGTAATAGGATATAGTATATCATCCATTGTATATAATGAAATATACCATGCTGGGTATGTTGCAGCAGTATGAAAATAATATATCTAGTTAATGTACTACATTGATTGATAATTCCAGCAATTGTGTAATTATAGGGGACATAATAACAATAGATAATGAGGTTACTTGCAGTTGAATGTGGTGGAGGAAAAGGTGCTTACAATTTGGTGGATATAGTGTTTTCTTTAGTGGTGTAGTGTAGTAGATTATAGATGTAGGGTTTGTGTAGGATGGTGGAGGTGGGCTATCTATATGGGTCAAGGTGTGATAGTAAGCATTTATTTTCATGTCAGCATTTAGATAATATTTCTGATGTTTTGTTCAATATAGTGTTTTGTGATGTGTGAGTAATAATTGACAGTTTTTCATGGAGGCAAATAAGGCATTTTTTATGTTTTATGAGTCAAGGTAAAAAATCATACATAAGTATAAAATGTAAATATTCTAGATAAAATAGGGATCAAGTTAAACAGTTCTAAGTGGCAATCATTTTCAGGTTCAATCCTGACCACAGGCAATAATAATAAAATACATAACTTAAAACTTGTATCTGGTCATGGTTAATGGAATGAGTGCAGTCTACCTTAGTGGACTGAATAAAGGGGTTGGTTTGATGTTCTGTGAAAGTTTTAAAATTTGAAAAGAAGGTTTCCGAGTATGACAAGAAGGTTCCTGAGTTCAAAGAGGAAGTTCTTGAGTTCGAGAAAGTTCCCAAGTAACAAGTACCACCTGAAGAAGGCTGGAGAACCCATCTGCCAAAAGCTTGTGTATATAACAATGAAGATAGGACAATAGGACAAAGATGAAACAGAGAAGTTTGCCGGTCAGACATTGCAGATGCTAGCTCAATGTTATATATATATGGATGTGGAATAGAAATATAGAGAGAATTTTTATTAAAACATTCTTTTAAGCATTCTAATTTTTATAAATGTACATACATATGCATGCATACATACATATGTGCATAACTATAAATATATATATATATATATATATATATATATATATATATTAGAGAGAGAGAGAGAGATGGTTATGTATAGAATGATAATTATATGCATATATGGCTACCAAATGTAGAAGTTAGAAGAATAAAAGTGTCTAGAAGAGAAAATAGAGTACAAAGCTACAGTGAGGCCTAATAACCAGGAGATAAAAATCTACAAATGTTTGACCCAAAATTCTGAAAAATAATCATAAAGTTACCTTTTCAAGTTGAAAATATGAAAAAAAATCATAAGGTTATCTGAATATGTGGAAAATGGAAGTGGAGAGGAAGCAGAAATTAAGTGGAGTTTCGTGAGAAGAATAAAATTGTGGAATGGTGCAAACTCTGATTAGAATAAAAGATGGCTATAATAGAATTTGCAAATCAAGATATTAAATAGAAATCAGATGATTACAAAATGGTGCCACTTAATATATATATATATATATATATATATATATATATATAAGGTCTCCAAAGTGCTGGGGATACAGGGAAACTGTTTATGCACCTATTGGCAACACTGTTGTGTTTGTTGTGCATGCACTTTGGCCTGGCAATTGTTTCTGATAGAGCTACCAATTGACGCTACAGCCAAGTAGCTTGTGTAGTTATTTGGTTGCAAAAGGCATTTGACCAATTGAAATTCATCACAATTAATGGAAGTCTATGGCAAGTCATGTATGGATGTCAAAAACGTCCATAAGTGGTGTAAGGAGTTTGCAATGATGAGATTTTATGCTTCCTCAACAACAAACAGTGAGCTGGTATGATTCAGGCATACAAAAACTGCCACAATACCTACAAAAATGCATTAACCAAAATGACAATTATATATAAAAACAGATACATGTTCAAACTTTAAAATGATGGCTCCCAATAAAATTTTGTGTTTTTCTTAATTATAAGGCGTATGTAAGATTTCAAATCTGAATATCTCTTTTTGTAGTTATAAGATGACACATACGTACCATAACATTTCTTATATATATATATATATATATATATAATATTATATATTGGGTTCTGCCAGTATTAATTAAAAGTATAATAGCTTCTTTGTGTCATTGTCTAGGCATTTAAGTTAGTTATAGAAGAGAGTTTTGCCTGGCGGTCTGCACACTGCTCTTTTTTTTTGTCAATCAACGCAGTACATTTTAATAATGAAACATTTTTGCAAAATATCTGATGAGGGTGAGAGTATATGAGGAAGTGGATGTCTTTCTTAAAGCATTATGATCAAGAAGACAAAAATATCTATGCTCAGAAAATGAAATTTGTTAACTAGATTTCACTTTTCATATAAATAACAATTTCTGCTTCTTTGTATCTCATCTCCCTATATAATACACCAGATATTTAAGCAGATACTTTAGGGTTTCATAAATGGAAGATTCCCCAATATAATATTGTACCAAATACTAATATTCTAATTTCTCTTTCAGATATATTAAGAGCATTAACAAGGCAATTAACAATCTGCATACAAAAATGAAAAGGCATATTGCACTCATGGTGTTGCATAATGGTTAGGCAGAAGCTTATTATTTTTGTAATGTCATGTAGATTTAAAAAATATATGAATAATAAACCAAATAGAAAATAGTCACCGTGTTTAATCGACAGAGTGTCACCCCTAGGTTATCTGGAAATGTAGCTTTCATTGGCCTAAAGGGTTATGTAACCAGGTGACTCTGAGAAATAGATTAGAATGTAGTCAGTTGGACACTGAGCACTTAATTCAGACAGATGTAGTTATGCATCTCTGCTCATTTTATGTATGAGTCAGCTAAGAATGTTTTGGGAAATAATTGATTGAGGGTAATAAAAAAGTAAAAATATGTGTTATTTCTATGACTAAAAACAAAAAAAGATGGGACACACAGAGAATGAGAAAACTCCAATGGAAGAAGAAACACCATCCTGATATGAAGAAACAGACACCCTCCAGTTGAAAGAGAACACCGAATAAACAACCCCTGATGGACGATGAAAGATGGAACAGAGAGAACTATAATAGAAGTAAGAACTTATGAAGTAGTCTACAACAATAGTACTAGCCATCACCAACCAATTTGATAAAGAGGTAAACTGAAGGTACAACAAATGGCTTTCAGTAAATTCTGTGAAGGTGCCTACAGCAATGCATACCAAGTTCTCCACTTATGAAGGGCCTCATGATCAATATCATCAATTACATTAACTGGTGGTCAAGCTCTGGATCAAGGTGGGTGTAGCCATGTGGAGGCTATACATATTTCAGCATGACTCTCACCTGATCTACATGACCCAGGAGTGACTGGCTGAGAATTTACATAATTATATCATCCTGAAGATATGGCCTCCCATTTCTCCTAATTTGAATCCTTATATCTGGAGAATCATTAAGAGGTTGACTAACCAGTGGTTTTACAATACCAATGTTTGGAATATACAGATTACTTCTCCTGAAGAGGAGTAAAACCTCCCAAAGAAAAGGGAGTTCTGCTTATGACATTAAATTGCATATGTGGTGAGGCTACAGTTCTGAAGAACTGGGTAATGTGGAGACATCACTTCAATGTTATTACTCCTAGATATACTCTGATCTGGAGTGGTAATACCTATTAGGGTTCAAACATATCTATTTGAAAATTATTAGATAGAAATACTTGAAACCATAAAACTGCAAATTATTTGTATTATGAAGTTACTTTACAAATATTTATCATTATTTAGTTGAAATCATATAATTTGTATGCAAATTAATATTAATAGCATTAGATAAATACCTGAAACCATATAGATGTGTGCAAACAAAGGGTCATTATTATTACATTGGAGTGTTTATTTGAAACAATATAATTGCTAGAAAAAGAAAGAATGACTTCAACATGAAATTATCCAACAAAGAGTGATATGGCAAGGCACTTGTTTTTAATATCCTTTTTCTGTTTTTCTAAGTTGAACAATTATTTTGGAAAAATGCACTGAATTTTTTTTCTTCTGTTTTTATATTTTTTCTCTTTTCTTGCTTACCTGGTTTCTACTTAGAATTGCAAATGAATATTTATGAAAATTATCCTGGACTGGAACAGGCATGCTTGGTGGCTGATAAGATCTATGTGATATCAGCAGGACCAACCATAGAGGATGCAGAAGTTCTGAGAAGTTACAAGTTCCATTTCAGTACTATGATATTTGTAATACTGCCACTTTTCATTTGCATTACACAATGCACTGAATATATTGGTCCTTTATTTTGCTTTAACTACAAATACTAGATCACTATACTTTTTAAAAAAATTAAGTGGCTGTTAAAATTCATGCAAATATTCATTTGTGTACAATGTATATTTAAAATGAAATCAAGACTCAAGCTGTGACAATGAAGGAAACAAATTATCTTTAAAATTGTTCAATTGGCATTTTGACACAATTATTCCAGCAAGTTTTCCATTGGTTAAAGCACCTTTGAAATTCTTCTTTTGATATAGTGTGAAGTTGTGCTGAAATATTTGTTGATGTCTTCCACATCCTAAAATCTTATCCTGGAGGGTGTGGCATTTGCAAACATCATATATTTCATCTTTGTTATGTAAATTGCTCAACCGTGCACAGGTTTTCATTTTAATTTATTTTATTTTAATATTCTTCAGTCTTTATACTTTATTATGAACAATGAATGAAATATTAATTTTCTTCAAACTAGTCGCTTTCACATTCAATACGCTTATTCCAGTAAGTTTTCCATTGGTCGAGGCACCTCTAATATAGTGTGGAACTGCAATGTCATATTTCTTTTAATGAATCCTCTTTCATCAAATAAGTGATATGTTATTCTTCTAAAAAATGTGTCATGTTTATTTGTCCAATATGAGAATGTTTATCTTTATTGGAGAACCATTCTCCCCATGGGCAAGAAATGATATTTTATAAAAGTATTTTTAGGACTAATGTTTATGGTGATAGTAGGATTAAATGTTTTTTTTTCTTTCTTTATAATATATAATAAATATTTCATTTTGATTGGTTTTTGTTGCACTTTGATGAGATAAGTAATATGCTAAAATAGAAATCAACATGTCTTATGCTTGTTCCTCACAAATGACCAGTGAATGCTGGGACATGGAGGAAAAGTCTATGGAGAATCTTGACACTCCCTTAATCCTTATATAGGATCCTTGTAAGGAAATGAAAAGCTGAATAAAAAATTCATAAGATGTTTTTTTACCATCATATTCAATAAGACTTGTTTGCAGGAAAAGCCGTGATTTAATATATATATATATATATATATATATATATATATATATATATATATATATATATATATATATATATATTAAATCACACACACACATTATATATATATATATATATATATATATGAAACATCATATATAAAATTATATAAAAATTATTGGATATTAGAATTTATGAAAATTGTTCTACTCCTCAAGTTTCAGAAGGTTGATTCTCAGGTAGTCAGTAAAATGAATGGAATTACTAAGTAATTATTTTTCCCACTTGGATATTTTTCTGTTAGTCATACAATAAACACATTTTATCATATCTCTCTCTCTCTCTCTCTCTCTCTCTATATATATATATATATATATATATATATATACATACATATATATATATATATATATATAAATATATATATATATATATATATACATACACATATATATGTATATACATATATATCCACAATCGGAATATACGTCGTATCATAGAATCCTCGGCCATCTCGATTCTTAATACTCTACCACAGAGACCTGGTTTTTTATAAAATATCACCTTTCCTTGCTAGAACTATATTAAAAAACTTTAATATACACCACTAAATTTCTTATTACTCACACTAATTTTCCTATTATCTTCCCACTTGTAATATATTTCCCCCTAATCTCTTTCCTCCCATTCTCCCTATTAATATTACATTAAAATTTTTAAACTTAATATTCTTCCTATTAATATTACTTATAAACTTAATTAACTTACACTTCTTCTAGCCTACCCCCCCCCCCTTCATTATTCATTTGTTTTAATTTAATCCTCTATTTTTATCATTTTTCATTTTAATGTCTTTCATCTATATTTTTCAACTTACTGATTTATTTTTTCTCTACATTCCATTTACTTAATTTGATTCTTACCTAAACAACATTTTTTAATATCATTAGATTAATTTCATTATATATCCATAAATTAACCACCCAATATTCATACATACGCATATACATTTTTCTACTTAAATAACTATTTAATATTTAAAAACAAATAAATATAATAACTAATAACAATACTACTACACCTATAAATAAATTTAATTAATAATTTATTCTATTACATAAATAAACTCCCACTCCACATATACTAGTTATTTTATTTTATCTTTATCATTTTAAATTTTACCTCTAAAATTAAATCAGACTTTTAATATACAAATAAAATATAGTGACAACTAATCCAATTATTATTTTAACCACTATCCAATTACCATCTTCAAACTGATTAATATACCTTTCTATTTAATTTGATTTAACTAAACATCATTTTTAGAACTTCACCACAATAAATTTACCTACTTTAACATATTAACTTATGTGTCTCTCCTTCATATTTCTATACTTTTTATTTTTCCCTTTACCTTACCTTTTGATTTTCTTTACTTTTACAACTTACCCATTTTTATACCAAATTCTATTAATCTTCTTCAATTTATTAATCAATAAAAATTTTTTACATTATATAATAATCTATTTTATAATATACTAATAATTACAATATATTAATAATCTATTTAATAATAAACTAATAATTATATAAATTTATATCATTTCTATTAATCTAATATTTAAATACTTTTAATACATTATAATCCATTAATCATCATCAATTTATTTTATCAAAAATAATTTTTTACCTTACATAATTACCATCCATTAATTTATTAATATTACTTTATCTCTACTTCTCCTTATTTTACTTTACTTAAATACCACTTGCCCCTTTTTACTAAAATAATTATAATATTAAAACAAAATTATTTGCCCCTTTTTTTATTTTTAGTTTAGAAAACTAAAACTAAAAATTTTTTTACTATATAACAAAATTTTCATGTGACAACAAGCCCTCCTTTTTTCATTCCATTTACCTCTATTCTAAACCTCAATAATTTATTTTCTTCTTTCTTCCTACTCACTATCATTGACGACTTTAATTACATACCTTATCCACATTTATTTAAAAATATTTTCGCACCCATTTTTTTACACAAACTCTTTTTTCTTAATCTTTTCCCTCTTTTTCTTATTAAATTCTACCTTAATCTTATTATAATGGAGATTGTGTGTTTTTCTATCTGTAACCGAAACTATATCACTACTTAAGTCACAATTCCCTTAATTATTTACGTCAAATTAGCCATGGTTTCATTCTTTTAAACCTTCAATTATTAATAAAATTGTTTTACATTATTAATACAGTTGACCATATCTACATACTGTATTTACCGCGTACCCCACTTGTACGGGTCAGGCACAAAGTCCCTATTAACGTGGGACCACCCACAAACCGAAGCTCATGGAGTGGCAGGTGAAAAATTGCGTCGATCCCGTCGGCATTCCCCCTCAAGGGGGGCGCCTCAGGCACTGGGCAATAAACCCAGCCCTGCCCCTTTAAATCGAGGGGCAGGTGTTGCCTGGGGGGATGGCCCCCTGGGATCGACGCTATTAACTCGTAAAGATCCAGGGCCGAAGCCACTGGACCCCCGGCGTGGGCCGGAGCTACATAGTATTTACCGCGTACCCCACTTGTACGGGTCAGGCACAAAGTCCCTATTAACGTGGGACCACCCACAAGCCGAAGCTCATGGAGTGGCAGGTGAAAAATTGCGTCGATCCCGTCGGCATTCCCCCTCAAGGGGGGCGCCTCAGGCACTGGGCAATAAACCCAGCCCTGCCCCTTTAAATCAAGGGGGCAGGTGTTGCCTGGGGGGATGGCCCCCTGGGATCGACGCTATTAACTCGTAAAAAGGTCCAGGGCCGAAGCCACTGGACCCCCGGCGTGGGCCGGAGCTACATACTAATAACATGTGATTGTATTTATATATACAACAAAAAGCGGTTTACAGTATGAATGGGAAGGCTTATTTGCATATTGATATTTAAAATTTGATTTTAATAAATATGTGCTTGGTATTATTGATATCTAATTGTTTGGTTTTATCTTAATGAATATGAGCAAAAATCTCGGAGATAAATCTTTAAAGAAAATTATTTACAAGAAGATATAACTGTAATTTTATTCTTTACTTCCTATTTTAACTAAATAGTTAAATTAGAAAAATTTAGTAATGAAAGACGGAAGGGATGGAAGAGTAAGTTTCAGTTGTTCTATTTTTTGATTATAGCCCCCTCTGTTTCAATTCTTTCTTTTTTTCACTCTTATTTCGTTAGTCTTTCTAATTTAATATGATATTTTATTACATTAAAACTTAAGTACTTGCACCCGGAGGGTGCATATATTTGCTAGTTAATCTAATAATTCTGATTCTTTTTGCTGTTTCTTTTCTTTCCAAACATAATATCACCACATCACTTTATTTAACATTTCATTTTTTAATTTCAATTCATCATTTAACACATTTCCTTACTTGACCCATTCGCTCATTTTAAGGTGTTAACTTTTTTCGGTTTTCACCGATTTATTTCTTCTCTACTTTTTTCTTACCCCAAACAATAACATGTAAACACATCTCATTCAAACATCAACAAGTTTTATGATTACTAATAACATTTCAATCTTTGCAATATAAACTATACCCATCCACCAGAACTTTCAAAAATTTTTTTAACCGTCCCTAAACGGCGTCTGCGTTCATAAACATTTTTAAAAATATTCTTTTTCAAACTTTTTGAAATTCCATTCTTATCTCCAACTCAAAAAATAAAAATTATACTCTGATGAAGGTCGGCAAAATCTGTGAACGGAACATTTTATGCATTTTTCCTATTATTATTATCATCATCATTTCAACTCCATCTGATTATTTTAATAATAATAATAACGTAAATCCGTATACATGTGTCAGTGATATCGATTAAAAGTGATATCGATAAAATTCATTTTTATCCATCTACATTTCTTTTCTTTACTCATTTTTTCCTCATATATATGTATATATATGTATATACATATATATACATATATATATATGGGAGAATATGTGCTTAAATGAAGTCGAACCTATTTTTTGAAATTTAATTCATTAATAATTAATTAGGCGGGATTAAACTATTTAAATGTAAGGCTAAACAAATCGAGAAAAATCAATCTCTGTATGTACATTTCGGCCTATTAGGCCTCATCAGCAGAGCTATAGATACGAAGACCGCCCCGTGTGTGATTCGAAACCTGTCTGTCAAATTAGCAGGCAAGTGTCTTACCTCCACACCAAACGGACTTAGCAGTTTCTTCGCTTTGTTAAGTAGTAGTATTTTATATTCCTCTTAAGTGACCTCTACACGAACTTACGAAACGTAAACAAACAGACGATGTTTGTGATATGGCTATTTTTCAGCCGACAATATTTGGGAGAATATGTGCTTAAATGAAGTCGAACCTATTTTTTGAAATTTAATTCATTAATAATTAATTAGGCGGGATTAAACTATTTAAATGTAAGGCTAAACAAATCGAGAAAAATCAATCTCTGTATGTACATTTCGGCCTATTAGGCCTCATCAGCAGAGCTATAGATACGAAGACCGCCCCGTGTGTGATTCGAAACCTGTCTGTCAAATTAGCAGGCAAGTGTCTTACCTCCACACCAAACGGACTTAGCAGAATTTTCTTCGCTTTGTTAAGTAGTAGTATTTTATATTCCTCTTAAGTGACCTCTACACGAACTTACGAAACGTAAACAAACAGACGATGTTTGTGATATGGCTATTTTTCAGCCGACAATATTTGGGAGAATATGTGCTTAAATGAAGTCGAACCTATTTTTTGAAATTTAATTCATTAATAATTAATTAGGCGGGATTAAACTATTTAAATGTAAGGCTAAACAAATCGAGAAAAATCAATCTCTGTATGTACATTTCGGCCTATTAGGCCTCATCAGCAGAGCTATAGATACGAAGACCGCCCCGTGTGTGATTCGAAACCTGTCTGTCAAATTAGCAGGCAAGTGTCTTACCTCCACACCAAACGGACTTAGCAGAATTTTCTTCGCTTTGTTAAGTAGTAGTATTTTATATTCCTCTTAAGTGACCTCTACACGAACTTACGAAACGTAAACAAACAGACGATGTTTGTGATATGGCTATTTTTCAGCCGACAATATTTGGGAGAATATGTGCTTAAATGAAGTCGAACCTATTTTTTGAAATTTAATTCATTAATAATTAATTAGGCGGGATTAAACTATTTAAATGTAAGGCTAAACAAATCGAGAAAAATCAATCTCTGTATGTACATTTCGGCCTATTAGGCCTCATCAGCAGAGCTATAGATACGAAGACCGCCCCGTGTGTGATTCGAAACCTGTCTGTCAAATTAGCAGGCAAGTGTCTTACCTCCACACCAAACGGACTTAGCAGAATTTTCTTCGCTTTGTTAAGTAGTAGTATTTTATATTCCTCTTAAGTGACCTCTACACGAACTTACGAGACGTAAACAAACAGACGATGTTTGTGATATGGCTATTTTTCAGCCGACAATATTTGGGAGAATATGTGCTTAAATGAAGTCGAACCTATTTTTTGAAATTTAATTCATTAATAATTAATTAGGCGGGATTAAACTATTTAAATGTAAGGCTAAACAAATCGAGAAAAATCAATCTCTGTATGTACATTTCGGCCTATTAGGCCTCATCAGCAGAGCTATAGATACGAAGACCGCCCCGTGTGTGATTCGAAACCTGTCTGTCAAATTAGCAGGCAAGTGTCTTACCTCCACACCAAACGGACTTAGCAGAATTTTCTTCGCTTTGTTAAGTAGTAGTATTTTATATTCCTCTTAAGTGACCTCTACACGAACTTACGAGACGTAAACAAACAGACGATGTTTGTGATATGGCTATTTTTCAGCCGACAATATTTGGGAGAATATGTGCTTAAATGAAGTCGAACCTATTTTTTGAAATTTAATTCATTAATAATTAATTAGGCGGGATTAAACTATTTAAATGTAAGGCTAAACAAATCGAGAAAAATCAATCTCTGTATGTACATTTCGGCCTATTAGGCCTCATCAGCAGAGCTATAGATACGAAGACCGCCCCGTGTGTGATTCGAAACCTGTCTGTCAAATTAGCAGGCAAGTGTCTTACCTCCACACCAAACGGACTTAGCAGATTTTCTTCGCTTTGTTAAGTAGTAGTATTTTATATTCCTCTTAAGTGACCTCTACACGAACTTACGAGACGTAAACAAACAGACGATGTTTGTGATATGGCTATTTTTCAGCCGACAATATTTGGGAGAATATGTGCTTAAATGAAGTCGAACCTATTTTTTGAAATTTAATTCATTAATAATTAATTAGGCGGGATTAAACTATTTAAATGTAAGGCTAAACAAATCGAGAAAAATCAATCTCTGTATGTACATTTCGGCCTATTAGGCCTCATCAGCAGAGCTATAGATACGAAGACCGCCCCGTGTGTGATTCGAAACCTGTCTGTCAAATTAGCAGGCAAGTGTCTTACCTCCACACCAAACGGACTTAGCAGATTTTCTTCGCTTTGTTAAGTAGTAGTATTTTATATTCCTCTTAAGTGACCTCTACACGAACTTACGAGACGTAAACAAACAGACGATGTTTGTGATATGGCTATTTTTCAGCCGACAATATTTGGGAGAATATGTGCTTAAATGAAGTCGAACCTATTTTTTGAAATTTAATTCATTAATAATTAATTAGGCGGGATTAAACTATTTAAATGTAAGGCTAAACAAATCGAGAAAAATCAATCTCTGTATGTACATTTCGGCCTATTAGGCCTCATCAGCAGAGCTATAGATACGAAGACCGCCCCGTGTGTGATTCGAAACCTGTCTGTCAAATTAGCAGGCAAGTGTCTTACCTCCACACCAAACGGACTTAGCAGATTTTCTTCGCTTTGTTAAGTAGTAGTATTTTATATTCCTCTTAAGTGACCTCTACACGAACTTACGAGACGTAAACAAACAGACGATGTTTGTGATATGGCTATTTTTCAGCCGACAATATTTGGGAGAATATGTGCTTAAATGAAGTCGAACCTATTTTTTGAAATTTAATTCATTAATAATTAATTAGGCGGGATTAAACTATTTAAATGTAAGGCTAAACAAATCGAGAAAAATCAATCTCTGTATGTACATTTCGGCCTATTAGGCCTCATCAGCAGAGCTATAGATACGAAGACCGCCCCGTGTGTGATTCGAAACCTGTCTGTCAAATTAGCAGGCAAGTGTCTTACCTCCACACCAAACGGACTTAGCAGATTTTCTTCGCTTTGTTAAGTAGTAGTATTTTATATTCCTCTTAAGTGACCTCTACACGAACTTACGAGACGTAAACAAACAGACGATGTTTGTGATATGGCTATTTTCAGCCGACAATATTTGGGAGAATATGTGCTTAAATGAAGTCGAACCTATTTTTTGAAATTTAATTCATTAATAATTAATTAGGCGGGATTAAACTATTTAAATGTAAGGCTAAACAAATCGAGAAAAATCAATCTCTGTATGTACATTTCGGCCTATTAGGCCTCATCAGCAGAGCTATAGATACGAAGACCGCCCCGTGTGTGATTCGAAACCTGTCTGTCAAATTAGCAGGCAAGTGTCTTACCTCCACACCAAACGGACTTAGCAGATTTTCTTCGCTTTGTTAAGTAGTAGTATTTTATATTCCTCTTAAGTGACCTCTACACGAACTTACGAGACGTAAACAAACAGACGATGTTTGTGATATGGCTATTTTTCAGCCGACAATATTTGGGAGAATATGTGCTTAAATGAAGTCGAACCTATTTTTTGAAATTTAATTCATTAATAATTAATTAGGCGGGATTAAACTATTTAAATGTAAGGCTAAACAAATCGAGAAAAATCAATCTCTGTATGTACATTTCGGCCTATTAATCCTTTAAATTTGACAGACAGGTTTCGAATCACACACGGGGCGGTCTTCGTATCTATAGCTCTGCTGATGAGGCCTAATAGGCCGAAATGTACATACAGAGATTGATTTTTCTCGATTTGTTTAGCCTTACATTTAAATAGTTTAATCCCGCCTAATTAATTATTAATGAATTAAATTTCAAAAAATAGGTTCGACTTCATTTAAGCACATATTCTCCCAAATATTGTCGGCTGAAAAATAGCCATATCACAAACATCGTCTGTTTGTTTACGTTTCGTAAGTTCGTGTAGAGGTCACTTAAGAGGAATATAAAATACTACTACTTAACAAAGCGAAGAAAATTCTGCTAAGTCCGTTTGGTGTGGAGGTAAGACACTTGCCTGCTAATTTGACAGACAGGTTTCGAATCACACACGGGGCGGTCTTCGTATCTATAGCTCTGCTGATGAGGCCTAATAGGCCGAAATGTACATACAGAGATTGATTTTTCTCGATTTGTTTAGCCTTACATTTAAATAGTTTAATCCCGCCTAATTAATTATTAATGAATTAAATTTCAAAAAATAGGTTCGACTTCATTTAAGCACATATTCTCCCAAATATTGTCGGCTGAAAAATAGCCATATCACAAACATCGTCTGTTTGTTTACGTTTCGTAAGTTCGTGTAGAGGTCACTTAAGAGGAATATAAAATACTACTACTTAACAAAGCGAAGAAAATTCTGCTAAGTCCGTTTGGTGTGGAGGTAAGACACTTGCCTGCTAATTTGACAGACAGGTTTCGAATCACACACGGGGCGGTCTTCGTATCTATAGCTCTGCTGATGAGGCCTAATAGGCCGAAATGTACATACAGAGATTGATTTTTCTCGATTTGTTTAGCCTTACATTTAAATAGTTTAATCCCGCCTAATTAATTATTAATGAATTAAATTTCAAAAAATAGGTTCGACTTCATTTAAGCACATATTCTCCCAAATATTGTCGGCTGAAAAATAGCCATATCACAAACATCGTCTGTTTGTTTACGTTCGTAAGTTCGTGTAGAGGTCACTTAAGAGGAATATAAAATACTACTACTTAACAAAGCGAAGAAAATTCTGCTAAGTCCGTTTGGTGTGGAGGTAAGACACTTGCCTGCTAATTTGACAGACAGGTTTCGAATCACACACGGGGCGGTCTTCGTATCTATAGCTCTGCTGATGAGGCCTAATAGGCCGAAATGTACATACAGAGATTGATTTTTCTCGATTTGTTTAGCCTTACATTTAAATAGTTTAATCCCGCCTAATTAATTATTAATGAATTAAATTTCAAAAAATAGGTTCGACTTCATTTAAGCACATATTCTCCCAAATATTGTCGGCTGAAAAATAGCCATATCACAAACATCGTCTGTTTGTTTACGTTTCGTAAGTTCGTGTAGAGGTCACTTAAGAGGAATATAAAATACTACTACTTAACAAAGCGAAGAAAATTCTGCTAAGTCCGTTTGGTGTGGAGGTAAGACACTTGCCTGCTAATTTGACAGACAGGTTTCGAATCACACACGGGGCGGTCTTCGTATCTATAGCTCTGCTGATGAGGCCTAATAGGCCGAAATGTACATACAGAGATTGATTTTTCTCGATTTGTTTAGCCTTACATTTAAATAGTTTAATCCCGCCTAATTAATTATTAATGAATTAAATTTCAAAAAATAGGTTCGACTTCATTTAAGCACATATTCTCCCAAATATTGTCGGCTGAAAAAATAGCCATATCACAAACATCGTCTGTTTGTTTACGTTTCGTAAGTTCGTGTAGAGGTCACTTAAGAGGAATATAAAATACTACTACTTAACAAAGCGAAGAAAATTCTGCTAAGTCCGTTTGGTGTGGAGGTAAGACACTTGCCTGCTAATTTGACAGACAGGTTTCGAATCACACACGGGGCGGTCTTCGTATCTATAGCTCTGCTGATGAGGCCTAATAGGCCGAAATGTACATACAGAGATTGATTTTTCTCGATTTGTTTAGCCTTACATTTAAATAGTTTAATCCCGCCTAATTAATTATTAATGAATTAAATTTCAAAAAATAGGTTCGACTTCATTTAAGCACATATTCTCCCAAATATTGTCGGCTGAAAAATAGCCATATCACAAACATCGTCTGTTTGTTTACGTTTCGTAAGTTCGTGTAGAGGTCACTTAAGAGGAATATAAAATACTACTACTTAACAAAGCGAAGAAAATTCTGCTAAGTCCGTTTGGTGTGGAGGTAAGACACTTGCCTGCTAATTTGACAGACAGGTTTCGAATCACACACGGGGCGGTCTTCGTATCTATAGCTCTGCTGATGAGGCCTAATAGGCCGAAATGTACATACAGAGATTGATTTTTCTCGATTTGTTTAGCCTTACATTTAAATAGTTTAATCCCGCCTAATTAATTATTAATGAATTAAATTTCAAAAAATAGGTTCGACTTCATTTAAGCACATATTCTCCCAAATATTGTCGGCTGAAAAAATAGCCATATCACAAACATCGTCTGTTTGTTTACGTTTCGTAAGTTCGTGTAGAGGTCACTTAAGAGGAATATAAAATACTACTACTTAACAAAGCGAAGAAAATTCTGCTAAGTCCGTTTGGTGTGGAGGTAAGACACTTGCCTGCTAATTTGACAGACAGGTTTCGAATCACACACGGGGCGGTCTTCGTATCTATAGCTCTGCTGATGAGGCCTAATAGGCCGAAATGTACATACAGAGATTGATTTTTCTCGATTTGTTTAGCCTTACATTTAAATAGTTTAATCCCGCCTAATTAATTATTAATGAATTAAATTTCAAAAAATAGGTTCGACTTCATTTAAGCACATATTCTCCCAAATATTGTCGGCTGAAAAATAGCCATATCACAAACATCGTCTGTTTGTTTACGTTTCATATATATATATATAAAATCATCGAACAATGTTTTCTATTTATAAGTCAATAAACATGACTGAGAAAGTTAACTCTTATAGTTTATAGTGCAACTTTTCAGTTCTTAAAAATTGGCATGTTTAAATATCATAGATTTCATAGGTGACATTTGAACTTTTATTAAAATTGTTGTTTTGTAATTAATACTAATGCTAAAAAAGTCTTAATTTTTTAGAGAACTACTGAAAACATTAGCGGACCTGACCATCTGGAACCCCCTAAACAATATGGGGGATCGATTTACCATAAACTTATACAAGGAAATGAGCACCCGTGAAAACTAAAAAAATAAAGAACTTTTAAGAATTTTTTTTTACAATCTGATCGATTGGTGTGTAATCGATAATAATCCACTGAAGGAAAAAAAAAAAATTTTTTTTTTAAAAAAAATTAGATGGGGGGATTATCAGGTCCACCAAAACGTTTTTAAACAATGTGTTTTTAAAATATTATCTTAAGTTTAAGCAAAAATAGATATTGCATTACAAGAATTTAAATTTTCAATTCTCAGCTTCTTTTTAAACTCAACATGTAATTAAGAACTAGATGTCAATTGTTGTCATGTACAAAAAATTGTGGAAAAATTAAAATTGTTCCAAAACAAGTTTATGGTTACTTTTTTATTTGAATAAAATGGCGAAATCTTTCAACTACTAATATGAACACAATTTTAATTCTAAACTTGTTATTATTAGAGTTTTTTAAGGGCTAAAAGTAAAAATAAAATAAAATTGACAAATACTTATTCATAGATTGGTTAGAGCAGATTTTTGGCAATTTTTTTGTGATGGGGGGTTAAAATTGTTTTGTAAAATCAAGGATTTTTCAACAAATTGGGTATACTTACAAGAACGTATATTACATTAAGTAACAATATTTTTGTTTATTTTATTTTCCTTTCTTTACATGTGTCTAATTCGGTTGTAATTTAAATATATATTACATTAAGTTTTTCTGTTCTATTAGGTACATGTGATGTTACAAAATTTATTAAAAAAAACAAAAACAAAAACAAATATACAAACGAATACTTTCAATTTGTTGTATAGTAATATGTAATAATTTTAAACTATAAAACAGAAAATACAAATCCTGAAATATACAAATTCTCAATGATTTTAGTTTCAAGAATTATTTTCCTCTTACCCCCTCTCTAACTACTGTCTTCCACTTTCTCTCTCACTCCCTGGTGTTCCAAATTTCATTTTAGTCTGGTCATGGACCGAGTACTTTAGCTAGTATATATATATATGTGAGTTATTCCATGTCAGATCATACAGTAAAAAGTAAAATTGTCACCCATTCCCTTCAATTTTTCTGAAATTTTTCCACGTGTGAATTATGTTAACATTTAGATGGTCTCCAAAATTTGAGCTTCCAATTCCAAAAATTGGTTGAATTATGTTGATTTTTAGCTCTCCAAAATTGGTAGGGTTGGCGAAAAATGGCAACTTTTTATAATCTATTTTTGTCAGTAAAATGAGTTCTAGAGCTTCCCTACTTACTAAACATTGGTTTACAAAAGCATTTTTGTCCTATCTTTTTGGTACAAATAATGTTCAATATATGTTAAATAATATTAGAAAAAATTGTTGATGTACACGCAGTGCTATATCGGGTTATTGATCTTATGAAAAAAATCAGAAATCATCAATAACTCAAAGTTGGTTGAGTTTAAGACTTTTATGATAGAATTTTTGGATTCCTTGGTCAAAAATGCTTTTATATACCAATTTTCAGGAGTAGGGAAGTTCTTGAACTCATTTTACAGACAAAAATTGATTACAAAAAGTTGCAAGTTTTTACGACCCCCCTCAAATTTGGAGAGCTAAAAATTGATATAACTCCACCAATTTTTGGAATTGGAAGCACAAATTTTGGGGATAGGTTAACTTTATCATAATTCACACTTGGATAAAATTTCAGAAATATTGAAGGGGTTGGCTGACAGGACCTGGATGATTTGACATGGAATTACCCATATATATATATATATTATCATACTAAAGCTGAGTGAATCAATGTTTATCTTCTAAAGGCTGTTTTACTGTTTAGTTTAATGACATGAAAATTTTACTAAATTATTCCTTAGTTCTAGGATAGAGTTATGTTTGAAAAACATTTCATTTTAATTGTTTCTAATTAGTTGTAATTTGCAATTAAATAAAAAACTGACCCATGTTACTGCACAGTCTGCCTGTCACTTTCTCCCTCACTAAGTATATCTTGATTACCTCATCACTATATATGTTAATCTCTCAGTGAGTGTAGAGAGAGAGAGATGAAAGAGTTTGAAATGTATTTTCATAAGCAGCCAACCTGGGGCAACATCTTGGCTCTTAATTAATTTAAATTAGGTCAAACATTCCCTTTCTTAGAAATGTTTCAAAATGATTTTAATGTCTTTTTTAAAATTCCCCAGACAAATTTTTAAAAAAAATTCAATTCACCTAGCAAACTCACTTTTCCTTAATCCCAATTACCTACTCAGAACTCAATGGGTGACCCAACATATCACGTTTTGTCTAGTATATATATGTGTGTGTGTGTGTGTGTGCGCATGTGTGTGTGCATGTATAGGATTAAAAACAATTTTCTTGTTGTTTTTATTACAATGCTCAGCATCAAGACTTGCCCAATTTTCAATGTATCTTAATATTTTATATATATATATATATATATATATATATATATATATATGAGTGAGAAAAGGTGGAATGAAAACATCACACAATGCTGTTAAAGAAGAAAACAATTTATAATATAATCATAGCTGATATTGATCAATATTTCGATTTTACAAAAATCATCATCAGAGCTCATTCACTCCCGTAGTTGTTTGGGTCGGAGAGGAAAGTCAAAATGAGTTTACAAAACAAAAAACCTTAATACTGCAAAAAACGAAAGACGTTACAATATTCACCAACGTGGGCATTTCGCGCCATATATATGTCGGTCATGTTCCATGTATATCTTTTGTCAACAAATGTAGCGAATTTTTGAGATGTTGGCAACAAGGCGAAAACAATTTAAATGGAAGGGGATGGGTGTTAAGAAATGTGACGGTTGGAATTCAAAAGACTTTTAGTAAAGGAATTTTTTACGATTAAATGTTTTTATTATTTAAATTTTATTTTTAAGTTCTGTAATTCATAAATGATTAGATATTTACTGTAATTAGTTTTTATATATAAAGTGAAAAAGTTATGAGCGGAATATGTTAATATTTTAGAAAAGGAGTTTTTATATATTTTTATTTTACGATTAATTATTTTTAAATTTCTAATTATTATTATTATTAAGTTCTGTATTTAATAAATGATTAAATATTTATTGTGTTTTGTTTTTATATATAAAGTAAAAAAAGGTTATGGGCGGAATTGGTTATTATTTTAGATAATGTTAAGCGATTTGGATCTAATGTAAGGTATTATTTTAAACCGAAAACAAAAACAAAATAAAACGGAAAAGATCTTATTCATAAAACAAAACAATAAACCAAAATTTAATTTAATTTAATGGGACGTAAATAACGGAAAAAGTTATGTGAAGGGGATTTTATGGTTTCTGATAATAAGAGTCGCTAGATAAGGGGATATATTAAAGAAACCTTGTCTTTGGGGTATGGTTTTATGGGTAAGAATAACACAAATAATAATTTTGGTTTAAGGGCATATTAAGTGGGCAACTTTTAGCAACTAAACTCTCGCATTTCAAAAAAAAATTCTACTTATTTAATTATTTCCTTCAACTTAATTTTTGTTTTTTCTTTTTCATATTCTTTATATCTTATTCATATTTGTTCTTCAATATTCATACTTCATCCTCTTTCTCCTTCCTTTCCTTTTCTATTTCTTCTCCATTTTTCCTATTTTCTGATTCTTTCTTTCTTTTTTCATTTCTTATTTTTTGGTATTTCTTCTTCTTCTTCATTATTTCTTTTTTTTTTCTTTCTTTGTCATCTCCCACCTTCTTTCTTTCTTTTTTCTTGACAATATATGTTCTTATTAATCCACCCATCTCTTTGTCATTGTTCTCCCAATCTTTCTTCCTCTTTATTTTTTATTTGCTTCTTGTCTTTTCTTTTAACAATGTCCATTTGCAGCTTTGACTGATTTAATTCAACCATTTGCACCAACTCCTCCCCCCTACCCACAATATCCCAGCAGCTGTGCAGAAGACAGACTCCAATAATGTCTCCCTTAAGTGGACCATTCTCTCTCCACGGTGCCAACTTTTCTTATTATTCCCTGTTTTTCTTCTTTAAATTCCTTTATGGAAAATTCTACCTCTTCACAGCAATAGAATCATCATGTTGGTTGTGACACAGACTTTCAAAAACTGGAAACTTAATTATGTGTTCGGAATCAAAACATGGCAATAAAAAAAAGGTGGAATTTCTGTTCTTTATTCTTATCTTTATTTCATTTGTTCAATTAAATGCTGTCAACCAAACATCTAATTTTGACTTGTCATGAAGGTATTAGTAAAAAGTATATATCTATATGAGAACATTTAAAATTATTGTTACATTAAAATATTTCTGGTTGTTTAGGAATAACTGCAATCTTTGATAAAATAAAGAAAGATCCCAAACATCATTTACTTATCAACATCTTTAGTCAGCTTGAATTTTTATTTTATATCAATAATTGTATAAGAACTGTGCATATTAATATATAACCAACACAAGGTCCTTATAATGTATTAGTGCATCCATGGATACACTAACACTGAACATTCAAAAAGGAAAGACAAACAACTCACATGGACAATAAAAATATGAATGTTTAATACATAACAACATGCAATATAATAACATAATATGTATATAATTACCATCCCCTCTGCCTGAGCAGGATGTGACACAAGGTCAATTTCTTAAGGGAAGATTAACAGGTTTGAATTTAGAGTTTTCCTTTGCATAACCAAGGTTAAAGAGCCCAGTCTGCCCTACTATTTATCCATAGCTGGAGAGAGAATAGTTGAATTCATACCTTTCCCAAGGGTTTTAGCACTATATGAAATGCAAACAGCTTCATCCAGGATTCATGAACATCATCAACATAATATATATGTTCCAAACAGGTAATGAGCAACCAAAGAGCAACTCATGTTTGGTAATAGAAAAATATAATGTAAAATCTTTATCCCATTTATGTTTGAGGATCTTCATTGCCACAACATGACAATAAGATGTATTTTGCTGGAGACAGATAAGAATAAGTGTTCACCAAAGGTATAACCAAAGAGAGAATGAAAAAAGGGTTTCTCACATGACTAACAGTCATGGAATTAAAGAAACAATGTCTCAAGAGATCAAAGAAGATAACTCCATGTTACCCTACAAGTGAATTACCTAAAAACATCATCACCCCAGAGTCCTGGAAAATTCTCAGTACAGGCTAATCTATGCATTAATCTATTTCTACTAATTGTTCATGTGTGTCACAAGGAAAGAGGAGTGTGATATGGAATTTCTTAGCTTTGTTAGAAAATTATCAAGTCACTTCTTTAGCTTAATTGAACCTATACTTTTATACTCACTTGTACATTAAAGAGCTTTTGAGATTTATCAAATATAAAAATATATCCACCAATATTTGGTGTAAAGACTAAAGAGGTAAATAAATGAATAAACAACAACAATAATAATAATAATAATAATAATAATAATAATAATAATAAAATGAAAAGACCAAAAAAGACAACAGCAAATAAAACTGACAATACACCTGGAAAAAAATAAACCAAAACATATCAGTGAAAGAAGGAAGACTCAAAAGATAATGGGACAGAACCAAGCAATACAAATAAAACAGGACCTTCCAAAATAATGAAAGAAAATTTTACTAATAAGTCAGTAGATAAAGAATGAAAACAAACTAATATTCGAATACAATGGGCAAGATATGGGAAAAGAAAGAACATAACAGAATAGCTGAATGGATAAATAACATGAAAAAAGAAAGGCATGAAGATCCTGAGGACAATATACACCTAGACTTGCAAAAAAGCAACACTCAAGAAAGTACCAAACTGGAAAACACAAGGCCATGATTGTATACATGGATTCTGGATTTAAAAATTCTACGACAGAAAGAGTCTGTACTAAAATTAATCAGAATTTTTTTAATGTTTAAAACGTTTTATGTTGTGAATGTTTAGATGATTTGGTTTGTTTGGTTTATTTTGTTTTATGGAAACTCAGTGGGTCATTTAATTTAACTATAAAGTTTTGAAATAAATCAATTTTTAATGGATAATACAATTTTTTTTATAAATACATTTTTCTATTTAACCCATAGATGGGACCCTAACAGGTCAGAGTGGACCAGGAAGCAATGGTGATGAAGGGGTGCTCCACATTCCCCAAACCTCCAAAACTGGAACCTCACCATCAGATAGAGTATAACGTCATTTCCAGGACATGCAGGCCCTCAGTCACCGCCTTCTAGCACCCATATGATAAAAAGGGTTGAGGCTTGCCATGAGGGCAATAGGGTTGGGAAAATCATATAGGTCCTAGGGCTTGACGTGACCAGCTGATTGATCGGAGGGGGCCTCTCCGACCACCCGTCAAGCCCAAGATAGAGCCAAAGTGGAGTATTGCAAGTCATGAACTGCTCATCCACTTGGGTTCTATCCTTAAGCATCACAGGTTGCCACCAATGGTCAACAGGTGGCCCCCATTGGGGGAGTCTTACCCCTCTGCAGAGGTGCAGTCAGTGCATTCTAATGCCCCAGCCAACAAGGCAGCATGTTTAAATGAGAGTTACAACATGTTAACTCAACAGCAGATATGATATCACCATATGAACCTTTCAGCCAATGAATTTTTCAGCCCACTTTTATATTTCTGTATTCATAGAAACTTCCTAAAATGTATATATTAGAATTATTTCATAAAAATATTGTCTCTTATCTTATTTCCTAAGAAATACTGGGTACCTCTGGTAGCATTTATATATATGTGTGTGTGTGTGTGTGTGTGTGTGTGTGTACATTCATAGTATATTAAAATTTTTCATCCTGAATGTATTTAACTACTGGTTCAGTATGTGAATTTGTAATGGTAAATTGAATTCAGAATATCTCTTGTGATCAACAAAGATATTATGTACTAAAAGACTCTTCTATATTCAGAATTTTTCTCAGCTATAAAGATTGATAACTTTGCCACAAGACCATATTTATTGGGCACTCAGAGAGGAATGAACTCACTAAAATGACCAGGAAAACAAATATGCTAAACATCACTCAACAGCCAAAGCTTTCTCAAAATTGTGTATATAATATCTATAACACTACACAAACCATCTTGTTGAATCATTTTAATATTTGAAGCTAATGTCTGTATAAGAATTATTTCTTATTTGAAGTAATCATGTGTTTTATGCATTCAAGTGTTTTATGTACTCTGATTACATAAATGCATATACACTTACATAGACAAGTTAATTGCTGCTTTATATGCAGAAGCTGTTATAAATGTCACAAGAAAATAAATGATAAAAAGTATATCTAAATTTCTGTTTATATGTTTACAGACACACACACACATGCATATGCACATGCACACACAAAAAGTGGGTTAACAAAGTATCAAGACTGAAGCTGTATATTATAATTAAGATTATGTTTCTATCTATAACTACATCACCACCAAGGTCACAATTCCCTTAGTTATTTGTTATATTCTCAATGGTTATTAGATAATTATTATTTGATCTTAATTAGCATCATATTCATTAACAATGTCTTTATAAATTTCTATATGAAATAGATTTGCCTCATAACAGCCCATATTATTATCAATGTCTTTAAAATCCTGAAATGTGCTTTATATACCATTAATAAATGCATGTTTACATATTATAGGGTGTGAACAATTTGCATACTGGTTTTAACAAAACCGTATTTAATAAATACTTTCTTGGTGTTATTGATTTCTAATATTATTGTTTTATTCTCAAACATATTAAAAGCAATTCGATGTATAATTTTATATTGAAATCAATAAAATAAAGTAAAAATAAGTGTAATTTTTTTGTGTTCTTATTTAATTTCATTAGTCTTATATATATAATATTTAATTATATTAAAACTTAAATACTTGTGCCCAGAGGGCACATATTTTTGCTAGTTATATATAATCAAGCATTAATTTTTCCTTAACATTCAACTCACTTATCCTGGTGAATTTTCCACTATTCGAATCCTCTCTAAAACATATCATTTGATCTGGTATGAAGCTGAATTTAATGTCCTCAAATTTTATCCCTAAGATGAATTTTCAGTTTAGGAAACAAGAAAAAGTTTGATGGTGTACAGATTGTGTAACACTTACACAACCCTGTATTTTGCCAAAAATATCTCGTGAAAAACACTTCCAGACAAGATTCATAATTTTAAAAATAATGACTCTGAGTCATCTCAATGAAATCTACACAGAATCTAGAAATTCATTACTTTATTATATCAATTATATCTTCATTTAATCTGTAAATTTTAAGACTAAAAATGTTTAAAGCTTCAGTATTGTATATTCATGTTTTTTGCATATTTGTATGTATTTATGTGACTATAAGAGTATATATACATGTGCTTGAGTTTATCTGATTGTATTAGTATGAGTATATACTTGCTTCTTTATGTGTATATATATATATAGTTGTGTGAGAGTATATGCATATGTTTAAAAGACAATGTGTATAAGTGTGTTGTAGAAGTGAATGTGTGAGGGTGGAGGGATCTTTTTGTATTTGAATATGTTTTCTTACCTTTTATCAGCAGCTATGATAGTGCATGACTGTTTATTCAATATTCATTCTGGATTATTCCAAAGTTGACACAGTCATGGCCTTGGCCACAGACCTGAGTCCATTACCACTGTGTACATCTCTTGCTTCAGTCAAACCTGAATGAAAAGTTTTTTTTGTTTTTTTAAGAAGAAAAAAAAGCCATTATTAGAGCCAACTTGCCAACAGTAAATATCACAGTCAGATAAGCAAAACAGGCCAGGCTTAGGAAAGACAAACATTAATGACCTTGCAAGAGCAGAAAAGCCAGGATCTGCCACCCTTTTGTCTCCTCAGGGATTCACAGTTGCACAAACAAACATGACAAAAATGGAAGGAATGAAGGAAATGAAGGGTGATATTCATAACAAAGTAAAAGAAAAACAACACAAAATCCAAACAGAAAATGATGATCTGCAAATGGGTGAAATAATAATAATAATAATAATAATAATAATAATAATAATAGAGTAAAGTAATATTTATGCTTTTTTTAAGCTCGCTGTAATGGAGGTAAAATGATTATTTTATTTTTGAATAATGTACTTATTTCTTGTCTATTTTAATTCTCTTTGAAAATATATTTAAAGGTTGTCTTAACTAAATGTTCATATTAATTTCTGTTGGTATTATTATCAAGCATAATTATCAAATTGTATGCATGGACATCAATATATATTTTGAAGGAATTAAAAAAGATATGAAACCACCTCACTCCCTTGGATAGCTGACTAATTTGAATCACTGTATCTGATTAAGTAGAAAAGTGAACCTGTGGATTTTTACAAAGTTAAAACTTAAAAAATTTAAGGTGTAGGTAAATCTTGTATGTATATGCATGTGTGATATACTTGTATACATGAGACAAAGAAAAGTGTGGACTAGAGAAAATAACATACAATTACTCCAATGTTACTTTAAAAGCAACAAAGTACAAAGAGGTTATAAGAAAAGAATGATTCAAATTTGGAATGACAATAATAATTTCAGCACATGTACATGAATGATATAAAGATTTTTGCTAAAATGAAAAAGAACAAGAAACCTTGGTACAAACCATTACAGCCAGGATATAGGAATGGAATTTGGATTTGGAAAATGTGCCATGCTAGTGATAAAAAGGGGGAAAGAGAATTAATGGGTAGAATACACCAACCAAATCAGGACAATATAAAAACACTTAGAGAAAAGGAAAGTTACAAATATTTGGGAATTTTAGAAGCAAACACCAGGAAAAGTTTAAAAAGAATACTTCAGGAAAAAAGAAAACTCCAAAAAACCAAGCTCTGTAGCAGAAATCTCATCAAGGGAATAAATACCTGGGCTGTCTCAATTATAAGATACACTGGACCATTCTTAAAATGGACAAAAGACAAACTCTGACGGATTGACTAAAAGACTAGAAAATTAATGATAATGCACAAGGCTTTGCACACTAGAGATGATAGAGATAAGCTATATGTATCAAGAAAGGAAGGTGACAGAGGTCTTGCCAACATAGAGAATTGCGTAGATGACACAATCCAAGGACTCAAAGAATACACAAAATAGAGCAAAGAAAGATTACTTACAGCAGCCAAAAACAGAAATGGGAAGAAAAACAATTATATGGATACTTCAAATGGCAAACTGGGGAAGTTGCACATGAAAAGACCTGGATATGGTTAAGAAGAGGCAACCTCAAGAGAAAAACTGATATGTGAATAATTGCTGCACAAAACGATGCCATAAGAACAAATTACATCAAAGCTAGAATTGATAAGACACAACAAAACAGCAAATGTAGTGTGTATAGTGACAGAGTTGAGATAATAAACTATGTATCAAGCAAATGCAGCAAATTAGCACAATGAGAATACAAAACTAGACATGAATAGTTCGGAAAGGTGATCCACTGGGACTTATGCAAAACTCAATTTTGACCATACAAAAAAAAAATGGTATATGCATAAACCGGAATTTGTTCTTGAGAATGAAACACATAAAATTCTCTAGGACTTTGAGATTGCTTTATCCCAGCTAGAAGACCAGACCTAGTATTGATTAACAAGAAAAAGAGAACTTGTCAACTGGTAAATTCTGCAGTTCCAGCAGATTACAGGGTGAAGAGGAAAGAAAAGGAAAAGATAGACAAATACCTGGACCTTGCTAGAGAATTGAAAAAGCTGTGGAATGTGAGGGTCAAAGTGACTCCAATTGTAGTTGGTGCACTTGGAATGGTCCCAAAAAGCTTAGAAAAAAGACTAGAGGAACTGGAAATCATAGGTAGAATTGAGACCATCCAGACAACAGCTTTGTTGAAATCGGCTAGAATACTCAGAAGAGTCCTGGAGACCTGAGGAGACTTGTTGTCACCCAGACTCCAGTGAAAGGCCATCAGCTAACGCAGGTGTGAAAAATTCACAAGGAGTGAAATAATGATAATAATAATAATAATAATAATAATAATAGAGAAAAAATGATTAAAAAAAATGATTAAAAAAAAGTAAAAATGAACCAGAACTATACATAGAATTATTATTATATTTACATAACCACCAATACATAAGTACAACCATAAACATTTTTATAAAAAGTTAATTTTCTTCTAAATAAAATATCATCATCATCATCATCATGTCGCGCTGTTGGCACGGATATCCATGACAATCTCTCTCCATCTGTCCCTATTGCTTATCATTCACGGGAGGTCCTCTATGCAGCATCCCGTATCTGCACAGAGCTGATATACTAGGATTTTATTATTTCTAGAAGAACATTATGCAATAAAAATATTATTAGTTATCAATTATTGACAAGCTTTACAGAATTGGAAATTTATAAACAGAAATAAAATTGAATAAATATATAAGAGGTGTACTTATATATGAATGTCTATATATTCATATTTTATATACTATAATGCATATATGTCAATAGAATTGTTTGTATTATGTATATGTTGTTTTTTTTTAATTATGTTGATAATATATTTTCATCTTAATATAATTTAGAACAATAATATCTAGATTCATTGAAATTTATCACTTTCATTAAATTTATTTTTTATTTTTTTATTAAAATGTGGCATGAATGAAAAAAATTTACTCGATAATCAAGAAAAATTCAATGATCTTAATTTTACAGACCCTTGTGATGGCAATTCTTGATTTTTCTTCTGTATATTCCATTTAAAATGGTTCCCAAGAACATTGTTAACTATAGAAGAATGGTGGTTGGTTGAATATTGTTTCCTTGTAATGAATAAATGTGAGAACAATTCACAACAAAATAATGAGGAGAATATTTTATTGCTTGGGCAAATTTAACAGAATAGAATACAAACATGATAATGAGATACAAAGAAGAGCTTATACAAAGTTTTATGGGGGGAAAAAAGTCTTTAGTAGAGAAAGTATTG
>CM042151.1:18448323-18471189 GCA_023376005.1 Doryteuthis pealeii
GTACTTTTGCTAGTATATATATATATGTATGTAATGCGGTAAATAATTTATATATATATGTGTAATTGAGTAAATAATTAATTTTTAAAAAATCCAAGTGCAAAAAGGAGGTGTCTGGTTAGAGATGTCACTGTAGCAGGGCATTGAGAAACAACCATTAATTTTCAATCACATATGAGAATGTGAGATGAAAATGATGCCTTGTTATATATTCTTGAATACTTAACTTTACAGCAATGTTCATGAGCCCAGAAATGAAATGTTAATCCACTAATGTGAAATTTGGCTTGACTGACCAGATGACCAGGACAAGACACTGAGTAATGAACATGAAATTTAGCAGGAAAGTTGAAACAATTTAAAATGACTATCATTTTTCAATTTTAAATAGGTAACTTGTGCAAAAAGAAATCATGTTTATTGTGTTGTTGTCTATTCTAACACTGGTTTTCTTAAATTGATTCTTAGTCTAACATCCATGTCATTGCTGATACAGGTAACCAGTTTTAGTGGGGTGGCTTTCTACCTCATTCTGAAATGATGAAGTTATTCTCTGGTACCATATTTGCAGCAATTTTTGTAAATTAGTTCGGGGTAAATAATCACAAAAATTTATTCAAGTGCTGACATTTTGATATAAGCTCCATTCTATAATTAAGTGAGCAATTCATTGGTTTTTAGATATTCCAAGATACACAGCTTTTCTTCAGCCAGCAACCTCTCTTACCTTCTTTATAATCTGGTGCTTTTTAAAAAAATATTATTAAGGACCATGATTAATGACTATCTTATATTGTATTTAATTTTCCACATTCTAGTTTCATGGTTTGGGAATCTTCTTTTTTTTTCAATTTAAATTATAATGTTTTATTATCATCTCTCTCATTTTCATAACTAGTCACCACAGCCTTATATATTGCATATTTTCCTGAGCAATTTACCCTTAATGGACATCTTTCAGGGTCCATGCAGTTGCATTTTATACTCAGCCAGTTTACTCATCTAAAATGTTTATATATATATGAAAGATCTTGACATTTTTAGAATTTTGACAATATTCATGTCCTATCCCTTGAGAAAGGTATAACCACAACTATTCTTTCTCAAGCTATGAGTAAATAGTAGGGCAGACTGGGCCCTTTAATGTTGGTATGGAAACTGGTCAATGAGAAAGAAAATTCTGAATTCAAACCTCTTAAACTGCTTAAGAAATTGACTGTGTTACATGCTGTTTGTGGTGGAGGGGTCGGTTGCTTATATCATCTCTCTCTCTCTCTCTCTCTCCCTCTCTCTCACACACACACACACATAATACCTCTATCTCTATCGCACACACACACTCTCTTTCTTTCTCTATCTGTCTGTCTGTCTCTTTATCACAAAAATACACCATACCCTTGAGTTCAAGTTTTTCAAAACAAAATTCTACTACAAAATAATTTTCTCACTTTTACCATCCTGCTGATTTTGCCATTCATAACTTTTTTAAAATGGCCTGGCTTATCAAAGAAAAGAGTCTGTGAGGAGCTTGTCAGTTCTACTAAGCCTAAAATCTGGTGATTCTACTACACCATTCCACAATGTGCAATATGTTCATGTAAAAGTGCCCAGCTCATATTCCTAATCTCTCACCCTAACCTGTATCCTACCCTTACCCATAGCCTGAGCCATCATGCATAACAGTTTAATTGCTTTCTCTTTATCTGGCTCTTGGACTGTCAATATTGAAAAAAAGAAAACCAACACAAAAAAAAAATTGGTGGCCCATATCACTTTGACAGATTAGCTTCACTCCTAAATCCCTTGGGGTAGTGGTCAGGGGTTTTAGGGTTAGGAATTTCTGAGAAAGAAAAAACAAAACAGAAAAACATTTGGTCAGAAATATGTCCATTCCATTTTTTTCTTATCTTTCTTTTGTATATTGCACTCCCTTAGTCTGAATAATGTTTTTTTATTGCTTTGCTATCTTTTTGCTCTTTATTTTCAAAATTGCCCCTGGCCTTAAGGGTCAATAAATCAAGGAGAATTTTTCCCTGGACAAAAAAAAAATGTTTTAAATGTACACTTTATTCCTCCTGGCAATTAAACCATTAATATTCAAATATGGAGAGAGAAAAAATCCATAGGGTTTGCAAAACTGACCTGAGAGATTTGATTATAACTCAAATAACCAGAAAAAATTCTATAGTGTATTCTTGTTATTTATTCTTTTTAATATACAAAACATAATTATATGTTAATTTATTCAGACCATTTCTTTCATCTTTGTGATCATTTTTGATAATATGGTGAAAAATATATCAAAGATAATTTTTTTATTTTTAAACCTGGTTAATGAATAATAGAAACAGCACCCATCTTAGGAAGAAGGCCAAAATCTTGTAACAAAGAAAAAATATGAAGAAATATCTCAGAAAAAAAGACCTTCCACCTGCAGCCATTATGGCAGATCCTGTCTATATTGCATCAATTACATCAGTCATCAGCATGCCAGCACCAGTTGAAGACTGTGTTCATGAATCTTCATTTGTGAAGTCAAAGCCATATGGTAACTGTATGGTGATGATCAGTATCATATTAGAGTGGAACTGACAGTCACTAATCAGAATTGATTTCTGTGTTTACATGCATACACACACAATAAATATATATATATATATATATATATATATATATATATATATATATTTACCAACCCCTCCAGACTAGTAGGATATGACACATGGTCAATTTTTAAGCAGGTTTGAATTCAGTTTTCCTTCACCTAGACTGGTGGCCTAACTAAGATTAAAGAGTCCAGTTCATCCTACAATTTACCCCAAGCTGATTGGAGAATAGTTGGATTTATACCTTTCCGAAGGGCATTAGCACTATGGGAAAATGCAAACAGACTCATCCAGAATTTGAACTTGGGTTGCTGAGTCCATAATCATTACGCCACATTTCCACTATAGATATAAAGTTATATTATTCTTTATACATAAGCATATTGTGAAAAATATGTTTTTTTAAAAGGATAAAAATCTCGTATGATTTAGATTATAAATCTGTTCCACTCATATAAAGGATGGTCTGAAAGTTTTGTTAGCCCTACATATTGTTTTAACTTTCATTATTTTTGTTTTAATAATATAAGTTATGTAATTATTTTACCTCTAAAAAAGAAATCTTTAAAAAATCGATAATTTTATAGAATTTCAGGTTGTATTATGTATTTTAACTCTAAAAAAATTTGTTGGGGTTGACAAAACTTTTGGTCCAGCCTGTATTTAAGTAAACAGTGGAGGTGTGTATCCAATCAATTTGGGCTGGTGCCCTTCTCCTTGCTTTAATCAAGACTCTCTTGTAAACTATTTCGTGACTAAAATAGAAATCAGGAATTAGCAATAAATTAGATTTGTTTTTTGTCCTAAAGAAGTGAGGAGATTGCAAAACTAATAAAGCAAGAAATGTATTCATTAAATACGAGTGGTGACATTTTTGTCAGCATTAAATTAAACAAGGGAAAAGAAGTTTAGTGAGGAGCCATGTTTAAAAGTGAAATGCTAACAAGACTGATATGCTGATAAATAAACAGGAAGAGTGGGGGTGGGGGTGATTGTTGTTGTTGTTAATTGTGTTGTAGGGGTAGAACTTTAGAGGAAAGGGGGAAAAAGTTGTTGTTGTTGATGATAGTGTGGTGGTAGTGGTTGGGGTAGGTGAGAGAAAAGAGACTTCAGATGATTAACTTGAAGAATTGGTATCAATTGAATAATCAGAGAATGAGGAAATTTTGGAGAAAGGTGTACAAGAACAATGGATTATCATGAGCCAGAGGGATAATTGCAAACAAGAAAAAGAATCTTGTCTCACTTGTTTGCTTAATTTAAAATATTATTTTATTTTGAATTCTCTCTTTTAATTGTCTTCTTTTTTTTACAAGTGATTTCTTTGGCATATATTTCTTTAAAATTAGTTTGGTTTGGTTTCTTTGTTTAATGGCATATCAACCTTCATGGGTTATTTAATGACAAAGCCACCCTTGTAGAAGAACATTAGTGGTAGTATTTAATCCACAGCAGGGAGAATGGTGGGAGTCATACCTTTCCCAAGGGTATTAGTTCTAAAGTGAATATAATAGCATTACTGGATTTCAAACTTGTTTACTATGATGTTGCAGTCCAGCACATTAGCAATTATGTGATGGGGCACTTCCTTTATTTGAAATGATCTGAAAATCTTACCCTAATAAAATGCAGGAATCTATATATATCATAATGATCTCTTTTTCTATGGATGTGACCATAAAAAAGACAAAAATGAGAGTAAAATTGTTTTATTGTAATAAATGCTCTAATTTTGTAAATAAAACAATTTATAATCCAATTTGTGGCTTAATGATGATATTATATGATCTTATTCATCTCCACTTTTATTTTTTCAAAGAAAGATAACAATTAAATGCTAATTATAGAGTAATTCACTAATTTATTTATTTGCTGTGATTTATAATATGAATTGCCTTATTCTCTAGTCTAACCTGGAGAATGTAGCAAGAGGTATTGGCATTTATGTGAACTCAGATAAAATGGAGTTGATGTGTTTTAAAAACATCTCCACACTGGATGGTAAGCCTGTCAAATTATTAGACATACCTAGGTTGCAATATCTCATCTACAGTAAGTGATATCAATGGACCCATAGGAAAAGTATGGACTGCTATAGACTGATAAGTAATCTATTTCTCTGAATTTTTGAAATGAGGCTTGATAATTTGTATTATTTGGATAATAATCCAAATAATCCAGATAATGGAAATTTGATCTCTCTGACAAGACAAAGCAAGAATTCTTCCAGGTGGTAGTCATATCAGTGGTACTGTATAGCTGCATCACTAATGAAATGTTAAGAGAAAATGTTAATTGGCAACTACACAAGGATACTATGTGCTGTCTTGAAAACATCTTGGAAGTAGTACCCCACAAAAAAGCAGCTGTATGACCACTTACATCCTATTACACAAACCATCCAAGTAAGATGAACAAGATATGCTGAACACTACTGGAGAAGAAATGACAACCTCAGAATTTTTTGTGTGGACACCTACATGTCAATACACCAGTGTAGGCTGACTAGCAAAAACCTATATCAATCAGCTCTGTGCAGATTCTGGATACTGCGTAGAAGACCTGCCAGGAGCGACAAGGGGTGAGAGTGAGTCATGGATAATCTGTATTGTCAGCATCATCATCATTCTCATCATATGATGATGATGATGATGATGATGATGATGTGATAGAATGATGATGATGATGATAGATAGAATGTGACTTGAATAAAGTTTAAAATCAAATTTTGCTGCATTTTGGCATTATTGTTTTAATATTGTAAATATATATTTTTAGAAAACTTGCTTATTTTTACTACTCCTTCTTTACATGAAAGTTTCCATTCATCTGAAGTTCAAAAAGAAAGTCAGGTGAAAAAAAACCACCATAGAGTATATGGCACCTGGTGTTTGGCCATACAAGTGCTAAGTCATCAGAAGAAAAATGAGTCAACAACAACAAAAAGAAAAGTTCAAAGAACTGACAACTGCCTTTTTTGAGATTGGAATAGCACGAAATGTCAGTTGTTAGGAGGAGAATCTTGTGGCAAAAAATTAAGAAATTACTTTCCATCAGGGCACTAAGCTGACAGAGTTCAGTTGGGAAAAGCAGGTTTTGTTTGATTTACTTTTTGTAGAAAAAAAGGCTAAAACCTCTTTGTTTATCCTCACTCCAAGAAAAGCAGAATCATTGAAACAAAATGGTTCATTCCATTTCCACAAAAGAAAATATAAATTTGTCAAAAGACTCTTTAAAAAGGAATTGTTTCATTCCCTTTCTTCAAATGTGCTATCTGAAAGCAAAGGCAGCATAAGTCTACTAAGCTTGTTCTTTAAATGAACAGTTCATCATTTTTTTTTTCTTTTGTCTACATGTGTTGAGGAATGATAGTTGGTTGCATACATTATTTCTTCATATGGAATGAATGTGAGAACAATTCATAATGACGTGATAACAATGATATTCTATTGCCTGAGCAAATTTAACAGAAGTGAATACAAAAAAATGACAAGAGCTTATACATAGTTGCATGAGCAAAATGTCCTAATACGAAAATAGTATTTTGTAGAGAACGACTTGAGACTGTTGGTAAAGAAGGAAATTATAAACATTTACATATTGAGCATGTTCTCATGTGTCATGTGACATGAAAATATTGGGAGTATAAAGACAGTTGACACAACTCGTGTATGTTACCTCTGTCAAAGCTGGAGAGTGAAAGTGGTTTTGACTTTGCCACTTACACTTTTATAAACTTTATGCAACCTAGTGCCTACTGGCAGACATGGGAGGTGATTTCCTCTTGTGTCTCTGACTAGTCAAGAGATGTAATCCCAAAACATACAAACACACACCAAACAATTTGTAGGTATTTGACCCTAGTTTTGTCAGCTTCTAGCTTTAGTAATGTTAGTTTCCCCACCTGATTATATGTTTGATTAAAATCTCTTCTCTCTACCAACTAAAATAGTTGGGCAGACTGGCTTCATTAGCCTTGGTAGTGCAATTGGTCTAGAAGAGAAGCCTTTGAATTCAAAGTATGCTAAATTCAAAGAGTGTTGTTCAGGGAATGTGTTGCATAATGGTGAACCATTTTTTTTTATCAACTTATCCAAAATGTGTACCTGGTTCTGTACAAGCCTTTAGCACAATAGACAATTCACTAGCATAAATATGTTTTGCATCTTTTAACTGAACTGTTGAGCACTCATATATTTTGCTTGACAGGAGAGGCCATCCAATCTTTTATATGATGGTTGCCACCTCAGATATCAGTATGGTCATTTCATGATATCATTTTATAAAAGAATATTGAATTATACCATGAGAGAGAGAGAGAGAGAGAGAGAAAGACATACACACACACACACACACACACACACATATATATGTATACATATATATGTAATATAGTGTACTATATTTATAAGAAAATAGTGCTCAATATTATTAGAGCATGTATATCTAAGTTAGGGTAGCATGGACAAAACTTGGTAACTGACAGTTTCTTGCCTAAGCAATTTTCAAGTCCTAACATATATATATTATATATAAGATGAACAAAAGTAATAATACAAACAAGAATGTTTCTTTGCAATTACATTTAAATTTTTAATTGTTCCCAACTATTTTTGACCTTTTGTTAAGAAAAATTTTTTGAAGACATTTTAAAGTTCTTTTTTTTTTAAAAAGATGGTATGTATAAAAGAAACAGCAAAAATGAACCAATAATATAGCATATCCATTCATTAAATGAGGATTATTTTTTAGCTGTTTTATGATCTCTGCATATTATGATCACTTGTCACTCAGTATCACATATAGAAAGCAATATCAGAGGTGTATCTAGGGGTTTATTTCAAATTAGCTCTGTTCTCATTAGAATATTTAACTTAGATATTTGTATATATAGATATTTATGTGGCAACTCATCTGTCCATTCTATTTCAAAGTGGTGTTTTGAGGTTGGTTTAGTTTGATGTTAATGCCATCTAGGGTCAATGTTTGGAGATGTTTTACTTCTCTTGCCCTCTCGCTGTCTCTGTCTATGTGGCTGTCTCTCTATATATATTCTATAAGTGATAGAAAATTGATTCTGTTAGGAGCACAAAATTATATCTAGAACAGCATTATTCCATCATAACATACAATGAGTACAGAAAGCTCTCTGTGTAAAAATATTTCAATATCAAATGCACAGTGTACACTAATCCAATCTAGGATCATAACTCATCATATTTTAAAATAAGAAAAAGAAATGCTAAGACATTAACTAGATTGCCTAAGTTTATTTGCACCACACAGGTGACTGTTTAAGATTAGGGGTGTATTTATGCTGTACCCTCTCTCTCTCTATATATATATATATATATATATGTGTAAAGAAATAACAAAAAACTTAGAGATTTAGCATTATAGTCTATTTCAGGGAGCTTAGACAAAGTGTCTAACTCTCCCGACTCATCAGATGCGAATGATCCTTTGTTCATCATTCACATCTGATGAGTCGGGAGAGTTAGACACTTTGTCTAAGCTCCCTAAAATAGACTATAATGCTAAATCTCTAAGTCTTTTGTTATTTCTTTACTTATATATTTGCTCTGTGACTCTAACATTAAGAGCACACATTGAGCTCTCAAACTGCGACAGGTTTCTTTAAATAAAACTCTTGTGTCATAAGGAAGATTTCTTCTCTGGACTTTTGGATTATATATATATATATATATATATATATATATATATATAACATAGCAATGTTTTATTTTAGTTATTTATTTTTTATTTCGACATCCAATATTTTTAATCTTAGAGATCTGAAATATGGTAAATTTCATACTTTACATTATTATAATTTTAGCATTTCAAAAATCATATATTCTAGTATGTAACATTTTAAAAGCTATTTACACTTCCTATTTACACTTTGCAATAATAAATATAGAAATTGTCTTTCAAGATGAACTTAAAACAGTGGTTTTCAATTTTGTTTTCCTTATGACATCAAGTTTTTAAAAAGTATTTTGCAGATCTTAAAGAGTTTTCTTTTTTATTAGGTGATTATGGTGAAAAAATTATAATTCTTAATTTTCAAGTTTTCAAAAACTTGCACTATATATATATATATATACACACACATATATATATATATATATGTACCGGCGGCCGAACGGATATGGTCTCTGACTATGCCTGTGAAGTCCCGGTTTCGATTCCTGTCGGAGGGGAGTCGTTAGTATACATCGCTGAAGAGACTTAATAAAGTCGAAACAGTCTGTACGGTGTTCTACATAGCGAGCCATCCTTTGCGGGATTTACTTGTCAAGATTATTTTCTATAATTATCGAATCTTATTCGATACATGCATTTATAATTGCCTTCAAGCAGAAATATAAATAATAATTTATTCAACTTGCTTCTATAAAAAAAAAAAACAAACATCCAAAAATCTTATTCACTTCGCCGAAGAGCTAACGGCCGGGTTTGTTTACTAAATAAAAAACGTCCACTTGCCTGCTATGGCAGGGGCGTGTAATAGTAGTATCATCATTGACAAGGTTAATTTCGCAGGGATTGTTCGCTATGTACCGGCGGCCGAACGGATATGGTCTCTGACTATGCCTGTGAAGTCCCGGTTTCGATTCCTGTCGGAGGGGAGTCGTTAGTATACATCGCTGAAGAGACTTAATAAAGTCGAAACAGTCTGTACGGTGTTCTACATAGCGAGCCATCCTTTGCGGGATTTACTTGTCAAGATTATTTTCTATAATTATCGAATCTTATTCGATACATGCATTTATAATTGCCTTCAAGCAGAAATATAAATATATATACATATATATATACACATATATATATATATATATATATATATATATATATATATATATATATATATTATATATATGGGTAATTCCATGTCAAATCATCCAGAAAAAAGTAAAATTGTCACCCATCCCTTTCGATTTTTCTGATATTTTTTCCAGGTGTGGACTATGTTAATATTAGATAATCCCCCAAATTTGAGCGTCCAATTCCAAAAATTGGAGGAGTTATGTTAATTTTTAGCTCTCCAAATTTGAGGGTAATTGGCGAAAAATGATGACATTTTTCTGTAAAATGAGTTCTAGAGCTTTCCTACTACTAAAAGTTGGTTTATAAAAGCATTTTTTGCCCAAGAAATCCAAAAATACCATCAAAAATGTCTTAAAGTCAACCAATTTTAAGTTATTGATGATTTCTGATTTTTTCCTAGCAAAATCAATATCCCGATATATATATATATATATATATATATATATATATATATATATATATATATATATAAATACATTCTCATTATTAGAAATCTAGTTGACTGAGTCATAATTTTGATTCTGACTAGATACCCCACTCTTGATGTTTGGCCAAATTTGATCCATACTTAGTGTTTTAGAGATGCCTCTGGAAGTGAAGTGGTTAACAAGCTATTCTGCTTAGTTGGAAAAGAAAGAATTACTTTAACAGCATCTTCTAATAAATGGATATTTTCTTTCATTTTAGGCCAGAAATGTTCAAGTGTCAGTCTTTTAAATGCTACATGTAAAGTAAAATCTGAACTGAAAATAATGTTTCATATTTAAATGAATTTAAATGCACTAGTCTTCCTTACACATTGAATGAATCTCTGATGCAAACTCTATTTACTACTAGCAGAACTACCAGGTGTTGCCTGGGATATAATTATTTTTTTAAATTAGTTTTTTAATGTATCATTGATTTATACCCTTATTATATTTTGATTTAATTTTTCTAATAGAAAACAAGGGGTAAAACGTTTTTGACTTCTGGGACAAAAATAGGGTGTGGATTTTATTGAACTTTGGTTTTTGCTATTGTCCACCAATTTTACTTTATAAAAGAATGAGTGCTCTGTAATTGCACAAACAAAAATACAGGCAGACAGACTGACATATAGAATCTTTCTTTTATATATATATATAGATAATGCTACAATAAGAATAACTTACTTCCCTAAAGGTGATTCTATTTAGATTATTTTTTCTTAGTTTATCTTTTTCAAATAATTTCCCTTTCAGACTTCTGGCATAGGTTTTGCTAGCCACTATCATTTTGCACACCATAGCTTGATAACCGCTGCTTCAAAACATTATTCAAGCATTACTGATTACCTATCAGTATATTTTTTTAGCCTTTATTCTTTATATTTTAAAACCATCTGATAAAAAAAGCTTTTATTGAAACAACAATTCTCCAATAATGCCTCGAGGCTTCCACTTTTAAAAAGAGATCAAGAAGCAAACTTTCCATTGTAAAATATCTTTGATTAGAATATTATTTAAACTTTCATTTGGTATTATGGTGGAAGATTCAATAAATAGTTTAGAAGCCTTTGTAGTTCTTTGAAATATCTTTTCTTTTTATATTTTTGTTGACATTTTAACTTGTTTATCCCTCAATCAGATTCTTGATTCAAAGCTGAGCCAAATTCAACTTTGTCCTTTCTTCCAAACACTGTCATATCTGCTTATTTTTACACCAAACAGAAAATGTCAGCTCAATAAAAAGACAGTTCATAAAGCAATGTTACATCAGTTCATCAAGCTATGTTGAATCAGTTCATTGGCTGCCACTATGAAAAAAATATATAAATAAAATAAGTGTTTTTTTTTTGTTTTTTTTTTTATTTGTATTTTTTTAAACTTCCTATGAAAATACTTTCTTGGGATTTGCACATAATTTGTAACAAGCAGACATAATAAGATGAATTATAAAAAAAAACAACATTTTTTTTAGTGTTTTATGTGTACTTGATTGTATCTTATTCTATTTTCATAAAAAGAAAAAAATATATAAAGGAAATATTGTGGCTTATTTGCATGTCAACCATAACCCCACAAACAAACAGAACTAAAAAGCTAACAACTTGACCCCCTCTGAAACAACTCTAATTGAACAAAAGGAGCATGTGTGCATGACACCTGCACTGGATTCTGTCCCAAAATTGAGACTTATGAGAGCATATGTCACCATCTAAATTGCACACATACATGGTGCTCTGATATGAATGTTACTATGTCACAAGATGGTCAAAGACTAAAAATATCATTGATATCTATTAACCTATAGGATGTATATACAGTACCCAGGCCAAAATTAGCATTCTCTCTCAGAGTGTTCCAAGTTTATTTTTCATCAGTATAAATACACACACACACACACACACACACGTATATATATATATATATATATATATATATATATAATTTGGTTAAAATTAATGGAATCCTTATTTTGTAGTTTTTTTCTTTTTTCTTTCAATTTTTCTAACAATTCTTTAATGTTATCATTATGAAAGGAATTGTCCAAAAGTAAACCCAGTACTTTCAACTCTCTTCTTAAAGGCTGTGTATGTTATTATTCATTATCAAATGTCTAAATTATTGTTTTGTGTTTGTTGCCAAGGTGATGCTAAATAACACTAATGGTTTATTTCATAAAATCAAAATGATAATTTTTAGATATATCTAACATGCTAAGCAAACATCATTTAGAATAAAAAAATATTTCATCTATTTAAAGCATTTTAGAATGTTATTGCTGGTTTCATAATTAATTCTATCAATAATGTGTTGTCTAAATTTTATGTACAAATCTTTGAGAATTTAAATTTGTTCATATTATTGTCAGCTTGAAGTATTTTTGTATTATTAACTAATATATATATATATATATATATATATATATATATAATATATATATATATTCATTGGCATCCTTCTGTTCACAAAAGATGGCATAGTGTCCAAATAATTTTTCTTTATCTGCATCTGCGCGAGTAGCTGAGCATGCCAATTTTTGAATGGTAGTCTTTGGTGCACTGACTGCACACAAACAATGATGCTTGCTGGAGCTGCTGTTGTCTCTCCTTCCTTCTGGGTCACTTTGTTATGGAGTCTACTTTCCTCTCCTTTTTTGCTTTGTTTGACATTGGGGTGCCAGGACGCTCAGTTTTCTGCACTGACCTCACATGTGTTTGTGTTAATGTGGCTTTATGTCTTTATGTCTTTCTTGCAGACACCTTTAAAGTGTAGGTGTGGTCTACCTATTAGTCAGTAGCCTTCCACTAATTTTTATACAGTAGGTCTTTATGGATACTGCCTTTGTCCATCCTCCAGACATGACCAAGCCAGTAAAGGCACCTCTTGCAGAGAATGGCAAACATGCTGTTCATGTTGCCTCGGTCCAACACATCTGTGTTGGGCACTTAATCCTGCCAGCATATGTGCAGGATGCATCGTAAGCACCTGAGGTGGAAATATTCAAGTAGGTTAAAACTTCTTAGATGCTGTTAGTGGACTCTTGCCAAAATGCTGACAATGAAAATACAGTTGCTGTTATTATAAGTGCAAAATTTATTGTATTCTTTGATTTCATTTTCATTTTCAGGAACATGGATGTATGAATTTCTCTCATGTTAAATGACTCTCTCTTACAGTTCCAGCCCTTGCCCCACCCCTAGAAAAAAATAATTATTGAGTCGACTATAAATTTAGTGTAATATATATATATATATATAGTTTCATAAGTTTAATAATACGATGACAATCTCACCTGATGACCAGACTTATGAAACTGCTTTTTGAGTTATTAATATTAATCTTCTTTTTTTTTTTTTCATTCAGATAAAAATTGTTTAGACAAGTTTCATCATGGAAATGTTAAAGCATATTAATATCTTAAATAGCTTTATTCTTATAATTAAAGTAGCTGGTGATATTGTAAAATAAAGCTGAGGTGCCTTGAGTTACTGGTAACAATGCTCCCCCCCCCCACAGACCATGTTTAACCCCAGAGGTATCATCTGAGTAAAGTTTTGTTGGCCACACAGCTACTTTTTGTTGCAGTATGCATAGATGATATTATAATATTACTAGCTGCAGTACTTGGTAATACCTGTGAAAGATGGAGTTAAGTTTGAGCTCAAAGAGTATTGAACTTATTCAACAAACTTATATATAAGAATATTAAATTTACTGCCATAGCGCTCAAGAACAAACACAAAATAATTGAGGAAGTCATCACAATTATTGAAGAAATTATAACTGAGTGGACATATTCAGGTACTGTTCAAGCATCCTGTATATCACCGTTTGTAAAGCCTTTTGAATGACTAGTGATTTTACTATTTTTTTTATTAACAACAAAGTAAACAACAGCATTATTATTTTTTATGATAAACTGATTATTTTATTTCATGAGAGTATTTTTTTAGAAACAATTAGATTAAGCATTCATGAAGTAGTTGATGTTCTCTTGATTTTAACGTATTACTAATCCTCTTCACCTTCTCTCACTGAAATGTCTTCTCTTCCCTTCCCCATTGTAAAGATGTCCCCAGGGGCTCCACTATTGATGTTTTTAATAGAAATCCAATTATCCAGTCCTGTTCCTAGCTTTAAATTTGTGTAAAGTTTCATCATGATCAGATCACTGGTGTAGGCACACAGACATAAAGAAATTACTATTTATGTAGTAGATTATTTAGAATAGAAATATAACTGATAAATAAATCTTCAGACAAAATGTTTTTATCACTATATAAGACTAAGAGTAAAATACAACTTAATTTTTCTGTATGATTGCCAAATCATACAGAAAATCTGAACACCCACAAATTCCAAACAGATATAAATAAGTAGAAATGTGACTTATTGATTAGGAAACTATATTCCATACAGTTAATGTTTTATTATTCTTGCTTTTAAATTCAAAGTCTTTGTGCAAAAGATAAAACCTATAACCTTTATCAGTTTCAATGATGAGATCTCCCAAAAGGTTAAAATGAATGGCAAAAGCCCTGAACTTTTAGCATCTGACTTTTTGCAGGGGGTGAAAATGATTCCCAAAGAAATTTGTATCCACTGAGCCATTGTTCCCAAAAGTGATAAGTCTCATTTATTAGGGATCAAACCAGAGATGAAATAGGTAATGGAAGTAAATGTAGATCAGTAAGATAGAAGTAAATATATATATACATATTATTCATATAAATGCGTGTGTATATAACATGCTTACATACATGAATATATAGATACATATACACACACACAGACACACAATGAGCACACACAAACCAAGAGAATGCACTTAAATGCGCACACATGTGTGAGCCCATGAATTATGCTTGTAAGATATATGCAGTTATTTTCTAAATGTACAGAGAGATACATCTATGACTGTGTAAAAATAATGTTTTGTAGCTGAAAATTTGCTCTCTTTAGCAGTGTACTGTTAGATAGAGAAAATATTTCTTAACCCATAGAATAAAATAACCCTAGACAGGTTGACATGCAGTTAAAATCAGTCAATAAATCAATTTGAAGAAACAACTACACAAAAAAGTTTAGATATAAATGTAAAATGTATGCAGTTCCCAAACCTTTAGGCATAAAATAACTCCAGTCAGGTTGACATGCTATTAAAATCAATCCTATATAATCTTGTGTAAAAACAAAAGAGAATGAAAGTAGTAGTAGTTGTAGTAGTAGTACTAGTGATTATTGCCACTGTTCATTTTACTTTTTGATTGACTGTAATATGTGACTTTATGTCTTATGTTTCTCATTTAGTTTACATTATGATGGGTTAAATATATGTCCATTTGACCATTCATAAGTTAGTTAAATTTTAAAATTTCACTTAGTCAATTTTAGGGCTCTTGGACTGCACAATGAATCATTCTGGTGGGTCACAAATAACAGATTTGTTCAATCTCATGTGCATATATTTGTGCAATTCATCCACCACAGGCAGAATACGAGATAAGGCTGATATTTTAAGCAGGGTAAAGTTAGTTTGAATTCAGTTATTTTATACTAGACTGGTTGCTGTAGCAAGTATAAAGAGCCCAGTCTTTCCTACTATTTATCTATCTATTTATCTATCTATCTATCTATCTATATATATATATATATATATATATATATATATATTGTGTGTGTGTGTGTGTGTATGTATGTATGTATGTTATACATAAAGCTGCTGTGTTTGTTTGTCCAGGTGGGAGCTCTTCAACGTATAGCCAGGGTAAAATCAAATATGTTTCTACTTAACACTATATTACTTGACAAGGGAAGTGATTATTTTTTCCAAATAGTATTTACAATTTTGTATATTTTGCTTTAAAAGAATTTCATTCCAAAAAATAAAAAGAAAAGAAAGGAAAGGAGGAAATAGATTATTAAAAAAAAAAAAGATTGAAAATGAATAACTATGTTTTATTATTTATTCAATCTTATTTGTTTAATAATCTGTATTTCTTTTTCTTTTGTTTTACCCCTTCAAAAAAAATACATTAAAAAAACTTTAATAAAATATTTTACAATCTTCAAAAACAATTTTTTTTTGTAGGGCTGAGAACTTTTCATAAAATCTAAGATATATGCCATTGATACCCCCACACACATACAAAATCATACATATATGAAGAGAAAGAAAGAAATGAGATACTCCATAGCATTAGAATTTTGACCTGTAATTTTCTGTATAATGTTCAATCTATGCAATTGATATTCACTTCTAAATTAAGTGCATTGACAATATATCTCTTTAATAGAATGATACTTCTTGTGACCTGAGTATAACACTAAACTGCATCTGATGGTGAGATTCCAGTTCTGGGGAGCGTGGAGTACCTCTTCATTGCCATTGCCCTAAGTCCATTGACCAGGAGGAGTGTAATACTGTTAGGATCCCATCTATGGTCAAATAGATTTGTTTAAAGATTATTTGTATTCGATAGGAATGCATAAAAAAAAAGAAATCTCATAGACAAAGAATATAAATATGAGCATAGAATGAATAGGATTCCCTTACTTCTAGGCATAAAATAACCCTAGATGGTTGATCTACTGTTAAAACGAATGAATGAATGAATGAATGAATGATGGTTTGTACAGTAAAAGTAAAATAGTACAGTAAAGAAAGTAAAAACAAAAACAAAAACAGTTTGTAGAGTAAACAACTATACAAAGAAATGTAAATATGTGCATAGAATGAACACAATTCCCTAATCTCTAGAAATAAAATAACCCTTGATGGGTTAACATGCCATTAAAATGAATGAATGAATTTTAGTTTGTACAGTAAAGTAAAATGATACAGTAAAGAAAGTAAAAAAGAAAAAAAAGAAGAAAACAGTAAAAATTCATTGTCGATTCATTCTAAATCTTTAAAAATGTTTCTATAGAATCAAGTTTTGGCATGATTGACAGGTGTTCTGAAATGGTAACTTGACACACGTAGCAAACATTTGTGTCATGAAATTCTACCAGTGATTGCACCCACTTTCCCATCGTTAGACAACTCCTTCCAAAAATCTTGTCAGAATGCACATCTCATATTACTTGACTTACCACTTTGTGACACTCACAAATACACACACGCATTGTTCACATTGAAAAAAAAAAACAAAAAGAAATGTAAAAACTCCCAAGGAGAAACATTGCATGTTGATGAGTGGTTCATGGAAATATGCACCAGTGTACAGTGCTCCCAAAATATGCAGTGACCATCCTCATTAATACAGTAGTAAAATGACAATATCTAAAAATTATTTCTCAAAGGCTTTTTATATGCTTGAGATAAATCATAATGATCACTTTTTCTTATTCTGTACTTAGTGGGAAGAAAAAGATTAAAGAATGGCCAAGACAAAATTTTTACAAAAAGAAAACAAAGATGATTTCAAAAATAAATAAAATACCCTCAGCAAAGAATTTATATCAAGGAGAAAATTAATTCATTGTGGTATATTTTTCATATAAGATATGTTTATTTTTCATGGGCAAATGAATTCACAAAAGTAGCAGAAAACCAATCCTGTTAGTGGGATTTTAAAGCAATTCCTATGAAATGTCTTAATTGGCTTTTTGGTATTATTTTAAAAATAGATTTTAGTAGCATTTCCAAGTAAGCAAAATAAAGAGATGAATAATAATAATAATAATAATAATAATAATAATAATAATAATAATATAATAAACGGATCATCTAATACCAACTAGAAGACCAGATCTAGTGATAATTAACAAGAAAAAAGAACTTTGTCATTTAGTGGATTTTGCTGTTCTAGCAGACCATAGAGTGAAAATGAAAGAAAGCAAAAAGATAGACAAATACTTGAACCTTGGCAGGAACTAAAAAACTGTAGAACATGATAGTGATGGTGGTACCAAATGTAGTTAGTGCCTTTGGAATGGTCCCCAAAGTTATGGGAAAAAAGACTAGAGGAATTGGAAATCAGAAGAAGAATTGAGACCATCCAGATAACAGCATTGTTAGATCGACTAAAATACTCAGAAGTGTCCTAGAGACCTGAGGAGACTTGCTGCACACACACACACACACACACATATATATATATATATATATATATATAAAGTAACTGAATTAAAAAAAAATTTAAATTGTCTTATTAAAGAGAATTTTGAATTTGTTTAAAAGGTAACTAAAAAAACTACTTATTTTATGTAGGGTTGTTTAAAAGTGAAACTAAGTGATTGATTTAATTCTTAAACAATCCATAAAAAAACTGTATAACAATAGAACAAGAATCAGATTAAATAAACAATTTTTCAATAAAATATTTACTACAACTTTGAATCAGTAAAAAATGAAAATTTAATTAAAACTTAATTATTGAAATTTTATCATTTAATTTGTTTCCTGCATTATTTTTCAATACAAAAATTAACAAACATAATTTTTTAATGATCTAATAATTGTATATTTAATATTTGAAACCCAATAATTAAAAAAAAAATTAACCTGATTATAATTTGTTTGATAACATTTTAATAAGAAATGCCTAAGAATAGCCTAATTAGGATTCTAATGTTATTTTATTGTAAATTTAATTTTAAGTGTCTTCAAAAATATAGATCAAATCTTCATAATTTTCAACACAAAAATGAAGATTTGGTGATAGTGAATGTGTATATATATTTACTTAGTCATTAATTGTTTTATTTTCGGAGTTACCTCTGGACATACATACATACATACACACAACTATGTGTGATATATGGATAGATAGATAATCAACATTTAAACATTTCAGTTTTATTTACATTTCTATATACCGTCAGATTTATTTCCAGATTTTTTCCACCCATAAAATCTAGAATAGATTGAATCAGGAAAATAGTAAGTGTAGACTATCTGAAGGAATTGGTGAAACAATAAACACTTAAGTGAATACAGCAAACTGTCCCAGAAGGATTACAAGAGAAAGTACAACTGTGTGGAGAAGGTTATCCACTGGAAACTGTGCAAGGGACTAAACCTTAACCATACATAAAAATGGTAAATGCACAGAACAGAATTTTTCTTGGAGAACAATCTTACAAAATATTTGGGATTTTAAGATTCAAACAGAACCCCCAAATTCTAGCTAAAAGACCAGATCTAGGTTTAGTTTATAAAAGAAAAAAAAATAGTCACAACTGTAGACTTTACCATTCCAGCAGATTACAGAGTGAAAGGAAAGGAAAGTGAAAAAAAACTGGATAATATTGCAAGTATATATTGATAAATTTGTATATACTGTAAGAATAATGTATATTTATAACATTGTATAATACTGCAAAAATATTGTATATATTAAAGAATATTGCCTTATACAATGTGCATTATAATATAAAGCTGTACAAGTTTAGTTGTTAGAAATCTTAATCTTTCTTATCTTACTCAGACTGATGGAAAAACTCTGGTGTTTTTTGTTTTTTTTCTTCTTTATGAATGATGTGCAGAGAGGATCATTCAAAATATTGAGAATCTTTTAAAATACACATTTCTATTGGTAACATCTTTCATCCATTCTTAAATTACAGAAGATATCAAATTGAAAGTAAGGGATCAAGAAATAAAAGGAAGAAGAAAGAATAAATAATAAATAGAAATAAAATTCACTGAATCTGATTGGTTACTAAAAATATCTTGTAACTTCCTCCCACTTAAATTCAGCAGTGTGATACAGAACTAATTTAGAAATTAGGAGTTTATTTATTTTTATTTTTTATGTTTTTAGAAGAAGACTATACTAGAGGTGCAAAAAGTATTTTGTTTGAGTGGGAGTGGGACAAGGTGGGTAAGATAGTGATATGACTAGTAGGGTGAACAAGATCAGTCTGAGTTTACACTGTAAAAGAAAAAAAAAACTTCCTTCCACTGATCCGGAGTCAGTTGAAGTCTAAATTTAGATGAGAAATAATATATGACACAAATCACTTCTATTTTTAAACTTTTAAATAGGTTCATTTTGGTAAAAGAGCTACACTCTTATTAAAAATGATTAATCATATAGCAAAATCTTGTTAATTAAAATTATCATCAATAATGTTTTTCATTTGAACTGCAATAATTTTATTTTTGGGAATACATTCCTAATTAAGGCTGAAGAATATCAGAACAAGTTTGATTTGAGAAATTCTTTTTATAAATCTAAGTGTATAAGTTATGAATAAAAATGCTATTAATCAAGTGTGTGAACTAAAGAATTAACAAAAAGATGAATTTAGATAAAATTACCAGTCTCAATGTTTGGTTTGGTTTCTTTTGTTTAATGGCATATCAACCTTTGTGGTTATTTAATGCCAAGCCATCCTTGTGGAAAAGAACAGTAATGGTACTATTCAACCTATAGCTGGCACCTCATGTGGTGTAACAGTTAGCAAGCTATATCAGCAGACAATTCATTGAGTTCAATTCTTACTGGTTGCACCATACTTCTAGCCCTGTGCCATAACTAAGCTAAACTTAGTAAATAACTATAGCTGTGGGAGTGAGGGGGTTTCATACCTTTCGAAAGGGTATTAGTAGGAAAGTGAACATAATAGCACAAATGAATTTGAAATCACTTACTATGATGTTGCAGTCCAGGATTTTGGCCACTATACCAAGGGGACTCACCCACATTGTGTATGTTTAACTCAATACTGAAAATAAAACATAATTGCTTCTATTAGAGGATATCAAAGTTTTTAATAGACCTTTAATCCAAAGATTATTTCATGCACCAAATATTATGACTATAATTATTTAATATTATTATTATATACATTAGGTTGGTTAGTTTATGCTTTTATATCAACCCCTTTAGAAAAATATATCTTCACAATAATTTAAATGGTATTATATTCATAAACAGATCTATTGACACAGATGAGAGCCTAACGGTACTACCACTCCAGCTCAGAGAGTATCTGGGGAAGTAATGTCAATGAAGGAGATACAAAATTGAAATTATATATATATTGGTTGGTTGGTTGGTTGAAGGCTGTCACAGATGGCAATTGCTAAGAAAAAAAAGGTACTCTATGATGTTTTTTGTTACCTGTCATTTTATTCATTCAATATTTCGGGCGATTGAAATTCCCATCATCAGAAGAATACTGGAACTGAGTTGTCTAAAAAACAACTCATAGTAAAAACGGTGCCCTTCCAAGATTTTACCATCTGTAAAAAACCCACAGAAACAAGTCTACTCCGCAAATTAGACAATAGTCTCCAGCGTGGAAGGGCCATTATATAAAATATCATGGCCTCCTCTCAAGAAATACTTAAGCCAATATTAGCGAACCCTCCCAGGGCATGTCAGCAGCTCTGATTGCAAGTCCATTCAACAAAGACTAAAACAAACACAACGAAGTTATAAACTAGAAAACAACAAATAATGCCTTTAGCTTGGAACTTACCTCATTATACACATCAGTGCCTGCGCAATCGCGGTCGACTTGTTGACTGAATGCATACATCTCATCCGCATTGTACTGCTACAACCTCCATCTCTTTCTGATAACACCCAACTTCTATCCCATCTTCATCGTAAATAACACTACTTCAACTTTCAACACGAACATCAAAACAGATCACAAGGGCCTCCGATGGGATCTTAGTCTACAGGCCTGCTGGCTATCAGCTTACATGGACAGACTGAGCGCCAAGCACTTGACTATTGCCACTCTTGTGCCTCTTCACCAGATACATAATATATACCATCCTCACATCTTCCTATTGAAGAAGCAACAAAATCCCAACAAACATTCAAACAACATAGACAAACATACATTTCACCATAGAACACCCTGACTTCACTAAGAGCGTTATCCACTGTTGGTTCCGGCTTAAAATACTAGACCAAGGGTGGAATCCACACCCGAATTCTAACAAAAAAAACGGCCAGCAGGACTTGTTCTGTCCCCTCTACAAATCGCCCTTCCCCCTTGGTGCAAAGACCGGATACATAAGGAATGCAACTCCCGTATCCGGAACAGAATGCAGCAGGAGCAGGACCAGATTCACACACACCACACACTTCATGTCCATACTGGAGGCCAATGTTACCCCACTTCATCACAAAGCGACTGAAACCACAGAAGCCGAAAAAGCCACATCACTTCTACACACCTGCTTTCTCAAGGCTACACATTTCAAACGAGAGATATCAACCGCAGCCAATACCGGCAAGCCGATCCGGTAAGCGAGGGCCTGGCACATTACAACTCGCCATTACGGACCTTCACTCGAACAACTCTCCAAGAACCAACATAGGGAACACCAATAATTGCACACTGCGCGAACTGCCCTATCCTGCGACACAGGAGTGCCCATGAGTTAACCTGTGTATAACCGCACACTCCAATGCAAAAAAACTGCAACCATTTACATAGCAGCACCACCAGACCACTACACATTAGGATCAAAGAACACCTTACACACACAAAGCATCCACATTCCGCAACACTTAATTAAGGTGCAACAACCACGGAGAGACCAGCATCACAGTCACACAATTAGAGGCCAAAGAAAGAAATCTGGTAACCTCCCGAATTACAAGAGGCATTATTAACAGCTAAACGCCACCAGGGATCAATAGCAGAACCGTATCAGCGCCAGTAGTTCATAATACAATAAACCCACAACCAATGCGCACACGTACATGTACATGCACTCCCCCACACTACCAACAAACATACCACCACATAGATAGAGAATTTATAACGCAACGAATCTACAATGAGAAGACAATGAAAAACACGCACCCACACCAACAGACCAGTTACAACACACTCGAGCCTAATGCACTGTCATTTTACAAAATAGGATTTACTCTGATTATTGATATATTTGACTAGATAATTGATTTTATAACGATTAGAATATGAATTCCCTTGCTAATCTCCTAATAAATTTAAATTCTAATGTGGAACTCTCTCTC
>CM042151.1:18471289-18620852 GCA_023376005.1 Doryteuthis pealeii
AAAAAAAAGGAGAGGATAAACTAATATCTATCAAGAATTATGATTTTAGATTCCATGATTTGGTTTTAGGGGTTAAAGGTTTAAGGAAGGTGTTCTTTGGTGTGCATGCTTCTTCATATGTGTTAATATGTGTGTTATGTGTGTGGATTTAGGGATTAGAATGAAGTTAATTTTTTTAAATGTGATTTATAAAGCCTGCCTGGTTCTACTTTGTTTTGTTTTTAATTACATTTCTTTATTACTTATTTATCTATTTACATTTTTTATTTATTTTTATTATTTATTATATTATTTTATTTTTATTTTTTTTTTTTTTTAATATAATATATTTTATTTATTTATTATTTGATTATTTTAGTCTTGATTTTAGAAGTTAGCATGAAATAACATCTATCAGAATTATGAATATCGATTCTGTTGATTGTTTTTAAGGGCTAGGTAAGCGCTTTTTTTTTTTTGTTTTTTTGTTTTTTTTTTCCTTTCATTATTATCATTATTATTATTATACATATTTGATATATACGTTTCATTACAGCCTGGTCACATGAAATTAATTATTAGGTCGATTAGCAAGGGAATTCATATTCTTTAATGTAAAATCAATTATCTAGTCAAATATTCAGTCAGAGTAAATCCTATTTGTAAACATGACTAGTGCATTAGCTTCGAGTGTGTGTATACTGTTTTTGTTGGTGTGCGGTGCGTGTTTTTCATTTGTCTTTCTCATTGTAGATTCGTTGCGTTAATAAATTCTCTATTGCAATTGGGTGTTTTGTGTGTGTGTGGGGGAGTGCATGTACATGTACGTGTGCGCATTGGTTGTGGGTTATTGTATTATGAACTCTGCGCTGAGTACGGTTCTGTTACTATTGATCCTGGGTGCAGTTTAGCTATTAATAAGCCTCTTTAATTCGGAGGTTACCAGATTTCTTTCTTTGGCCTCTACTTTTGACTGTTGATGCTTCTCTCCGTGTTGTTGCACTTAATTAAGTGTTTGCGGAATGTGATGCTTGTGTGTGTAAGTGTTCTTTGATCCTAATGTGTAGTGGTCTGGTGGTGCTGCTATGTAGAAAATGGTTGCATTTTTTGCATTGTGTGCGGTATACTACATTAACTTCATGGCACATACCTGTGTCGCAGATGGGCAGTTCGCCAGTGGTCAATTAATGGTGTTCCTATGTTTGGTTCTTGGAGAGTTGTCTCCGAAGTGAGGTCCGTAATGGGCGAGTTGTATGTCCAGGCCCTCCTTCCGGATCGCTTTTGCGTATTGCTGCGGTTATACTCTCGTTGAAATGTGGTAGCCTTAGAAAGCAGGTGTTAGAAGTGATGTGCTTTTTCGGCCTTCTGTTGGTTCAGTCGCTTTGTGACGAAGTGGGGTAACCATTGGCCCTCAGTATGGACATGAGTGTGTGGTGTGTGTGATCTGGTCCTGCCTCCTGCTGCATTTGTTCCGGATACGGGTAAGTTCATTCCTATGTATCCGGTCTTTGCCCAAGGGGAAGGGCCGATTTGTGGGACGAACAAGTCCCTGCTGGCGTTTTTTTGTAGAATTCGGTGTGGATTCCACCTTGTCTAGTATTTTAAGCCGGAAATCCAACAGTGATAACGCTTTGTGAAGTCAGGGTGTTCTATGGTGAAATGTATGTTTTTGTCTATGTTGTTTGAATGTTGTTGGGATTTTGTTGGCTTCTTCATAGGAAGATGTGAGGATGAGTATATCATCTAGTATCTGGTGAAGAAGGCACAAGAGTGGCAATAGTCAAGTGCTTGGCGCTCAAGTCTGTCCATGTAGCTGATAGCCAGCAGGCCTGATAGACTAGATCCATCGGCAGGCCCTTTATCTGTTTGAATGTTCGTTCTTGAAAAGTGAAGTAAGTGTTATTACGATGATGGATAGAAGTTGGTGTATATCAGAAGAGATGAGGTTGTAGCAGTACATGCCGGATGAGATTATGCATTCAGTCAACAAGTCGACCGCTGATTGAGCAGGCACTGATGTGTATAATGAGGTAACGTCCAAGCTAAAGGCATATTTGTTGTTTTTCTAGTTTACTTCGTTGTGTTTGTTTAGTTTTGTGAATGACTTCACAGAGCTGCTGACATGCCCTGGAGGGTCGCTAATATTTGGCTTAAGTATTTTTGAGAGGAGCCATGATATTTTATATAATGGCCCTTCCACGCCTGGAGACTATTGGTCTAATTTGCGGAGTAGGGACTTGTTTTGTGGGTTTTTATCAGATGGTAAAATCTTGGAAGGCACCGTTTTTACTAGTGAAGTTGTTTTTTTAAGACACTTCAGTTCCAGTATTCTTCTGATGATGGGAATTTTCATCCCGAAATATTAATGAATAAATATGACAGGTTAACAAAAAACATCATAGTTACCTTCTTTTTTCTTTACAATTGCATTGTGACAGCCTTCAAAACCAACCAACAAACCAATATATATATATAATTTCAATTTTGTATCTTCCCTTCATTACTTACCCCAGATACTCTCTGAGCTGGAGTGGTAGTACCGTTAGGCTCTCATCTGTGTCAAATAGATCTGTTTAATGAAGTATATACCCATTTAAAATTATTGTGAAATATATTTTTCTAAAAAGGGTTGATATAAAAGCATAAAACTAACCAACCTAATGTATATAATAATAAATATTAATAATATAATAGTCATAATATTTTGGTGCATGAAATAATTTTGGATTAAAGGTCTATTAAAAAAAACTTTTGATATCCTCTAATAGAAGCAATTATGTTTATTTTCAGTATTGAGTTAAACATACACAATGTGGGTGAGTCCCTTGGTATAGTGGCCAAAATCCTGGACTGCAACACATAGTAAGTGATTTCAAATTCCATTTGTGCTATTATGTTCACTTTCCTACTAATACCCTTCGAAAGGTATGAAACCCCCTACTCCCACAGCTATAGTTATTTACTAAGTTAGCTTAGTTATGGCACAGGGCTAGAAGTATGTGCACCCAGTAAGAATTGAACTCAATGAATTGTCTGCTGATATAGCTTGCTAACTGTTCACCACATGAGGTGCCCAAGCTATAGGTTGAATAGTACCATTACTGTTCTTCCACAAGGATGCCTTGGCATTAAATAACCACAAAGGTTGATATGCCATTAAACAAAGAAACCAAACCAAACTTGAGACTGGTAATTTATCTAAATTCATCTTTTTGTTAATTCTTTAGTTCACACACTTGATTCAATAGCATTTTTATTCATAACTTATATACTTAGATTTATAAAAGAATTTCTCAAAATCAAACTTGTTCTATATTCTCAGCCTAAATAGGAATGTATTCCAAAAATAAATTATTGGCAGTTCCAAATGAAAACATTATTGATGATAATTTAATAACAAAGATTTTGCTATATGATTAATCATTTTTTATAAGAGGTACCTTTTACCAAAATGAACCTATTTAAAGTTTAAAAATAGAAGTGATTTGTGTCATATATTTCTCATCAAATTTAGACTTCAACTGACTCCTGGATACAGTGGAAGGAAGTTTCTTTTTTCTTTTACAGTGTAAACTCAGACTGATCTTGTTCACCCTACTAGTCATATCATTCTTACACTTGTCCCATCCACTAACAAAATACTTTTTTGCACCTCTATATAGTCTTTTCTAAAATAAAAATAAAATAAATAAACTCCTAATCTAAATTAAGTTCTGTATACACACTGCTGAATTTAAAGTGGAGGAAGTTAAGAATAATTTTAGTAACCAATCAGATTCAGTGAAATTTTATTTCTATTTATTTATTTATTCTTTTCTTTCTTCCTTTTATTTTCTTGATCCCTTACTTCAATTTGATATCTCTGTAATTTAAGAATGGATGAAAGATGTTACCAATAGAATGTGTATTTTAAAAGATTCTCAATATTTTTTGAAATGATCCTCTCTGCACATCATTCATAAAGAAGAAAACAAAAAACAAAAACACACCAGAGTTTTTCATCAGTCTGAGTAAGATAAGAAGATTAAGATTTCTAACAACCAACTGTACAGCTTTATATTATAATGCACATTGTATAAGGCAATATTCTTAATATATACAATATTTTTGCAGTTATTATACAATGTTATAAATATACATTATTCTTACAGTATATACAATATTATACATATACTGCAATATTATCCAGTTTTTCACTTTCCTTTCCTTTCACTCTGTAATCTGCTGGAATGGTAAAGTCTACAGTTGACTATTTTTTTTTCTTTTTATAAACAAACCTAGATCTGGTCTTTTAGCTAGAATTGGGGGATCTGTTTGAATCTTAAAATCCAAATATTTTGTAAGATTTGTTCTCCCAAGAAAAATTCGTCTGTGCATTTACCATTTTTATGTATGGTTAAGGTTTAGTCCTTGCACAGTTTCCAGTGGATAACCTTCTCCACACAGTTGTACTTTCTCTTGTAATCTTCTGGGACAGTTTGCTGTATTCACTTAAGTGATTTATTGTTTCACCAATTCCTTCAGATAGTCTACACTTACTATTTTCCTGATTCAAATCTATTCTAGATTTTATGGGTGGAAAAAATCTGGAAATAAATCTGACGGTATATAGAAATGTAAATAAAAACTGAAATGTTTAAATGTTGATTATCTATCTATCCATATATCACACATAGTTGTGTGTATGTATGTATGTATGTCCAGAGGTAACTCCGAAAATAAAACAATTAATGACTAAGTAAATATATATACACATTCACTATCACCAAATCTTCATTTTGTGTTGAAAATTATGAAGATTTGATCTATATTTTTGAAGACACTTAAAATTAATTTACAATAAAATAACATTAGAATCCTAATTAGGCTATTCTTAGGCATTTCTTATTAAAATGTTATCAAACAAATTATAATCAGGTTAATTTTTTTTTTAATTATTGGGTTTCAAATATTAAATATACAATTATTAGATCATTAAAAAATTATGTTTGTTAATTTTTTGTATTGAAAAATAATGCAGGAAACAAATTAAATGATAAAATTTCAATAATTAAGTTTTAATTAAATTTTCATTTTTACTGATTCAAAGTTGTAGTAAATATTTTATTGAAAATTGTTTATTTAATCTGATTCTTGTTCTATTGTTATACAGTTTTTTATGGATTGTTTAAGAATTAAATCAATCACTTAGTTTCACTTTTAAACAACCCTACATAAAATAAGTAGTTTTTTTTAGTTACCTTTTAAACAAATTCAAAATTCTCTTTAATAAGACAATTTAAATTTTTTTTTTAATTCAGTTACTTTATATATATATATATATATATTATATGTGTGTGTGTGTGTGTGTGTGCAGCAAGTCTCCTCAGGTCTCTAGGACACTTCTGAGTATTTTAGTCGATCTTAACAATGCTGTTATCTGGATGGTCTCAATTCTTCTTCTGATTTCCAATTCTCTAGTCTTTTTCCCATAACTTTGGGGACCATTCCAAAGGCACTAACTACATTTGGTACCACCATCACTATCATGTTCTACAGTTTTTTTAGTTCCCTGCCAAGGTTCAAGTATTTGTCTATCTTTTTGCTTTCTTTCATTTTCACTCTATGGTCTGCTAGAACAGCAAATCCACTAAATGACAAGTTCTTTTTTCTTGTTAATTATCACTAGATCTGGTCTTCTAGTTGGTATTAGATGATCCGTTTATTATTATTATTATTATTATTATTATTATTATTATTATTATTATTATCATCTTTTATTTGCTTACTTGGAAATGCTACTAAAATCTATTTTTAAAAATATACCAAAAGCCAATTAAGACATTTCATAGGAATTGCTTTAAAATCCCACTAACAGGATTGGTTTTCTGCTACTTTTGTGAATTCATTTGCCCATGAAAAATAAACATATCTTATATGAAAAATATACCACAATGAATTAATTTTCTCCTTGATATAAATTCTTTGCTGAGGGTATTTTATTTTATTTTTGAAATCATCTTTGTTTTCTTTTTGTAAAAATTTTGTCTTGGCCATTCTTTAATCTTTTTCTTCCCACTAAGTACAGAATAAGAAAAAGTGATCATTATGATTTATCTCAAGCATATAAAAAGCCTTTGAGAAATAATTTTAGATATTGTCATTTTACTACTGTATTAAATGAGGATGGTCACTGCATATTTTGGGAGCACTGTACACTGGTGCATATTTCCATGAAACCACTCATCAACATGCAATGTTTCTCCTTGGGAGTTTTTACATTTCTTTTTGTTTTTTTTTTCAATGTGAACAATGCGTGTGTGTATTTGTGAGTGTCACAAAGTGGTAAGTCAAGTAATATGAGATGTGCATTCTGACAAGATTTTGGAAGGAGTTGTCTAACGATGGGAAAGTGGGTGCAATCACTGGTAGAATTTCATGACACAAATTTGCTACGTGTTCAAGTTACCATTTCAGAACACCTGTCAATCATGCCAAAACTTGATTCTATAGAAACATTTTAAAGATTTAGAATGAATCGACAATGAATTTTTACTGTTTTCTTCTTTTTTTTCTTTTTACTTTCTTTACTGTACATTTTACTTTACTGTACAAACTAAAATTCATTCATTCATTTTAATGGCATGTTAACCCATCAAGGGTTATTTTATTTCTAGAGATTAGGGAATTGTGTTCATTCTATGCACATATTTACATTTCTTTGTATAGTTGTTTACCTCACAAACTGTTTTTGTTTTGTTTTTACTTTCTTTACTGTACTATTTTACTTTTACTGTACAAACCATCATTCATTCATTCATTCATTCATTCGTTTTAACAGTAGATCAACCCATCTAGGGTTATTTTATGCCTAGAAGTAAGGGAATCCTATCATTCTATGCTCATATTTATTTCTTTGTCTATGAGATTTTTTTTTTTTATGCATTCCTATCGAATACAAATAATCTTTAAACAATCTATTTGACCCATAGATGGGATCCTAACAGATATTACCACTCCTCCTGGTCAATGGACTTAGGGCAATGGCAATGAAGAGGTACTCCACGCTCCCAGAACTGGAATCTCACCATCAGATGCGTTAGTGTTATACTCAGGTCACAAGAAGTATCATTCTATTAAAGAGATATATTGTCAATGCACTTAATTTAGAAGTGAATATCAATTGCATAGATTGAACATTATACAGAAAAATTACAGGTCAAAAATTCTAATGCTATGGAGTATCTCATTTCTTCTCTTTCTCTTCATATATGTATGATTTTGTATGTGTGTGGGGGTATCAATTGGCATATATCTTAGATTTTATGAAAAGTTCTCAGCCCTACAAAAAAAATTGTTTTTTGAAGATTGAAATATTTTATTAAAGTTTTTAATGTATTTTTTTTGAAGGGGTAAAACAAAAAGAAAAAAGAAATACAGATTATTAAACAAATAAGATTGAATAAATAATAAACATAGTTATTCATTTCAATCTTTTTTTTTTTTAATAATCTATTTCCTCCTTTCCTTTCTTTTCTTTTTATTTTTTGGAATGAAATTCTTTTAAAGCAAAATATACAAAATTGTAAATACTATTTGGAAAAAATAATCACTTCCCTTGTCAAGTATATAGTGTTAAGTAGAAACATATTTGATTTTACCCTGGCCATACGTTGAAGAGCTCCACCTGGACAAACAAACACAGCAGCTTTATGTATACATACATACATACTACACACACACCACACACACATATATATATATATATATATATATATATATAGATAGATAGATAGATAGATAAATAGATAGATAAATAGTAGGAAAGACTGGGCTCTTTATACTTGCTACAGCAACCAGTTAGTATAAAATAACTGAATTCAAAACTAACTTTACCCTGCTTAAATATCAGCCTTATCTCGTATTCTGCCTGTGGTGGATGAATTGCACAAATATATGCACATGAGATTGAACAAATCTGTTATTGTGACCCACCAGAATGATTCATTGTGCAGTCCAAGAGCCTAAAATTGACTAAGTGAAATTTTTAAATTTAACTAACTTATGAATGGTCAAATGGACATATATTTAACCCATCATAATGTAAACTAAATGAGAAACATAAGACATAAAGTCACATATTACAGTCAATCAAAAAGTAAAATGAACAGTGGCATAAATCACTAGTACTACTACTACAACTACTACTACTTTTCATTCTCTTTTGTTTTACACAAGATTATATAGGATTGATTTTAATAGCATGTCAACCTGACTGGAGTTATTTTATGCCTAAAGGTTTGGGAACTGCATACATTTACATTTATATCTAAACTTTTTTGTGTAGTTGTTTCTTCAAATTGATTTATTGACTGATTTTAACTGCATTCAACCTGTCTAGGGTTATTTTATTCTATGGGTTAAGAAAATATTTTCTCTATCTAACAGTAACACTGCTAAAGAGAGCAAATTTTCAGCTACAAAACATTATTTTTACACAGTCATAGATGTATCTCTCTGTACATTTAGAAATAACTGCATATATCTTACAAGCATAAATTCATGGGCTCACACATGTGTGCGCATTTAAGTGCATCTCTTGGTTTGTGTGTGCTCATTGTGTGTCTGTGTGTGTGTATATGTATCTATATATTCATGTATGTAAGCATGTTATATACACACGCATTATATGAATAATATGTATATATATATACTTCTATCTTACTGATCTACATTTACTTCCATTACCTATTTCATCTCTGGTTTGATCCCTAATAAATGAGACTTATCACTTTTGGAACAATGGCTCAGTGGATACAAATTTCTTTGGGAATCATTTTCACCCCTGCAAAAAGTCAGATGCTAAAAGTTCAGGGCTTTTGCCATTCATTTTAACCTTTTGGGAGATCTCATCATTGAAACTGATAAAGGTTATAGGTTTTATCTTTTGCACAAAGACTTTGAATTTAAAAGCAAGAATAATAAAACATTAACTGTATGGAATATAGTTTCCTAATCAATAAGTCACATTTCTACTTATTTATATCTGTTTGGAATTTGTGGGTGTTCAGATTTTCTGTATGATTTGGCAATCATACAGAAAAATTAAGTTGTATTTTACTCTTAGTCTTATATAGTGAAAAACATTTTGTCTGAAGATTTATTTATCAGTTATATTTCTATTCTAAATAATCTACTACATAAATAGTAATTTCTTTATGTCTGTGTGCCTACACCAGTGATCTGATCATGATGAAACTTTACACAAATTTAAAGCTAGGAACAGGACTGGATAATTGGATTTCTATTAAAAACATCATAGTGGAGCCCTGGGACATCTTTACAATGGGAAGGGAAGAGAAGACATTTCAGTGAGAGAAGGTGAAGAGGATTAGTAATACGTTAAAATCAAGAGAACATCACTACTTCTATGAATGCTAATCTAATTGTATTTAAAAAATACTCTCATGAAAATAAAATAATCAGTTTATCATAAAAAATAATAATGCTGTTGTTTCTTGTTTTAATAAAAAAATAGTAAAATCACTAGTCATTCAAAAGGCTTTACAAACGGTGATATACAGGATGCTTGAACAGTACCTGAATATGTCCACTCAGTTATAATTTCTTCAATAATTGTGATGACTTCCTCAATTATTTTGTGTTTGTTCTTGAGCGCTATGGCAGTAAATTTAATATCTTATATATAAGTTTGTTGAATAAGTTCAATACTCTTTGAGCTCAAACTTAACTCCATCTTTCACAGGTATTACCAAGTACTGCAGCTAGTAATATTATAATATCATCTATGCATACTGCACAAAAAGTAGCTGTTGGCCAACAAAACTTTACTCAGATGATACCTCTGGGGTTAAACATGGTCTGTGGGGGGGGAGCATTGTTACCAGTAACTCAAGGCACCTCAGCTTTATTTTACAATATCACCAGCTACTTTAATTATAAGAATAAAGCTATTTAAGATATTAATATGCTTTAACATTTCCATGATGAACTGTCTAAACAATTTTTATCTGAATGAAAAAAAAAAAGAAGATTAATATTAATAACTCAAAAGCAGTTTCATAAGTCTGGTCATCAGTGAGATTGTCATCGTATTATTAAACTTTGAAACTATATATATATATATATATTACACTAAATTTATAGTCGACTCAATAATTATTTTTTTCTAGGGGTGGGGCAAGGGCTGGAACTGTAAGAGAGAGTCATTTAACATGAGAGAAATTCATACATCCATGTTCCTGAAAATGAAAATGAAATCAAAGAATACAATAAATTTTGCACTTATAATAACAGCAACTGTATTTTCATTGTCAGCATTTTGGCAAGAGTCCACTAACAGCATCTAAGAAGTTTTTAACCTACTTGAATATTTCCACCTCAGGTGCTTACGATGCATCCGCACATATGCTGGCAGGATTAAGTGCCCAACACAGATGTGTTGGACCGAGGCAACATGAACAGCATGTTTGCCATTCTCGCAAGAGGTGCCTTTACTGGCTTGGTCATGTCTGGAGGATGGAAAAGGCAGTATCCATAAAGACCTACTGTATAAAAATTAGTGGAAGGCTACTGACTAATAGGTAGACCACACCTACACTTTAAAGGTGTCTGCAAGAAAGACATAAAGACATAAAGCCACATTAACACAAACACATGTGAGGTCAGTGCAGAAACTGAGCGTCCTGCACCCCAATGTCAAACAAAGCAAAAAAGGAGAGGAAAGTAGACTCCATAACAAAGTGACCCAGAAGGAGGAGAGACAACAGCAGCTCCAGCAAGCATCATTGTTTGTGTCAGTCAGTGCACAAAGACTACCATTAAAAATTGGCATGCTCAGCTACTCGCGCAGATGCAGATAAAGAAAAATTATTTGGACACTATCCATCTTTTGTGAACAGAAGGATGCCAATGATATATATATATATATATATATATAATATATATATATAATAATATATATATATATTAGTTAATAATACAAAAATACTTCAAGCTGACATAATATGAACAAATTTAAATTCTCAAAGATTGTACATAAAATTTAGACAACACATTATTGATAGAATTAATTATGAAACCAGCAATAACATTCTAAAATGCTTTAAATAGATGAATATTTTTTATTCTAAATGATGTTTCTTAGCATGTTAGATATATCTAAAAATTATCATTTTGATTTATGAAATAAACCATTAGTGTTATTTAGCATCACCTTGGCAACAAACACAAAACAATAATTTAGACATTGATAATGATAATAACATACACAGCCTTTAAGAAGAGAGTTGAAAGTACTGGGTTTTACTTTTGGACAATTCCTTTCATAATGATAACATTAAAGAATTGTTAAAAAATTGAAAGAAAAAAGAAAAAACTACAAAATAAGGATTCCATTAATTTTAACCAAATTATATATATATATATATATATATATATTATATAACTGTGTGTGTGTGTGTGTGTGTTATTTATGACTGAAAATAAACTTGGAACACTCTGAGAGAGAATGCTAATTTTGGCCTGGTACTGTATATACATCCTATAGGTTAATAGATATCAATGATATTTTTAGTCTTGACCATCTTGTGACATAGTAACATTCATATCAGAGCACCATGTATGTGTGCAATTTAGATGGTGACATATGCTCTCATAAGTCTCAATTTTGGGACAGAATCCAGTGCAGGTGTCATGCACACATGCTCCTTTTGTTCAATTAGAGTTGTTTCAGAGGGGGTCAAGTTGTTAGCTTTTTAGTTCTGTTTGTTTGTGGGGTTATGGTTGACATGCAAATAAGCCACAATATTTCCTTTTATATATTTTTTTCTTTTTATGAAAATAGAATAAGATACAATCAAGTACACATAAAACACTAAAAAAAATGTTGTTTTTTTTATAATTCATCTTATTATGTCTGCTTGTTACAAATTATGTGCAAATCCCAAGAAAGTATTTTCATAGGAAGTTTAAAAAAATACAAATAAAAAAAAAAAAAAAAAAAACACTATTTTATTATATATTTTTTCATAGTGGGCGCCAATGAACTGATTCAACATAGCTTGATGAACTGATGTAACATTGCTTTATGAACTGTCTTTATTGAGCTGACATTTTCTGTTTGGTGTAAAAATAAGCAGATATGACAGTGTTTGGAAGAAAGACAAAGTTGAATTTGGCTCAGCTTTGAATCAAGAATCTGATTGAGGGATAAACAAGTTTAAAATTCAACAAAAATATAAAAAGAAAAGATATTTCAAAGAACTACAAAGGCTTCTAAACTATTTATTGAATCTTCCACCATAATACCAAATGAAAGTTTAAATAATATTCTAATCAAAGATATTTTACAATGGAAAGTTTGCTTCTTGATCTCTTTTTAAAAGTGGAAGCCTCGAGGCATTATTGGAGAATTGTGTTTCAATAAAAGCTTTTTTTTATCAGATGGTTTTAAAAATATAAAGAATAAAGGCTAAAAAATATACTGATAGGTAATCAGTAATGCTTGAATAATGTTTTGAAGCAGCGGTTATCAAGCTATGGTGTGCAAAATGATAGTGGCTAGCAAAACCTATGCCAGAAGTCTGAAAGGGAATTATTTGAAAAAGATAAACTAAGAAAAAATAATCTAAATAGAATCACCTTTAGGGAAGTAAGTTATTCTTATTGTAGCATTATCTATATATATATATAAAAGAAAGATTCTATATGTCAGTCTGTCTGCCTGTATTTTGTTTGTGCAATTACAGAGCACTCATTCTTTTATAAGTAAAATTGGTGGACAATAGCAAAAACCAAAGTTCAATAAAATCCACACCCTTTTTGTCCCAGAAGTCAAAAACGTTTACCCCTTGTTTTCTATTAGAAAAATTAAATCAAAATATAATAAGGGTATAAATCAATGATACATTAAAAAACTAATTTAAAAAATAATTATATCCCAGGCAACACCTGGTAGTTCTGCTAGTAGTAAATAGAGTTTGCATCAGAGATTCATTCAATGTGTAAGGAAGACTAGTGCATTTAAATTCATTTAAATATGAAACATTATTTTCAGTTCAGATTTTACTTTACATGTAGCATTAAAAGACTGACACTTGAACATTTCTGGCCTAAAATGAAAGAAAATATCCATTTATTAGAAGATGCTGTTAAAGTAATTCTTTCTTTTCCAACTAAGCAATAGCTTGTTAACCACTTCACTTCCAGAGGCATCTCTAAAACACTAAGTATGGATCAAATTTGGCCAAACATCAAGAGTGGGTATCTAGTCAGAATCAAAATATGACTCAGTCAACTAGATTTCTAATATGAGAATGTATTTATATAATATAATATATTATAAATATATATATATATATATAATATATATATATTATATCGGGATATTGATTTTGCTAGGAAAAATCAGAAATCATCAATAACTTAAAATTGGTTGACTTTAAGACATTTTTGATGGTATTTTTGGATTTCTTGGGCAAAAAATGCTTTTATAAACCAACTTTTAGTAGTAGGAAAGCTCTAGAACTCATTTTACAGAAAAATGTCATCATTTTTCGCCAATTACCCTCAAATTTTGGAGAGCTAAAAATTAACATAACTCTCCAATTTTTGAATTGGACGCTCAAATTTGGGGGATTATCTAATATTAACATAGTCCACACCTGGAAAAATATCAGAAAAATCGAAAGGGATGGTGACAATTTTACTTTTTTCTGGATGATTTGACATGGAATTACCCATATATATAATATAATATATATATTATATATATATATATTATATATATATATATGTGTATATAATATGTAATATATTTATATTTCTGCTTGAAGGCAATTATAAATGCATGTATCGAATAAGATTCGATAATTATAGAAAATATCTTGACAAGTAAATCCCGCAAAGGATGGCTCGCTATGTAGAACACCGTACAGACTGTTTCGACTTTATTAAGTCTCTTCAGCGATGTATACTAACGACTCCCCTCCGACAGGAATCGAAACCGGGACTTCACAGGCATAGTCAGACCATATCCGTTCGGCCGCCGGTACATAGCGAACAATCCCTGCGAAATTAACCTTGTCAATGATGATACTACTATTCACACGCCCCTGCCATAGCAGGCAAGTGACGTTTTTTATTTAGTAAACAAACCCGGCCGTTAGCTCTTCGGCGAAGTGAATAAGATTTTTGGATGTTTGTTTTTTTTTTTTTATAGAAGCAAGTTGAATAAATTATTATTTATATTTCTGCTTGAAGGCAATTATAAATGCATGTATCGAATAAGATCGATAATTATAGAAAATAATCTTGACAAGTAAATCCCGCAAAGGATGGCTCGCTATGTAGAACACGTACAGACTGTTTCGACTTTATTAAGTCTCTTCAGCGATGTATACTAACGACTCCCTCCGACAGGAATCGAAACCGGGACTTCACAGGCATAGTCAGAGACCATATCCGTTCGGCCGCCGGTACATATATATATATATATATGTGTGTGTATATATATATATATAGTGCAAGTTTTTGAAAACTTGAAAATTAAGAATTATAATTTTTTTCACCATAATCACCTAATAAAAAAGAAAACTCTTTAAGATCTGCAAAATACTTTTAAAACTTGATGTCATAAGGAAAACAAAATTGAAAACCACTGTTTTAAGTTCATCTTGAAAGACAATTTCTATATTTATTATTGCAAAGTGTAAATAGGAAAGTGTAAATTTTTAAAATGTTACATACTAGAATATATGATTTTTGAAATGCTAAAATTATAATAATGTAAAGTATGAAATTTACCATATTTCAGATCTCTAAGATTAAAAATATTGGATGTCGAAATAAAAATAAATAACTAAAATAAAACATTGCTATGTTATATATATCTATATATATAATATATATAATATATAAATCCAAAAGTCCAGAGAAGAAATCTTCCTTATGACACAAGAGTTTTATTTAAAGAACCCTGTCGCAGTTTGAGAGCTCAATGTGTGCTCTTAATGTTAGAGTCACAGAGCCATATATAAGTAAGAAATAACAAAAGACTTAGAGATTTAGCATTATAGTCTATTTTAGGGAGCTTAGACAAAGTGTCAACTCTTCCCGACTCATCAGATGTGAATGATGAACAAAGGATCATTCGCATCTGATGAGTCGGGAAGTTAGACACTTTGTCTAAGCTCCCTGAAATGACTATATGCTAATCTCTAAAGTTTTTTGTTATTTCTTTACACATATGATATATATAATATATATAGAGAGAGAGAGGGTACAGCATAAACAACCCCAATCTTAAACAGTCCACTGTGTGGTGCAATAAACTTAGGCAATCTAGTTAATGTCTTAGCCATTTCTTTTTCCTTATTTTAAAAATATGATGAGTTATGATCTAGATTGGATTAGTGTACCCTGTGCATTTGATATTGAAATATTTTAACACAGAGAGCTTTCTGACTCATTGTGATGTTATGAATGGAATAATGTGTTCTAGATATAATTTTGTGCTCCTAACAGAATCATTTTCTATCACTTATAGAATATATAGAGAGACAGCCACATAGACAGAGACAGCGAGAGGGCAAGAGAAGTAAACATCTCCAACATTGAACCTAGATGGCATTAACATCAAACTAAACCAACCTCAACACCCACTTGAAATACGAATGGACAGATGAGTTGCCACATAAATATCTATATAATACAAATATCTAAGTTATAATATCTAATGAGAACAGAGCTAATTGTAAACCCCTAGATACACTCTGATATTGCTTTCTTATATTGATACTGAGTGACAAGTGATCATAATATGCAGAGATCATAAAACACTAAAAAATAATCTCATTAAATGAATGATATGCTATATTATGGGTTATTTTTGGCTGTTCTTTTATAACATACATCTTTTTAAAAAAAAAGAACTTAAAATGTCTTCAAAAATTTTTCTTAACAAAAGGTCAAAAATAGTTGGAACAATTAAAAATTTAAATGTAATGCAAAGAAACATTCCTTGTTTGTATTATTACTTTTGTTTCATCTTATCTATATTTATATGTAGGACTTGAAAATTGCTTAGGCAAGAAACTGTCAGTTACCAAGTTTGTCCATGCTACCCTAACTTAGATATACATGCTTAATAATATTGAGCATAATTTCTTTATAAAATATAGTACACTATATAATTATATGTAACATTATATGTGTGTGGTGTGTGTTGTGTGTGTGTGTATGTCTTTCTCTCTCTCTCTCTCTCTCTCATGGTATAATTCAATATTCTTTTAATAAATGATTCATGTGACCAATACTGATTCTGAGGTGGCCACCATCCTAATAAAAGATTGGATGGCTCTCCTGTAAGCAAATATATGAGTGCTCACAGTTTCAGTTAAAAGATGCAAAACATATTTAATGCTAGTGAATTGTCTATTTTGCTTGACAGAGAGGCCATCCAATCTTTATATGAATGTCCACCTCAGATAAGTAATGGTCATTTCATGATATCATTTTATAAAAGATATTGAATTATACCATGAAGAGAGAGAGAGAGAGAAAGAAAGACCATACACACACCACAACACACACACCACATATTAATGGCTTACATATATATGTAAATAGTGTACTATATTTATAGAAAATAGTGCTCAATATTATTAGAGCATGTTATCTAAGTAGGGTACATGGCAAAACTTGGTAACTGACAGTTTCTTGGCTAAGCAATTTTCAAGTCCTAACATTATATATATTATATATAAGATGGAAACAAAAGTAATAATACAACAAGAATGTTCTTTGCCATTACATGTTAAATTTTAATTGTCCAACATTTTTGACTTTTGTTAAGAAAAATTTTTTGAAGACATTTTCAAGTTCTTTTTTTTAAAAAGATGGTATGTTATAAAAGAAACAGCAAAAATGAACCAATAATATAGCATAATCCCATTATTAAATGAGGATTATTTTTAGCTGTTTAAATATCTCTGCATATTATGATCACTTGTCATCAGTATCCCATAATAGAAAGCAAATCAGAGTTATCTGGGGTTATTTCAAAATTAGCTCTGTTCTCATTGATATTTAACTTAGATATTTGTATAATATAGATATTTATGTGGCAACTCATCTGTCCATTCTATTTCAAAAGTGGTGTTTTGAGGTTGGGTTTAGTTTGATGTTATGCCATCTAGGGGTCAATGTTTGGAGATGTTTACTTCTCTTGCCCGTCTCGCTGTCTCTGTCTATGTGGCTGTCTCTCTATAGTATATTCTATAGTGATAGAAAATTGATTCTGTTAGGGCACAAAATTATATCCAGAACAGCATTTTCCATCATAAATACACTGTTTATGGAGTCAGAAGCTCTTCTGTGTAAAAATATTTCATATCAATTGCACAGTTACACTAATCCAATCTAGGCATCATAACTCATCATATTTTAAAAATAAGAAAAAGAAATGCTAAGACATTAACTAATTGCCTAAGTTTATTTGCACCACCAAGGTGACTGTTTAAGATTAGGGGTGTATTTATGCTGTACCCCTCTCTCTCTCTAATAATATATATTATATATATATATTGTAAAGAAATAACAAAAAACTTAGAGATTTAGCATTATAGTCTATTTCAGGGAGCTTAGACAAAGTGTCTAACCTCTCCGACTCATCAGATGCCGAATGATCCTTTGTTCCTCATTCACATCTGATGAGTCGGGAGAGTAGACACTTTGTCTAAGCTCCCTAAAATAGACTATAATGCTAAATCTCTAAGTCTTTTTGTATTTTTTACTTATATATTTGCTCCTGTGACTCTAACATTAAGAGCACACATTGAGCTCTCAAACTGCGACGGTTTCTTTAAATAAACTCTTGTGTCATAAGGAAGATTTCTTCTCTGGACTTTTGGATTATATATATATAATATATATAATATATATATATAATAATAGCATGTTATTTAGTTATTTTATTTTTTTTCGACATCCAATATTTTTAATCTGAGATCTGAAATATGGTAAATTTCATACTTTACTTATTATAATTTAGCATTTCAAAAATCATATATTCCTAGTATGTAACATTTTTAAAAGCTATTTACACTTCCTATTTAACTTTGCAATAATAAATATAGAAATTGTCTTTCAAGATGAACTTAAAACAGTGGTTTTCAATTTTTGTTTTCCTTATGACATCACGTTTTTAAAAGTATTTTGCAGATCTTAAAGAGTTTTCTTTTTTATTAGGTGATTATGGTGAAAAAATTATAATTCTTAATTTTCAAGTTTTCAAAAACTTGCACTATATATATAATAATACACACACATATATATATTATTATATGTCCGGCGGCCGAACGGATATGGTCTCTGACTATGCCTGTGAAGTCCCCGGTTTCGATTCCTGTCGGAGGGAGTCGTTAGTATACATCGCTGAGAGACTTAATAAAGTCGAAACAGTCTGTACGGTGTTCTACATAGCGAGCCATCCTTTGCGGGGATTTACTTGTCAAGATTATTTTCTATAATTATCGAATCTTATTCGATACATGCATTTATAATTGCCTTCAGCAGAAATATAAATAAAAATTTATTCAACTTGCTTCATAAAAAAAAAAAACAAACATCATTTATTCACTTCGCCGAAGAGCAACGGCCGGGTTTGTTTACTAAATAAAAAACGTCACTTGCCTGCTATGGCAGGGCGTGTAATAGTAGTATCATCATTGACAAGGTTTAATTTCGCAGGGATTGTTCGCTATGTACGCGGCCCGAACGGATATGGTCTCTGACTATGCCTGTGAAGTCCCGTTTCGATTCCTGTCGAGGGGAGTCGTTAGTATACATCGCTGAACGAGACTTAATAAAGTCGAAAACAGTCTGTACGGTGTTCTACATAGCGAGCCATCCTTTGCGGGATTTACTTGTCAAGATTATTTCTATAATTATCGAATCTTATCGATACATGCATTTATAATTGCCTTCAAGCAGAAATATAAATATATATACATATATATATACACATATATATATATATATATATATATATATATATATATATATATATAATATATATCGGTAATTCCATGTCAATCATCCGAAAACAGTAAAAATGTCACCCATCCTTTTCGATTTTTCTGATATTTTTTCCAGGTGTGGACTATGTTAATATTAGATAATCCCCCATTTGAGCGTCCAATTCCAAATTGGAGGAGTTATGTTAATTTTTAGCTCTCCAAATTTGAGGGTAATTGGCGAAAAATGATGACATTTTCTGTAAAATGAGTTTAGAGCTTTCCTACTACTAAAAGTTGGTTTAATAAAAGCATTTTTTGCCCAAAAATCCAAAAATACCATCAAAAAATGTCTTAAAGTCAACCAATTTTAAGTTATGATGATTTCTGATTTTTTCCTAGCAAATCAATATCCGATATATATATATATATATATATATATATATATATATATATTATATAATTTATATATACATTTCTCATTATTAGAAATCTAGTTGACTGAGTCATAATTTTGATTCTGACTAGATACCCACTCTTGAATGTTTGGCCAAATTTGATCCATACTAGTGTTTTTAGAGATGCCTCTGGAAGTGAAGTGGTTAACAAGCTATTCTGCTTAGTTGGAAAAGAAAGAATTACTTTAACAGCATCTTCTAATAAATGGATATTTTCTTTCAATTTTAGGCAGAAATGTCAAGTGTCAGTCTTTTAAATGCTACATGTAAATAAAATCTGAACTGAAAATAATGTTTCATATTTAAATGAATTTAAATGCACAGTCTTCCTTACACATTGAATGAATCTCTGATGCAAACTCTATTTAACTACTAGCAGAACTACCAGGTGTTGCCTGGGATATATTATTTTAAATTAGTTTTTTTATGTATCATTGATTATACCCTATTAATTTTGATTTAATTTTTCTAATAGAAAACAAGGGTAAAACGTTTTTGACTTCTGGGACAAAAATAGGGTGTGGATTTTATTGAACTTTGGTTTTGCTATTGTCCACCAATTTTACTTTATAAAGAAATGATGCTCTGTAATTGCACAAACAAAAATACAGGCAGAAGACTGACATATAAATCTTTCTTTATTAAATATATATATGATAATGCTACAATAGAATAACTTACTTCCTAAAGTGATTCTATTTAGATTATTTTTTCTAGTTTATCTTTTTCATAATTTCCCTTTCAGACTTCTGCATAGGTTTTGCTAGCCACTATCATTTTGCACACATAGCTTGATAACCGCTGCTTCAAAACATTATTCAAGCATTACTGATTACCTATCAGTATATTTTTTTTAGCCTTTATTTTTATCTTTAAAACCATCTGATAAAAAAGCTTTTATTGAAACAACAATTCTCCAATAATCCTCGAGGCTTTCCACTTTTAAAAAGAGATCAAGAAGCAAACTTTCCATTGTAAAATATTTTGATTAGAATATTATTTAAACTTTCATTTGGTATTATGGTGGAAGATTCAATAAATAGTTTAGAAAGCCTTTGTAGTTCTTTGAAATATCTTTTCATTTTTATATTTTGTTGACATTTTAACTTGTTTATCCTTCAATCAGATTCTTGATTCAAAGCTGAGCCAAATTCAACTTGTCCTTTCTTCCAAACACTGTCATATCTGCTTATTTTACACAAACAGAAAATGTCAGCTCATAAAAGACATTCATAAAGCAATGTTACATCAGTTCATCAAGCTATGTTGAATCAGTTCATTGGTGCCACTATGAAAAAAAATTATATAAATAAAATAAGTTTTTTTTTTTGTTTTTTTTTTTATGTATTTTTTTAAACTTCCTATGAAAATACTTCTTGGGATTTGCACATAATTTGTAACAAGCAGACATAAAAAGATGAATTATAAAAAAACAACATTTTTTTTAGTGTTTATGTGTACTTGATTGTATCTTATTCTATTTTCATAAAAGAAAAATATAATAAAGGAAATATTGTGGCTTATTTGCATGTCAACCATAACCCCACAAACAAACAGAACTAAAAAGCCTAACAACTTGACCCCCTCTGAAACAACTCTAATTGAACAAAAGGAGCATGTTGGCATGACACCTGCACTGGATTCTGTCCAAAATTGAGACTTATGGAGCATATGTCACCAATCTAAATTGACACATACATGGTGCTGTATGAATGTTACTATGTCACAGATGGTCAAAGACTAAAAATATCAATTGATATCTATTACATAGGATGTATATACAGTACCCAGGCCAAAATTAGCATTCTCTCTCAGAGTGTTCCAGTTTATTTTTCATCAGTATAATAAACACACACACACACACACACACGTATATATATATATATAAAAATAATATTATAATTTGGTTAAAATTAATGGAATCCTTATTTTGTAGTTTTTTTTCTTTTTTCTTTCAATTTTTCTACAATTCTTTAATGTTATCATTATGAAAAGGAATTGTCCAAAAGTAAACCCAGTACTTTCACTCTCTTCTTAAAGGCTGTGTATGTTATTATTCATTATCAAATGTCTAAATTATTGTTTTGTGTTTGTTGCCAAGGTGATGCTAAATAACACTAATGGTTTATTTCATAAATCAAAAATGATAATTTTTAGATATATCTAACATGCTAAGCAAACATCATTTAGAAAAATATTTCATCTATTTAAAGCATTTTAGAATGTTATTGCTGGTTTCATAATTAATTCTATCAATAATGTGTTGTCTAAATTTTATGTACAAATCTTTGAGAATTTAAATTTGTTCATATTTATTGTCAGCTTGAAGTATTTTTGTATTATTATATAATATATATATATATATATATATATATATATATATATATATATATATATATTCATTGGCATCCTTCTGTTCACAAAAGATGGCATAGTGTCCAAATAATTTTTCTTTATCTGCATCTGCGCGAGTAGCTGAGCATGCCAATTTTTGAATGGTAGTCTTTGGTGCACTGACTGCACAAACAATGATGCTTGCTGGAGCTGCTGTTGTCTCTCCTTCCTTGGGTCACTTTGTTATGGAGTCTACTTTCCTCTCCTTTTTTGCTTTGTTTGACATTGGGGTGCCAGGACGCTCAGTTTTCTGCACTGACCTCACATGTGTTTGTTAATGTGGCTTTATGTCTTTATGTCTTTCTTGCAGACACCTTTAAAGTGTAGGTGTGGTCTACCTATTAGTCAGTAGCCTTCCACTAATTTTTATACAGTAGGTCTTTATGGATACTGCCTTTGTCCATCCTCCAGACATGACCAAGCCAGTAAAGGCACCTCTTGCAGAGAATGGCAACATGCTGTTCATGTTGCCTCGGTCCAACACATCTGTGTGGGCACTTAATCCTGCCAGCATATGTGCAGGATGCATCGTAAGCACCTGAGGTGGAAATATTCAAGTAGGTTAAAACTTCTTAGATGCTGTTAGTGGACTCTTGCCAAAATGCTGACAATGAAAATACAGTTGCTGTTATTATAAGTGCAAAATTTATTGTATTCTTTGATTTCATTTTCATTTCAGGAACATGGATGTATGAATTCTCTCATGTTAAATGACTCTCTCTTACAGTTCCAGCCTTGCCCCACCCTAGAAAAAAATAATTATTGAGTCGACTATAAATTTAGTGTAATATATATATATATATATAGTTTCATAAGTTTAATAATACGATGACAATCTCACCTGATGACCAGACTTATGAAAACTGCTTTTTGAGTTATTAATATTAATCTTCTTTTTTTTTTTTCATTCAGATAAAAATTGTTTAGACAAGTTTCATCATGGAAATGTTAAAGCATATTAATATCTTAAATAGCTTTATTCTTATAATTAAAGTAGCTGGTGATATTGTAAAAATAAAGCTGAGGTGCCTGAGTTACTGGTAACAATGCTCCCCCCACAGACCATGTTTAACCCCAGAGGTATCATCTGAGTAAAGTTTTGTTGGCCACACAGCTACTTTTTGTTGCAGTATGCATAGATGATATTATAATATTACTAGCTGCAGTACTTGGTAATACCTGTGAAAGATGGAGTTAAGTTTGAGCTCAAGAGTATTGAACTTATTCAACAAACTTATATATAGAATATTAAATTTACTGCCATAGCGCTCAAGACAACACAAAATAATGAGGAAGTCATCACAATTATTGAAGAAATATATACTGAGTGGACATATTCAGGTACTGTTCAAGCATCCTGTATCACCGTTTGAAAGCCTTTTGAATGACTAGTGATTTTACTATTTTTTTTATTAACAACAAAGTAAACAACAGCATTATTATTTTTTATGATAAACTGATTATTTTATTTCATGAGAGTATTTTTTAGAAACAATTAGATTAAGCATTCATGAAGTAGTTGATGTCTCTTGATTTTAACGTATTACTAATCCTCTTCACCTTCTCTCACTGAAATGTCTTCTCTTCCCTTCCCCATTGTAAAGATGTCCCAGGGGCTCCACTATTGATGTTTTTAATAGAAATCCAATTATCCAGTCCTGTTCCTAGCTTTAAATTTGTGTAAAGTTTCATCATGATCAGATCACTGGTGTAGGCACACAGACATAAAGAAATTACTATTTATGTAGTAGATTATTTAGAATAGAAATATAACTGATAAATAAATCTTCAGACAAAATGTTTTTATCACTATATAAGACTAAGAGTAAAATACAACTTAATTTTTCTGTATGATTGCCAAATCATACAGAAAATCTGAACACCCACAAATTCCAAACAGATATAAATAAGTAGAAATGTGACTTATTGATTAGGAAACTATATTCCATACAGTTAATGTTTTATTATTCTTGCTTTTAAATTCAAAGTCTTTGTGCAAAAGATAAAACCTATAACCTTTATCAGTTTCAATGATGAGATCTCCCAAAAGGTTAAAATGAATGGCAAAAGCCCTGAACTTTTAGCATCTGACTTTTTGCAGGGGGTGAAAATGATTCCCAAAGAAATTTGTATCCACTGAGCCATTGTTCCCAAAAGTGATAAGTCTCATTTATTAGGGATCAAACCAGAGATGAAATAGGTAATGGAAGTAAATGTAGATCAGTAAGATAGAAGTAAATATATATATACATATTATTCATATAAATGCGTGTGTATATAACATGCTTACATACATGAATATATAGATACATATACACACACACAGACACACAATGAGCACACACAAACCAAGAGAATGCACTTAAATGCGCACACATGTGTGAGCCCATGAATTTATGCTTGTAAGATATATGCAGTTATTTCTAAATGTACAGAGAGATACATCTATGACTGTGTAAAAATAATGTTTTGTAGCTGAAAATTTGCTCTCTTTAGCAGTGTTACTGTTAGATAGAGAAAATATTTCTTAACCCATAGAATAAAATAACCCTAGACAGGTTGACATGCAGTTAAAATCAGTCAATAAATCAATTTGAAGAAACAACTACACAAAAAAGTTTAGATATAAATGTAAAATGTATGCAGTTCCCAAACCTTTAGGCATAAAATAACTCCAGTCAGGTTGACATGCTATTAAAATCAATCCTATATAATCTTGTGTAAAAACAAAAGAGAATGAAAGTAGTAGTAGTTGTAGTAGTAGTACTAGTGATTATTGCCACTGTTCATTTTACTTTTTGATTGACTGTAATATGTGACTTTATGTCTTATGTTTCTCATTTAGTTTACATTATGATGGGTTAAATATATGTCCATTTGACCATTCATAAGTTAGTTAAATTTTAAAATTTCACTTAGTCAATTTAGGGCTCTTGGACTGCACAATGAATCATTCTGGTGGGTCACAAATAACAGATTTGTTCAATCTCATGTGCATATATTTGTGCAATTCATCCACCACAGGCAGAATACGAGATAAGGCTGATATTTTAAGCAGGGTAAAGTTAGTTTGAATTCAGTTTTTTATACTAGACTGGTTGCTGTAGCAAGTATAAAGAGCCCAGTCTTTCCTACTATTTATCTATCTATTTATCTATCTATCTATCTATCTATATATATATATATATATAATATATATATGTGTGTGTGTGTGTGTGTGTATGTATGTATGTATGTATACATAAAGCTGCTGTGTTTGTTTGTCCAGGTGGAGCTCTTCAACGTATGGCCAGGGTAAAATCAAATATGTTTCTACTTAACACTATATTACTTGACAAGGGAAGTGATTATTTTTTCCAAATAGTATTTACAATTTTGTATATTTTGCTTTAAAAGAATTTCATTCCAAAAAATAAAAAGAAAAGAAAGGAAAGGGAGGAAATAGATTATTAAAAAAAAAAAAAGATTGAAAATGAATAACTATGTTTTATTATTTATTCAATCTTATTTGTTTAATAATCTGTATTTCTTTTTTCTTTTTGTTTTACCCCTTCAAAAAAAATACATTAAAAAAACTTTAATAAAATATTTTACAATCTTCAAAAAACAATTTTTTTTGTAGGGCTGAGAACTTTTCATAAAATCTAAGATATATGCCAGTTGATACCCCCACACACATACAAAATCATACATATATGAAGAGAAAGAGAAGAAATGAGATACTCCATAGCATTAGAATTTTTGACCTGTAATTTTTCTGTATAATGTTCAATCTATGCAATTGATATTCACTTCTAAATTAAGTGCATTGACAATATATCTCTTTAATAGAATGATACTTCTTGTGACCTGAGTATAACACTAAACTGCATCTGATGGTGAGATTCCAGTTCTGGGGAGCGTGGAGTACCTCTTCATTGCCATTGCCCTAAGTCCATTGACCAGGAGGAGTGGTAATATCTGTTAGGATCCCATCTATGGGTCAAATAGATTTGTTTAAAGATTATTTGTATTCGATAGGAATGCATAAAAAAAAAGAAATCTCATAGACAAAGAAATATAAATATGAGCATAGAATGAATAGGATTCCCTTACTTCTAGGCATAAAATAACCCTAGATGGGTTGATCTACTGTTAAAACGAATGAATGAATGAATGAATGAATGATGGTTTGTACAGTAAAAGTAAAATAGTACAGTAAAGAAAGTAAAAACAAAAACAAAAACAGTTTGTAGAGTAAACAACTATACAAAGAAATGTAAATATGTGCATAGAATGAACACAATTCCCTAATCTCTAGAAATAAAATAACCCTTGATGGGTTAACATGCCATTAAAATGAATGAATGAATTTTAGTTTGTACAGTAAAGTAAAATGATACAGTAAAGAAAGTAAAAAAGAAAAAAAAGAAGAAAACAGTAAAAATTCATTGTCGATTCATTCTAAATCTTTAAAAATGTTTCTATAGAATCAAGTTTTGGCATGATTGACAGGTGTTCTGAAATGGTAACTTGACACACGTAGCAAACATTTGTGTCATGAAATTCTACCAGTGATTGCACCCACTTTCCCATCGTTAGACAACTCCTTCCAAAAATCTTGTCAGAATGCACATCTCATATTACTTGACTTACCACTTTGTGACACTCACAAATACACACACGCATTGTTCACATTGAAAAAAAAAACAAAAAGAAATGTAAAAACTCCCAAGGAGAAACATTGCATGTTGATGAGTGGTTTCATGGAAATATGCACCAGTGTACAGTGCTCCCAAAATATGCAGTGACCATCCTCATTTAATACAGTAGTAAAATGACAATATCTAAAATTATTTCTCAAAGGCTTTTTATATGCTTGAGATAAATCATAATGATCACTTTTTCTTATTCTGTACTTAGTGGGAAGAAAAAGATTAAAGAATGGCCAAGACAAAATTTTTACAAAAAGAAAACAAAGATGATTTCAAAAATAAAATAAAATACCCTCAGCAAAGAATTTATATCAAGGAGAAAATTAATTCATTGTGGTATATTTTTCATATAAGATATGTTTATTTTTCATGGGCAAATGAATTCACAAAAGTAGCAGAAAACCAATCCTGTTAGTGGGATTTTAAAGCAATTCCTATGAAATGTCTTAATTGGCTTTTGGTATTATTTTAAAAATAGATTTTAGTAGCATTTCCAAGTAAGCAAATAAAGAGATGAATAATAATAATAATAATAATAATAATAATAATAATAATAATAATAAACGGATCATCTAATACCAACTAGAAGACCAGATCTAGTGATAATTAACAAGAAAAAAGAACTTGTCATTTAGTGGATTTTGCTGTTCTAGCAGACCATAGAGTGAAAATGAAAGAAAGCAAAAAGATAGACAAATACTTGAACCTTGGCAGGGAACTAAAAAACTGTAGAACATGATAGTGATGGTGGTACCAAATGTAGTTAGTGCCTTTGGAATGGTCCCCAAAGTTATGGGAAAAAGACTAGAGGAATTGGAAATCAGAAGAAGAATTGAGACCATCCAGATAACAGCATTGTTAAGATCGACTAAAATACTCAGAAGTGTCCTAGAGACCTGAGGAGACTTGCTGCACACACACACACACACACACATATATATATATATATATATATATATATAAAGTAACTGAATTAAAAAAAAATTTAAATTGTCTTATTAAAGAGAATTTTGAATTTGTTTAAAAGGTAACTAAAAAAACTACTTATTTTATGTAGGGTTGTTTAAAAGTGAAACTAAGTGATTGATTTAATTCTTAAACAATCCATAAAAAACTGTATAACAATAGAACAAGAATCAGATTAAATAAACAATTTTTCAATAAAATATTTACTACAACTTTGAATCAGTAAAAATGAAAATTTAATTAAAACTTAATTATTGAAATTTTATCATTTAATTTGTTTCCTGCATTATTTTTCAATACAAAAAATTAACAAACATAATTTTTTAATGATCTAATAATTGTATATTTAATATTTGAAACCCAATAATTAAAAAAAAAATTAACCTGATTATAATTTGTTTGATAACATTTTAATAAGAAATGCCTAAGAATAGCCTAATTAGGATTCTAATGTTATTTTATTGTAAATTTAATTTTAAGTGTCTTCAAAAATATAGATCAAATCTTCATAATTTTCAACACAAAAATGAAGATTTGGTGATAGTGAATGTGTATATATATTTACTTAGTCATTAATTGTTTTATTTTCGGAGTTACCTCTGGACATACATACATACATACACACAACTATGTGTGATATATGGATAGATAGATAATCAACATTTAAACATTTCAGTTTTTATTTACATTTCTATATACCGTCAGATTTATTTCCAGATTTTTTCCACCCATAAAATCTAGAATAGATTTGAATCAGGAAAATAGTAAGTGTAGACTATCTGAAGGAATTGGTGAAACAATAAATCACTTAAGTGAATACAGCAAACTGTCCCAGAAGGATTACAAGAGAAAGTACAACTGTGTGGAGAAGGTTATCCACTGGAAACTGTGCAAGGGACTAAACCTTAACCATACATAAAAATGGTAAATGCACAGAACAGAATTTTTCTTGGAGAACAAATCTTACAAAATATTTGGGATTTTAAGATTCAAACAGATCCCCCAATTCTAGCTAAAAGACCAGATCTAGGTTTAGTTTATAAAAAGAAAAAAAAATAGTCAACTTGTAGACTTTACCATTCCAGCAGATTACAGAGTGAAAGGAAAGGAAAGTGAAAAACTGGATAATATTGCAAGTATATTGTATAATATTGTATATACTGTAAGAATAATGTATATTTATAACATTGTATAATACTGCAAAAATATTGTATATATTAAAGAATATTGCCTTATACAATGTGCATTATAATATAAAGCTGTACAAGTTTAGTTGTTAGAAATCTTAATCTTCTTATCTTACTCAGACTGATGGAAAAACTCTGGTGTGTTTTTGTTTTTTGTTTTCTTCTTTATGAATGATGTGCAGAGAGGATCATTTCAAAATATTGAGAATCTTTTAAAAATACACATTTCTATTGGTAACATCTTTCATCCATTCTTAAATTACAGAAGATATCAAATTGAAAGTAAGGGATCAAGAAAATAAAAGGAAGAAAGAAAGAATAAATAAATAAATAGAAATAAAATTTCACTGAATCTGATTGGTTACTAAAATTATCTTGTAACTTCCTCCCACTTTAAATTCAGCAGTGTGTATACAGAACTAATTTAGAAATTAGGAGTTTATTTATTTTTATTTTTTATGTTTTTAGAAGAAGACTATACTAGAGGTGCAAAAAGTATTTTTGTTTGAGTGGGAGTGGGACAAGGTGGGGTAAGATAGTGATATGACTAGTAGGGTGAACAAGATCAGTCTGAGTTTACACTGTAAAAGAAAAGAAAACTTCCTTCCACTGTATCCAGGAGTCAGTTGAAGTCTAAATTTAGATGAGAAATAATATGACACAAATCACTTCTATTTTTAAACTTTTAAATAGGTTCATTTTGGTAAAAGAGCTACACTCTTATTAAAAATGATTAATCATATAGCAAAATCTTGTTATTAAATTATCATCAATAATGTTTTTCATTTGAACTGCCAATAATTTTATTTTTGGGAATACATTCCTAATTTAAGGCTGAAGAATATCAGAACAAGTTTGATTTGAGAAATTCTTTTTATAAATCTAAGTGTATAAGTTATGAATAAAAATGCTATTGAATCAAGTGTGTGAACTAAAGAATTAACAAAAAGATGAATTTAGATAAAATTACCAGTCTCAATGTTTGGTTTGGTTTCTTTGTTTAATGGCATATCAACCTTTGTGGGTTATTTAATGCCAAGGCCATCCTTGTGGAAGAACAGTAATGGTACTATTCAACCTATAGCTGGGCACCTCATGTGGTGTAACAGTTAGCAAGCTATATCAGCAGACAATTCATTGAGTTCAATTCTTACTGGGTGCACCATACTTCTAGCCCTGTGCCATAACTAAGCTAAACTTAGTAAATAACTATAGCTGTGGGGAGTGAGGGGGTTTCATACCTTTCGAAAGGGTATTAGTAGGAAAGTGAACATAATAGCACAAATGGAATTTGAAATCACTTACTATGATGTTGCAGTCCAGGATTTTGGCCACTATACCAAGGGGACTCACCCACATTGTGTATGTTTAACTCAATACTGAAAATAAAACATAATTGCTTCTATTAGAGGATATCAAAAGTTTTTTTTAATAGACCTTTAATCCAAAGATTATTTCATGCACCAAATATTATGACTATTATATTATTAATATTATTATTATATACATTAGGTTGGTTAGTTTTATGCTTTTATATCAACCCTTTTTAGAAAAATATATCTTCACAATAATTTTAAATGGGTATATACTTCATTAAACAGATCTATTTGACACAGATGAGAGCCTAACGGTACTACCACTCCAGCTCAGAGAGTATCTGGGAGTAATGTCAATGAAGGGAAGATACAAAATTGAAATTATATATATATATTGGTTTGTTGGTTGGTTTTGAAGGCTGTCACAATGCAATTGTAAAGAAAAAAGAAGGTAACTATGATGTTTTTTGTTAACCTGTCATTTTATTCATTAATATTTCGGGATGAAAATTCCCATCATCAGAAGAATACTGGAACTGAAGTTGTCTTAAAAAAACAACTTCACTAGTAAAAACGGTGCCCTTCCAAGATTTTACCATCTGATAAAAACCCACAAAACAAGTCCTACTCCGCAAATTAGACCAATAGTCTCCAGCGTGGAAGGGCCATTATATAAAATATCATGGCTCCTCTCAAAAATACTTAAGCCAATATTAGCGACCCTCCCAGGGCATGTCAGCAGCTCTGATGAAGTCATTCACAAACTAAAACAAACACAACGAAGTAAACTAGAAAACAACAAATATGCCTTTAGCTTGGACGTTACCTCATTATACACATCAGTGCCTGCTCAATCAGCGGTCGACTTGTTGACTGAATGCATAATCTCATCCGGCATGTACTGCTACAACCTCATCTCTTCTGATATACACCAACTTCTATCCATCATCGTAAATAACACTTACTTCACTTTTCAAGAACGAACATTCAAACAGATAAAGGGCCTGCCGATGGGATCTAGTCTATCAGGCCTGCTGGCTATCAGCTACATGGACAGACTTGAGCGCCAAGCACTTGACTATTGCCACTCTTGTGCCTTCTTCACCAGATACATAGATGATATACTCATCCTCACATCTTCCTATGAAGAAGCCAACAAAATCCCAACAACATTCAACAACATAGACAAAAACATACATTTCACCATAGAACACCCTGACTTCACAAGAGCGTTATCACTGTTGGATTTCCGGCTTAAAATACTAGACAAGGGTGGAATCCACACCGAATTCTACAAAAAAACGGCCAGCAGGGACTTGTTCGTCCATCACAAATCGGCCCTTCCCCTTGGTGCAAAGACCGGATACATAAGGAATGAACTTACCCGTATCCGGAACAAATGCAGCAGGAGGCAGGACCAGATCACACACACCACACACTTCATGTCCATACTGAAGGCCAATGGTTACCCCACTTCAGTCACAAAGCGACTGAAACCAACAGAAGGCCGAAAAAGCCACATCACTTCTAACACCTGCTTTCTAAGGCTACCACATTTCAACGAGAGTATAACCGCAGCAATACGCAAGCCGATCCGGAAGGAGGGCCTGGACATACAACTCGCCCATTACGGACCTTCACTTCGGAGACAACTCTCCAAGAACCAACATAGGAACACCAATAATTGCACACTGGCGAACTGCCCTATCTGCGACACAGGTATGTGCCATGAAGTTAATGTAGTATACCGCACACAATGCAAAAAATGCAACCATTTCTACATAGGCAGCACCACCAGACCACTACACATTAGGATCAAAGAACACTTACACACACAAGCATCCACATTCCGCAAACACTTAATTAAGTGCAACAACACGGAGAGAAGCATCACAGTCAAAATAGAGGCCAAAGAAAGAAATCTGGGTAACCTCCGAATTAAAGAGGCATTATTAATAGCTAAACTGCACCCAGGGATCAATAGCAGAACCGTACTCAGCGCAGAGTTCATAATACAATAAACCCACAACCAATGCGCACACGTACATGTACATGCACTCCCCCCACACACACACACAACATACACCCACATATGCAATAGAGAATTTATAACGCAACGAATCTACAATGAGAAGACAAATGAAAAACACGCACCCACACCAACAGACCAGTATACACACACTCGAGCTAATGCACTAGTCATTTTACAAATAGGATTTACTCTGATTACTGATATATTTGACTAGATAATTGATTTTACATTAAAGAATATGAATTCCCTTGCTAATCTCCTAATAATTAATTCATGTGACCAGGCTGTGAATGAAACGTATATATCAAATATGTATAATAATAATAATGATAATAATGAAAGGAAAAAAAAAACAAAAAAAACAAAAAAAAAAAACGCTTACCTAGCCCCTAAAAACAAATCAACAGAATCGATATTCATAATTCTTGATAGATGTTATTTTCATGCTAACCTTCTAAAATCCAAGACTAAAATAATCAAATAATAAAATAAATAAAAAATATAATTATATTAAAAAAAAAAAAAATAAAAATAAAATAATAATAATAATAATAATAAATAAATAAAAAATGTAAATAGATAAATAAGTAAATAAGATAAATGTAATATTAACAACAAAACAAAGTAGAACCAGGCAGGCTTTATAATCACAATTTTAATAAAATTAACTTCATTCTAATCCCCTAAATCCACACACATACACACATATTAACACATATGAAGAAGGCATGCACACCAACAGAACACACTTGCCCTTAACCTTAACCCCTAAAACAAATCAGTGGAATCTAAAATCATAATTCTTGATAGATATTAGTTTTATTCTAACCTTTTAAAACTCAACCCAGCACACACTAGAAATACATTTATAAGAACAAAACAAGTAAGAGATTAAATATATATATATATATAATAATGATAATAATAATAATAATAAAAATATTTAAAAAATTAATAAAATAAATAAATAATTAAATATATAATATAAATGAATAAATAAATAAAATAAAATATAAAAAAATATATAATATATATAAAAAAAAATTAATAAAATAAATAAATAAATAGATAATAAAATAAAAAGTAAATAAAACAAAATAAATTAAAATGAAATAAGATAAATATAATGCTAAAAAATAAAAAACAAAGCAAAATAGAATCTAGCAGACTCTATAATCACAATTTTTAATAAAACTAAGTTCATTCTAAGCTCCTAAAACCAACACACACACACACACACACACACACACACACACACATATATATATATTAATGTACATGTACAAAGCATACACACTATAAATAACACACACATACATTAATGTACATGAAATAGGCATACACGCAAACAAAACAAACCCCACAAATAACACACACACACACACACACACATATATATTAATGTACATGTACAAAGCACACACACTATAAATAACACACACATACATTAATGTACATGAAATAGGTATACACGCAAACAAAACATACCCCACAAATAACACACTCACACACACACTCATGGTGTTAAGACTGACCAAAAACACCGCACACACACACACACACACACAACAGGTTACAGGCCACCTGATAGACAGTAAATCCACACACCCGCACCCATAAACAATCAAGCAATACCTGGAATCTTAGTCTCAGACACATATCAATAAAAAAAGAGATCAGATGATTCTGTTAATAAACAAACAAACAAAAAAAATAAATAAATAAAACCTTGCTTAGAGGCGAATCAAATCTGGAATAATAATTAAAATAAAATAAAAAGAAATGATCAGACACACCACGCACACACACATACGCTTACATTTACACACACAAGCACGCACACACACACACAAACACACATAAGCAAGCACCCCAACCATACACATACACACACAGAATTTGGAAGAACCAAGACAGAACGAATTTAGCAGCCGCTAAGACAACTTCAGTTCCAGTATTCTTCTGATGATGGGAATTTTCATCCCGAAATATTAATGAATAAAATGACAGGTTAACAAAAAACATCATAGTTACCTTCTTTTTTCTTTACACTTGCATTGTGACAGCCTTCAAAACCAACCAACAAACCAATATATACACAATGCTTCAAGCAAATTACAAAACCCTTTTATATATATATATATATATATATATATGTGCAAAAGAACTTTAATAACTAACACACTAACCATAGCAATCCTCCTAAAATAGACTCTCCTAATTAAATAAACAAAAATAAATAAATAAATCTAAATGGATAAAACCAAACAATCATGACAACCAACAATGAGAATGACCATTAAAATGATATTCTAATAAAAAAAAATAACAAACTCCCATGAGCCATCACCGGAAGAACCTTCTGAGCAGGCGCAGGAAAAAAGACCCACTCCCAACCCCCAAGAGAATCTCTCAGCGATTCTGACTTAAGCCGTAATTGTGTTTAGACACTATTGGCAAGAGAGATACTTCCTTGACATGGTAGCTATGACCCGTGAATAAAGCCTAAATCATAAAATCACCTTCTGTCTTTGTCTCTTTTGTTCCTTGAATTCCTTCCTTTTCAGCACTACCACCATAGAAGATGGTGTTAAAAATCAAACCCAAAGAACACGCACCAATAATAACCAACTACCTTTTTAACCTAAAACACAAAACCTCTTCTAACCCCATATATTTACTTACATTCATTCCCTGCCATATATAGGATTTGACACATACCATGGCTAAAGAGTTCAATCTGCCTTTATTTACTCATAGCTGGAGGGAGAAGAGACAGATCCATGCCTTTCAAAGTCATTAGCTTGAAGAGAAATGCAAACAGCCTTGTTCAGGATTTAAACTTGGGTCATTTACAAGAACAATAATAGTTATGCCATGAGCACACCAATGTTTTTACAATGTACGTTTTTATGTCTAAACTGATATTAAGAAATAATAGTTATTTGAAATCTGTCAGTTGATTTAGGAAGGTTTCTACCTCTTGATTTTCTGCTTACTAGTTTATTCCCCCCCCCCACTCCATTACTATTTCCCCAGTTGACAGCATTTTTATGACAACATGAATTGTTGAAGATGAATTGTCTATGACAATAAATTGATGTACTGTGGGCTGTGAACTAGCTAGATCCGGTAAACAATCTGGTTTTAAAAACAAAACAAAACTTAAATGATGCTATTTAGGTAGATATTTGATGTGGGTACATAATTGGGTCACATGATCAGTTTAGGCCATATTGATTAAATGAAAGTAAATATTTTTGAACTTTTTTTTTAGATCTCGTAAAAAACAAACAAACATAAAGAGTTGTTACAAAGAAAAACATTTAATTCAAAGATCAAATTATCCAAATGGGAAAAAATTACTCACCATTATCTTGAAAAATAAGTAAAACAGTCCGTTTTTCTTGCAACAGGGTGTGTTGCTTTAGAACTGGAAACCACAAATTTACATATTATTTCTCTTTGACAATTATATATTCAAATGTATGGATGGCTGTATTCAACATAACAATTGTTTTCTTGTGTATATTCAATAACTGATTATTGGTTTTCAATGATTTATATATATATATATTTTTTTAAATGTTTTTAAATATTTCAGAATAACTCCTGAATATTTTTTTAGTTGAACTTATAGTGTAACTGAAGCAAAGAAAAGACAATAAGTATTTTACTAATTGTAATATTATTATTATAGATAACAATGAAGTGGTAGCAATCCAAAAATATTGGCATTTCATATAGTGAGAAAAGATAAAAACTTTATCTTCAAAAGTAGGTTTATCAAATCTGTTATTGATGAATAATTGTGAAGATATATCAGAAAATTGATTATTGTTGAAAAATGCAAATTCCTTTTCACTGCTTGGACATAATAAGTAATTTAGAATTCAATAGAAGTAACAGTTAAAACAGTGAACTTATAGTCCAACTGAACCAAATAATGCAAGGCTACAAATAAAAGACATTAAGTGTTTTATTAATTGCAATGATAATAAAATCTATTGTTATTATTATAAATATCAATGAAGTGGTGGCAATAATCGAAAAGTCTAGCAATCCAAAAATATTGACATTTATTGAGAAAAGATAAAAATTTTATCATCAAAAGTAAATTTATCAAATCTGTTATTGATGAATAATTCTTAAGATATATCAGAAAATTAAAAATTGTAGAAATTTTTTAATTTCATTTTTTTTTTCCAAATTTTTCATCTAAACAAATATGAAGTCCTTATTGAGGAAATCAGTTCCAACTTCATATTTATTCAAGTAATAATATCATTATTATTGTATGATGAATATTTCACTTGACATTTGATGGAAACTTAAAATATTTCCATTAAATAATTGGTTCTGGTTATTAATGTTCCACCAATGATCAATTTTGCAGCCTACTATATCCCCTTGCAGTATGGCATGGAGATTTACTAGGATGTCCTCAGATTTATCAGGAAAATTTATTTTCAAATTAGGAATTGAAATATCCTGTAGACTTTTCATTTTCCTTTGTAAGATTTTCAATTTTTCTCCTTCATCCTTGGAAACTTTGTTTAACCACCTCTGATGAAGCTCTTCTTTTAGGGTTGCCTTCTCAATCACTTTGTCAGCACTTTGTCCCTCCTGCTATATGAACGAGCATATTTCAACAATAAAAAGAGCTTTTCCTTGTCAATATCATTCAGTATGTCCATAATGTTGTTTCTTTTAACCTTTATGAAGTTACTGATACTAGATATATTGGCATTTATTTTACTTCAATTTTTCACAAAATTCCCCAATCATGCTTTCAATTTGCATGGTATGGGGTATTGCTGATAAAAATATATGGTCATTAGTGTGACTGACTGTGGAAAAAGCTTCTTTGTACTGGGCCAATTCCATGTCAAATCATCCAGAAAAAAGTAAAATTGTCACCCACCCCCTTCAATTTTTCTGAATTTTTGTACTGGTATGGACTGTGTTAAAGTTATCATCATGTCGCGCAAGCAGCACGGGTATCCATGACTATCTTTCGCCAACCTTCCCTATTACTCATTGCCCCTGGGAGGTCCTCCGTGCAACATTCCGAATCCTCGCATAGTTGGTCAATGTAGGTCCTTAGTGGGCGTCCTACGTTAGCATGTCCATGTGTTGGCCTCCACAGGAGAACGTCGCTTATGAGCTCATCCCCGCTTCTCCAGCAGTGTCCTGCATGCCTAGTCAGTCTCACCCGGATGGTTTGTGAGTTGGGGGCAAGGTGACCATATAGTTGCTTCTTGGTGGGGTGCTGCTTCCACGACTTGTTCAGGACTACTCGCAACATTCTTGTGCAGGTCCCATCTAGCTTATTCCCAAGGCGCTTTGTTAGGTGGTGCAGCCATACAGCAGTACTGATATAACCACAGCCTGGAAGAATTGTCGCTTTAGCTTGTCAGTGAGATCAGATCTCCATATTATTGATAATCTGTTTGTGGCCGCCCATGCCTTTCCTATACGTGTATTAACATCGCTTTCTGTGGATGAGATATTACTACCTAGGTATGTGAACTGTTCTACTGGCTTAATAGGCTTACCGTCAAGTGTGGAGATGTCTCCTTTCTCTTTGAAGCACATGAACTCGGTTTTATCGGAGTTCACATAGATGCCGATATTCTTTGCTGCCTTCTCCAGGCTATGCAATAGTGACTCAGCCTGTGCCGGTGTATCTGCAAGAAGTGCAAGGTCATCAGCGTAGTCTGCATCTGTGACTGTTTGTGCAGGATATCGCCTGCTTCTTGCCTTTCTTAGTGTAAAGCCTTTTTCTTTTATGGTATCTAATGATGTTCGAAGTGCATAGTCAAGGCATATTATAAATATATATGGTGCTAATGTATCTCCTTGTAGAACTCCAGTGGCGATGTCGAAGAAATCTGTGTCGCCATTAGGTGAGCGTACTATTGCTTTAGTGTCTTTGTAGAGCATCATTATAGCAGCAACCATTTCTTTGGGGAGACCGTATACTAGAAGTATTTGTTCCATTTTCCCTCTGTGTATGGAATCAAATGCCTTGGAGAAGTCTACAAATAGCAGTGTTGCCTTTAGATTCTTTGCTCGAACACCTTCTATGATCCTTCGAATGGTTAGGATCTAGAAGGTTGTGGATCGATTTCTGCGGAATCCATTTTGGTTTTTCCTAAGGGTTTCCTCTATTTCGGGTCGGATACGATTAAGGAGAAGGGTATTATATATTTTAGCTGCAATAGCAGTAACAATAAGAGTTATGATTTGAGTTTCCAATTCCAAGAATTGGCAGAGCTATGTCAATTTTTAGCTCTCAAAATTTGGTGGGGTTCACGAAAAATGGCAACTTTTTGTAATCTATTTTTGTCTGTAAAATGAGTTCTAGAGCTTTCCTACTCCTAAAAATTGGTTTATAAAAGCATTTTTGCCCAAGGAATCCAAAAGTGCTACCAAAAGAGTCTTAAAGTCAACCAATTTTAAGTTATTAATGATTTCTTATTTTTATCCCAATGTGGCACTGAATCTAAGACAGAATTTTTTTCTATTATTATTTCACATATATTGAACATTATTTGTACCAAAAAGATACTTTGGTGTTTGCCCAGAACTGAAGCTTAGAAGATCAGTTAAAATTTTGCAAATCAGAAATCATTAATAATTTAAAACTGGTTAACTTTCAGACGTTTTTGATAGCATTTTTGGATTCCTTAGGCAAAAATACTTTTATAAACCAATTTTTAGGAGTAAGGAAACTCTAGAGCTTCCCTACTCCTAAAAATTGGTTTATAAAAGTATTTTAAAGACAAAACTCATTTTAAAGACAAAAATAGATTACAAAAAGTCGCCAATTTTTACGACTGACCACCTAAATTTTGAAAGTTAGAAATCGACATAACTCCGCCATTTGAAGCTCAAATTTTGGGTATTGTCTAACTTTATGATAGTCCACACCTGGACAAAATTTCAGAAAAATTGAAGTGAGAAATTTTAACAAAATGTTGTAGCTTCTCTTCTGAGCAAAAATCAAACTATCTTTTTGGTACAAATAACGTTCAATAGATATGAAAAAATAATAGAAAAAAATCTTTTACATATATTTAGTGCCACATCGGGATATCGATCTTGCTAGGAAAAAATCAAAAATCATCAATAACTTAAAATTGGTTGACTTTAAGACTTTTTTGATAGCATTTTCGGATTCCTTGGGCAAAAATGCTTTTATAAACCAATTTTTAGGAGTAGGGAAGTACCAGTTTTAATTTTACAGACAAAAATAGATTACAAAAGTCGCCATTTGTCCCCCCCCCCATTTTGAGAGCTAAAAATCGACATAACTCCGCCAATTCTTGGAATTAGAAGCTCAAATTTTGAGGAATGCCTAACTTTAACATAGTCCACACATGTACAAAATTTCAGAAAAATTGAAGGAGGTGGGTGATGTTGAATTATTTTGGATATAAGGCATGGGGCAAATGGTCACTCCTAGATATAGACTCGTAGACTACCACGTGACCACCGAAGGCATTTCTATTGTCCAATCACTGGCACTGCTGCTTATGCTGTATTAATAGACATACCATTCTGAGATTATGTCATTGACATTTGGATTATCTCGGACGAAGGACTTACAAGGAATACGTTAACACTGGATTCTTAGTGGCTTGCTTACTTATTCATTACATCTGGAACGAAGGATGGCTGCCAGATACTCAACAGGTGACATGGCCTGGATGATTTGACATGGAATTACCCATTGCCTTTTTAGTTAGAAAACAATTTGTATTAAAGTCTTTGCAAATACTTGCAAAAAGTTCAATATTTGTGGGGGGAGTCAATAATTTCATTAAATTTGAATCCAAATTTAATGAATTACCTATAAAATCCCCTTCTTCACAACTGCTAAGGTGTTGTGGATTGTTAATTGGCTATCCACAGATGTGTAGAATGTATGCATCCATGAAGCCGTTAAAAATTTACCTAGGATTCCGAGGATTTGTAATTGTGAAATTGCAGTGTCTTCTTGGAAAGACTTCTGAATCCTTATTTTCATTGGATTTACTTTATAAAGCATCAGAAGGAAATTCTTAAAATTTTCATGGTGGCAAAAATATATTCCACCCAAATGGAACATAATGTGGACCCTATTACCACAGAACCTAGGCATATCTGAAATCCGCAGTCCTTCCTTTATAAGGAATGATTTCATCCCATTAACATCACCAGTTCTATCACTATACCTGATATCATTCATTGCTAACATAATGCTATAAGCAAAACATTCATTTCCAGGGAAAATTTTGTGTTCATAAGAGTTTTCCCTGGAAAAAATACCTTCCTTCCGGTTAACTGCCTCTAGAGGGTGAATATTGCAATTTAATTCTACAATATTTACCACCCATTCTTGTTGAATCTGAAATAAGGTGGCTCGATTGACAGTGGCTCGGTCTATTAAACAACTTTTAACAGTTGAAATTAAATTTTGAAAACAGTCTTCCCTGATTGACCAATGAAAATATTTTAGCCAAACTTTTGAAACTGCTACAAATATGTTCCTTATAGTCGGTAGCTGTTCCACCTGCAAGTTGCTGCAATGATACCAAAAAAGTTGAATTAACAGTTATCAACATTATACCATTTACATGGATTCCAGTTTGAGTGGTGGCATCAAAAATCAATGTTGATATACCAGCTGTTAGAAGGGCTTCAGCTATTTTATAATCAGCCAAAAATCCAAGTTCTCCCACAAGCTACAATAAGAGTGTCATTACTAGAAGACAAATTAACTTTCTTTTTTTCTTTTCTTTTCTTCAAACTGTGTATAGTTTTGTTGCAATACGTGGTGTTTTCTTTGTAGTACATAGATTTTTCTTTTTCCTGCCTGAACCCTTTTCTCTAACAATTTTATTTTTTCAATTAAATGGTCATAGATGGTAGCAACAAAATCATTGGATGGATCACTAGGGGTACTGGCAAATGTCCTAGGAATATCACAGGCAGTAGCAGAAGGGTCAAAATGGTCACTAATTAAAGTCTCAGGCAGGTTGCTTGTAGTCTCCAGATTGTTAGTGAAAGTAGCAATTGATTGGTCAAGGAGGGTAGAATCAGGAGGAACCTCAGAATACTTAAGGCACCCATGGGCTGTTAACATATATATTCCAACCATTTTATTATGACTATCTATTCTAGACCGTAATATATATATCTTTTCTATTTTAAAAATTCTATTATATGAAATTGACGGAAATCTACTCATATCATTTTGGAATGTGACCCAAGTATTTTCTGTAGACTTTCCTTTTTATGTATTTTATTAAGGACATGGCTAACTAAAACTGGAAGACCAGTTTCTAATGCACCATAATTTTGCAGGTTGGATTCAAAAGTCATCTAAAACAAAGAAAAAATTATTATTAAAATTTACTTTTAAAATTTCACAGTGAAATTAACTTTTTTTCAAATTATGCCGGTCAAATTTGTGCCCTTTCAAAATTTCACAGTGAAATTGACTTTAAAAAAAATTATGCCAGTCGAATTTGCGCCCGTTCGAATTCAAAATCGAAAAAAGAAATGAAATGTATGAAAATTTGAATTACTAGTAAAATTTACTATTAAAATTTATTATCAAAATTTCAGAGTGAAAGTAACTTTTTTTCCTATTATGCTCGTTGAATGTTTGACGGTCCGGATAAATTTAAAATCGAAAAAGAAATGAACATTTTAATAGTTTTTCTAAGAGAAAAACTGATAAAATAATAAAGAACTACTTACTTTTCTTGCAAAAAGGCCAAGTTGGTTGAAACTGAAGATTTTACGCAAAAAACAAACAATATTTAGTAAGACTGGAACACGTCTCGTCTCGTTTTTACTTTGTGAAGATCCAAGGAATACAACTATTGTTAGTTTTACTCTTCAACAATAAAAATTACAAATTCTCTTTAAAATATTAATATATCTTGGATGGGTCAAATTTTTAGTTAACCTGAATTCTAAAATTCAGTGTTATATTAGATACCACCAGTTTTCCCTGTGAAATCTATATTTATTTTATATCTATATTTAACACAATGAAACTTGCATAAATGTTAATAATTATCTTGAAAATTTTTTGTCCATTCGAAAGAAGAAACATTAAAAAAACTCGTAATGATTTAGAAAAAAAGAAATTTCTGCTTACGGAAATAATGAAAATTATAAACGAAAAACAATGTTGACAATATTTTTGCACCGTTAAATCAATTGAAATTTAACGTAGCCAAAAACAAGTTATGACTAGAGTTTTTTTTAAAAATTCTATGAAAAATCAATTAATGGTCCGATTTTCACGAACATTTCCATAATTACTTACCTTTTGATGAAAATATGTCTGAAATATTTTTTTTTTCTAAAATTATATTGTTCAGACTCTTATCTTTATAGAAAAAAAAAGTATAAATCGTTTTTTGTCGGTTCACTTTTTTCATATTTCATAAAATAAAATATGGGGGGGGGGGGACTTCGTAAAAAATAATATTTCCCCTAATATATTTTAGGAAAAAATGATTTCAGACATATTTTCATTAAAAGGTAAGTAATTATGGAAATTTTCGTGAAAATTAGACCATTAATTAATTTTTCATAGAATTTTTAAAAAATCCTCTTGTCGAAACTTGTTTTTGGCTACGTTAAATTAAATAATTTCAATTGATTTAATGGTGCAAAAATGTAAACATTGTTTTTCATTCATAATTTTCATTATTTTCGTGAGCTGAAATCTTTTTTTAAATCATCAGGAGTTTTTTGAATGGACAAAAAATTTTTCAAGATAATATTAATCTTTATGCAAGTTTCATTTTGTTAAATATGGGGGGGGGGGGTAAATTTCACAGGGAGAATTGGTGGTGAATACAAGTACTTATTTAAATTTTGAATGTGTTTGAATAACTCCACAAAAACAACAATTATAAATTTAAGACTATTTTTATTATCATTAATGGTCCTCATTGTGGTTTAGTTCGAATCTCACTGGGTGCCTTGTGTTGTGGTTTATGAATTTGTGTTAAACTCATATCGGTTTAGTAAATATGTATCTAAGGAACTGGTTGTAGCTTCACACCGGTTGATAACTTCCCTTGTGTACTGAATTGTTTAGCAGACGTGTTTTTTCCTATATTGATCGTGTCTAATTTAATTGTCGACACGAAAATAATAATGTTAACTGCAACAGACAAATCATTTTCCCTTTTAACTCTGTCATTATTTTATTTTGTTTTTCATCAACTGGTGATTACAATCCCAGACACAATTGTTACTTATGGTAAGTAAGAAAAAAATTTTCTTTAAAAAAGTAGTAAAGGAAACAAGATCTCCACTTAAAAAACAAACAAATTGAGACATCTTTAGTTCGAATAAGGACGTCTCAATTTGAAATTGTGGATGAGTGGGAAAACTAATTAAAATAAATAAAAATATGACAAACGTTTTTGATTATGCAAATCAGTTACCGAGTTGGTCATCCACATGTTTTGTTGCGAAAAGCAAATCTCTGTAGGACGTGGACGACAGTTTTTATACAATCAAAAAGAAAATTTAAGACTTACAATAGATGATGTTAGGGGGTTTGATTTATTTTTTATTTTCATGTTTATTGTTTATTATTGACGTTTCTTACACTTATATTCACAGGTTCAGGTCACGCTTTTGTATCTATTCACTGAATAGATACGATTTAATTCAGAAATAAAACAACGCCGAGAGAGGTTGTATTTCGGAACTGATTCTTTGGTCTTTTAAATTGAAACGAATGAAAGAAAGTCAAACTGTCTCGGTAATCAATCATCGTCACATCCAATTTGTTTTTTAATTGATAAATAATTGTTTCCTGAATGATTCCTAAAACAGTTTAAAATTTCAATGTTTTTCCGTATGGCCAAAATTTTGGTACAACATCTCCCTATTTAGGATGTGCAAATTTTCGCTGGCTTTAAAAAAGGGTGATCACGAGAAATTCTTCTAAAAATCATATAAAATAAACTAACTATCCGATTTTATTAAAACTTTCGGTATATGAAGTAATAAAAGATGAACTTTTATTGTAAATAAATGTTTACTAAATTGAAAAAGCTAATCATTTTTTTTCGTTAGTTTTTGTTTCGCGCATTGACCCCCCCTCGTACAAAGATTTTAGTAATTTTTTTGTACATAAATAAATTTTACATTTTTGGAAAGACAATTTAATGACGGAACATATGTAAAAAAAGATAATTCGCTACTAAATCGGTTTTAGAAATAGGGCATCTTAAAAATTGAAACTTAAATCTCGTAAATAAGAAAAAATATGTATCTTTTTTTTTTAATTGTTAGATTATTTTCAAAAGAATTTTGTATTAAAAGTTCCTATTGTCTACATTTTTATTTTATTTTTCAGGGATTTTTAAAAAATTATAAAATGTAAAATAAATACTTTTGTTTAATATACAGCAAAATCGTATTTATTTAATCAAAGAAAATATTGTATAAAAATATTTTGCTAAAAATAATGACATAATATATGTCGGTTTTTATTTTATACATTTTTGAAAATAATGTTTCAATTAAAAATTGTCGTCATTCTTATTACGGATGGATCTAAAGAGAAATAAAAACTCTGGGTTTTGGGGAAAACTGTTGTTGTTATTGTTTTCACTGGTGTGTTCTGGGTACATAAGTTAATAGGTTCAAATCCGGTGTATAATTATACTCTGTAAAACTCAAACAGTGTTTGAAGAAATTTATTATTTTATTTGGAAACAAATAATTCTCCCGTTTATATCCAGAAAGCAGATATTACCATTCAGTTAAAATTCTATCATTAAAATTTTATTATAAATAATTTCTAACATTCTAATTTTGATTTTCCCAACTCTCTTTTTCAATAATAGTTAAATCCTGAGGCATCAAGGAAATGCTAAATTAGTAATTTGTTTTTGCTTCAGAAAAGAAATTATTATACGTATAATCCTCCATACTAAGAAATAGTGCACACGTCAAGATGCGATAACTGTCAACAAAGATTAAGAATTTACGGATATTTACTTTTAAATGCAAAAATATAGGTTTTATGTAAGAGAAATTTGTTTTTTCTTTTTTATAACACATAAACTTGGAATTGTTCTTTATATTAAACGTAAAAGAAAACATTAAAAAGTTAATTTTCCATTTTTTATTGACGTTTTAAAATATTTTTAACAATTGACGTTTTAAAATATTTTTAACAATTATACGGACATTTTGAAAGCTCGTGGTTTGTCCGTGGTTTGCACATGCCTATCCCAATTTTACACTTTTATAAAAAAAAATTAAAATGATAAATTGTCACTTATTTTATCTCCTTTTCCTTAAGAACTTACATGTAACAAGTTTTTCTATGCATTTTTTAATCATAACAATGAAATAAATCACGTTTAAAAAGAGTACAACTTCAACTTTTTTCTTTCTTTCTTGAACAGATGAACTCTTTTTAAACGTGATTTCATTGCTATGATTAAGTCATTAAGAAATTAAAAACAGCAAAAGTTTTTCTCATTTCAAAGCCTGTTAAGTTTCATTCATCTTTTTCCGAGTTTTATTGAATTCAAGAGGGAGGGAGTAGACATTTTCGGCGGTAATACTCTTTTGGTACGATCAACAGCCTCACGATCGAGTCCAGCCAATTAGTGGCTAATTGGCTGGACTCGATCGTGAGGCTGTTGATTTTTATGAAAACAAAAAAATACACGCCCACAAATCTTGATGAAAAGAAAAGCAAAGTACGACCACGACAAAACGTTATTTTACTTTTCTCACTCGATAAATTTTAAGATCTTTGAGTTAAAACCGGTAATACTTTCTTGGTACGATCAACTGCCACTCGCTCGAGTCCAGCCTATTAGCCACGCCCACAGATCTTTATGAAAACAAAAAATACAACCAGGACAAATATTTAGACACGCCCACAAATCTTGATGAAAAGTACGACCACGACCAAAAGCTTATTTTACTTTTAAAACGTAATATTTCTTTAGCTTAGAAAATTGTAAGTTTTAAATAAAACAACTTTGAATCATGTAAATTTAGGGTTCTACAAACATTTTTTCTTTAGTTATTTGAATATGCACGAATCTTTGAAATGGTACATAACTTGAAATTGTTTTGTTTTTGTTTTGTTTTTGTGTTGTTTTTGATTTTTTAAATATTTAAAAGTAAATACCAATTTTTTTTTAAAATTAACGAACGCTCCCTCCAAATGAGCAGCAGGTGCCAGCCTCGTAACATGTTTTGATCTGCTTGGGGGTGTTTTTCATTGAAATCCTTAAATAATTATGTTTAACTTTGTAAAACTTTAAAATTTGGTAAAAAAGAACAAGTTCCTCGTATATTCCTACCATAAAATAAACTGAACCCTCATTTTATGTCCGTGTTTTTGCAATAAATGTTTTTTTTTTAACCCGTTATTTTACAATAATATTAAATATATTTTATTTATTTATTCTAATATTCACTTCAATGTGTATATTCTAAAAGTTTTTATTTTGTGAGAATGGTTAGTTTTAAAGTGGGGGCTCGTTTTACAATTTAGGCATAAATTGGATCCTTATTTTATGACCGTAATTTTGTTTTTTCGTCGACGAGGATTAATATCTAACGTTTTTATTTTAGAGTACCAAAGCCAAAAAGAAAAGAAATAACACCAAAAGGTAATCTTCAACTTTTTACTCGTAAATTCCTACCATAAAATTAGGCTTGGGCATTTTATGGTAGGAATTTACAAGTAAAAATTTGAAGTGTAAAAACGAACCCCCACTTTAAAACTAACTATTCTTACAAAATAAAAACTTTTAGAATATACATATTGAAGTGAATATCAAAATAAATAAATAAAATATATTTAGTATTGTAAAATAACGGGTGCAAGAAAAATAAAACATTTATTGCAAAAACACGGACATAAAATGAGGGTTCAGTTTATTTTATCGTAGGAATATACGAGGAACTTGTTCTTTTTTACCTAAAATTTTATGTAATTCGATGTTTTCTGGCTTTACATTATTAAAAAAAAATTCTTCAATTTTTTTCAGAAAAAAAATAAAAGCCGTTTTTTTATGAAAAGAAAAATCTTAAAACCTTACAATAAATGAAAATAATTAAAGAATTCAAATGAAAAACGAGTTTATTTTGTAGAAACCAAAATTTACATGATTCAAAGTTGTTTTCTTTATTGAAAACTTTAAATTTTCTAAGCAAAAAATATTCCGTTTTAAAAGTAAAAAAATGGTTTCGTCCTGGCTGTGCTTTTTGTTTTCATAAAGATCTGTGGGCTGGACTCGAGCGAGTGGCAGTTGATCGTACCAAAAAAGTATTACTCCATGTAGGTAAAGGATTACATACCATTTTTCCCGCCAAATATTTGTTATGTATGGATTCAGCAAAGCGTAATAATTGGGTTACATTTTTTTATTTTTTTTATTTCTACGGGAAATAATTCTGTACTGATTTATTTTACCTTTATATTCATTTTGATTAATTTAATTTAATTCATTTTATTAATTAATTGAAATATTGAAATAAATCTAAGTCTGTTAATTTTTACCAACTAAAATAGTCCCTCTGGCATATGAGGCTACTGTCACCTGTAAGTCACGACTCCAGAACTACATAGTAAATTACTACGCAACATGTTGGCACCACCAAGAGTTCAGTGCAGTAAATGAACGTGTAAGCACATTTGTATATTACCGCCTCAAATATGTGTTGTATTCTCATTCTTACTAACACTATGAATCAACTGAACCATTTCATATCAACAAAGTCCCATTTTAATTATTTCATATTTCAGCTGGTAATAATTTACAAATCCTTTATTGCCTCTAAAACACTAATTTTTTATGTTTTATAAATTTTCTATTATTATAACAACATTTTCCTTTTCAATTTTTCTTTTTGTTTGTTCCTTGACATTATTTAGTTACTCCTTCATTTGTTAAATTTGATATGATTCTTTTCCCCCAAATTTATTTTATTGTTTTTTTTCTTAAATAAACTATGGGCACTCTTTTTAATTCTCAATTTCTTTTCAGTTACCTCTTTAAGAAGTGACACTATTAGTATTTGAAAAAAAGCATTTTTTTTTTTTTAATTTGAAAATAAATATTGAAGTCTTTCTTTAAAACGCGAAACTAAAAAAAACTTTATGCTCCACTGATTATTAGCAGAAATATTTTAAATAAACGTGATTATTCTAAAGAAACTAGGTAAATATAAACCAAGGGAAGTAATTCATGACTCTTACCCTTTTCGTAATCCATAGTGGAATTATTATTTTAAAAACGAATTAAAATGAATTAAATCGATTATTTAAGGTCAATTTTTTGTTTAAGTCGAAAAGTAGTAACATAATGTGTAATAAAAAATAATGATATTATATTTGTAATTCATTTTTAATATATTTTAAGCAATTAAATTTTGCTAAAAAATGGTCAAGTAAAGATTTATGATGCACTCAAAACAAATGGAATGCTTTCATAACAATTTTTTTTTAAATTCAAAACTTATGTAATCCATATGACATCAGGACAACATTCAGGAGGGACTCAACTCTTTGTAAACATCTCCGAGTCAAGCCCCCAACAGAATGCAACATGACCAAGAATTGTGTATATTCCATCCCATGGTAAAAAATTCTACATAAGTAAAAAAGGTAGATATTCTAGGTAAAACAACATAACAGGTTTATAAGTTCCCAAAATTCACACCAAATTGTCCATAGTGTAGTGGATAAAGGCATTGGTTTAAGACAATTCATAGTGACAGTTATCTCTAGGCTGCAGATTCAATCCTGGTCAAGGGCGACAGTAACATAGAATAATAATTAACACAGCTTAACACCTGTATCCAGCTATGGTTAGTGGAATGAGAAAAGGATATCCCATGGATTGAATAAAGGATTGGTTTAAAGTTCCGTGATGGCTCCCGATTATGACAGGAAAGTTCCTGAGTTTGAAAAGAAGCTTCCCGAGTTTAAGAAGACTCCCGAGTCTGACAAGAAATACCTGAAGAAGGCCGGAGAGCACATCAGCTGAAACGTTGTACAGATAACAATAAAGATGAAGACTAGTTCGAATAATCCAAATAATACTCATTATTATAGCAATATCCATTACTTTGGGGAGACCATATGCTATTAGTATTTGCTCCCTCTTTCCTTTGTGTATTTCCTTGGAGAAATCTACAAACAATAAGTGTTGCCTCAAAATTTTTTTTTCTCAATCCGTTTTATGACAAATAGTCAGTATCTGAGAAGTTGTGGATCAATTTCTACGAAACCCATTTTGATTTTTTTCAAATGATATTCTCTATTTAAGGTCGGATGTGATTGAGAAGCAAAATTAGACTGCTGTTGCTGCTAAAGAATATGTTGAGATTTTTCACCAATGAAATCCCATCTGAAAAAATCTAACATGACCAACAGTTTATTACTACACATGGAGTTATTTCTCCTAATTTATTTATACACATGAATGAAATTTATTTCTACCAGTTTATTGACACACATAGAGTTAATGAAAAATCTAACATGAAAATCATTTCTACCTATATATTGATACACACTGAGTCAATTAAAATTATTTCTACCAATTTATTAACCGAACCAAACAAAAATATCTCTCTGCAACAAGATTTGGCAATGAATAACCCACAATGTTTGATCTGCTATTAAACAAAATAACCAACCAATAACCAAATGATTGTCATTAGTTACTTAAAACCATATAATTGCTTACAAAAAAGACTATTAAATAACCCAACAAGGGTTGACATGCATTAAACCAACCAAACCAAATAAGGTTTTTAATTTTTTTTTTTTCATAAATTCATCTCTGAAAACTTCATTAACATAATAATATTGATTTATTTTATGAATATTTAATAAAAAAAAGCAATGAAAAACGAACTTGTGTAAGATAAATATCACAATCTAGTGACGTGTTATTTAATGTTGAAATCAGTTAAAGCCAGAAAATTGTCCTTTTGTCACAATAGGCAATGGAAATAAAATATAGATAGATGAAACAATTAAAATTATAAATATTAAAACAAGTAAATAAAAAGAGTTATATGAATTGATATAGAAAATGTTTTTAAATATCAAATTTATGTATGTATTTTGGGTAGTTTAAATGAGTTTGTTTTTTGTTATTTTTTAAATTTGTTATTAAATATTCATAGACAAAAGTCAATACACCAATTAAAAATAAGAATACATGAATAAAGGTTTCAGTGATGAACTTATAGAAAAAAGGTATTTTTAAGATTTTTTGAATTGATTTAATTTTTTAGATTATCTCTAAAAAATATTCCTGTTAGTTCATTAAAGTGTTATTTTTATATAATGAATTTATTATTGTAAAATAAATATTATATTTACAACACTTAATTGAATTAACCCATGTAAATTTTAATGATACATAATTTAAAAAAAAAAAACACTATTCAGATACTAAAGTTATCTTCCTTTAAGTTTTTGTATTTCAAATTTTCTGTGAAATGAATTATTTGAACAATTAGTGCAATGAGGTAGAGGCAAGTGAATTTTAATATTATGTACTATACACATATACATGCATGTTAGAAAGTTTATTTCAAAATGTTATTTATATTGTTAAGGTAAAGATAAAAATGATAGAAAATCAATATTTTCTAAATCTGATAAATTGAAAACATTGAAAATTAATCCCCCAACAAAAATTTTTAAATTAGAATACGAAAAATGAAAATAATTATTATTTGTAGGTTATTAATTTCCTCAATTTAACCAAGGTATTTTTTTCATACTTTGCATTCTAGATGTGAGTATTTTAATAATTTAATTTTTGTTTTATTCTGTAGATTGGGTTGGATAGGAATACTGCATCTTTCTTTAGCCTAAATTTTTCTCGTGATTTTACTCCAACAACTGGAATTTATTGTAAATATTTATGTTCTAGTCCACTTATAAAGGGAAGTAATCAATACTTGAAGATCTAATATTTTTCAACCACTGTGAGAATCATTTTTAGGATCTTTGAAAAATTTGTATCAAAGATAATTCGTATTTTTTAAAAATACCTTCTTTCCGAAGGTTAAGGTGAGTCTTGAGAAGCATTAGAATTTCATTTACTTTATAACATTTTAAACTTATGCCAAATTTAGGATTAGACAAAAATATTAACCAATAATTTTAACTCCAAATATTTTAAATGGCAGTATCACCAGTTCAAAATAAAACAATGCTAAATACAAAAATGTCATAGAGTAATATCATTAAAAATATCATTAAAAAGAAAAACAAACGAACTTATACAGTTTCACAATTTCTATTATCTCGAATTATCTCCCCTATATTTTTTCTAACATCCTCATAAGTACAATTCAACCATTTTTCTACAAGTTGTATAATTTATTTAATAAATGATAGAATAATTAGTTTTGAAAACATAAAACTCAAATATATTTTCTTGAATATTAAGCATTCATCTAAACTTTTTTTTTTAAGTGATTCCTCAACATTTCATGGATCTCCTCAAAGTCAACAAAATTTTGGTATAGATTTGATTCCTTTTGCTTAAGCAGTTAGCAAGGGAAATAATTCCTGTTTTATACGAAAAGCAATAGTGATTGAATTTCTTGAAAAATACTGTATCTTAATTTAACTAGCAATATTTACCCATATTACATATGGGTTGCAAGATGGAGATGATCCAAAAATAAAGGTCATAGAGTCGCTTTTGCTAAAGTTTATGATATTTATTCATATTATGCTTTATTTGGTTTTGTCATTTATTTATGACAGATTACTGACAGATTAGTGCTGCATACAGAAAACAGAGAACACTTCAAAATTAATATTTCCTGTAAGTATTTAATCTTATTATTTTCTAAACTTGGAGAAGGAATAATTACCCTTTTTTTCCTAATTAGGTTTCTGGACCTTTTTTAGACCAGATGACCATTGGGATAAAAATGGATTCCCTCTTCTCTCAACACCTGGCCATAACAGAGAGAGGCTAAGTGCAAATAGGGAGGAGATAGCTGATTTTCTCTTGTAACTATTATTAAGAAAGTGGGTAAACACTGTGAGATAGACACTTTTTTACTGAGAAGTGGACTGTAAGCTGTTTTTCATACCTAAAACAAGGCTGAGCTGGATCTCCTATGAGAGTTTTAAAACTTTTCAGGCATGGTTCTAATAATGCTATCTGAAAGTTTGGTTGAAAAAATAACATAACTTTAGTGGTACAAACAGGCATTTGGTAAATTATAATAAAATATTAACTTTATCATAGTATCATCATCAGGTAAGCTTTATATCATTATAAGATGATACTTATGAAAATATATTTATATAATAACAATATGTTAAAAATTCGTTTTTATTTTCTAAAAAAGAATATCTTCTCATAGAAATTCAAATATATCCATAACTAGCTCAAAAGTTAAGCTAGCTCCTCAAAATTGATCACTACATTTAAGTATTGCATTAATATTTAACTTTACCTTTTAAAAGTTCAGCCACTTAATTTAAAATATCAATATGATGTATGTCATATGATGAAAATTAGATGTATGTACTTTTGATACAAATAATTATTTATATTTCACTTGAAGCCTGGGTAGAGGAGAAAAAAACATGGTTTAAAAATCGTTTGCAGATCTATTACTACTGAATAGCGAGTTTGATCCTCGCAGGATGACCCATAAAAATCACCACGTAAAAAAGATCTTATTTTAATCCGGCCTGGTGGGAAGTCAGGGAATTTTTTTTTCATCAGAGTAGAGGGAATGACATCACATAATGATATAGTCAGAAATTATAATTCAATGTTTAACTATATTTTTAAGATAAATTTAAATGACGCGATATGCTAAATTTCAAATTAATATTTCAAAGCAAAAAAAATTAAATAAAGTAATCAAATCAATGTAAAACGATAATTAATCTTTAAAAAAATAACATTATTAATTCAAAGTGTAGCCGATCGAATATCAAATTATTATACTATACTATAAATTTAATTACAGTTTGATAAAAATAATATACTATACTAAGTATAGTATATTATTTTTTAAATCAAAAAGTGGACTGATTTGAAAACATTACGAAAAGAAAAGAAAACTAAATGCAAAAAAAATGTGAAACATACTTTTTTAAATAGAATTTTGAAGTACTGATTTTGGTACAAATATGAATAGCGCGCAATAGATAATATCATTAGAATTGTATTTTACCAATAAATAACATTGGATTATGGAAATTCCTGAAGGTGCCTAATTCTTACTTACTTCTTACTTTCCGTGAAAGTTTTCAGGTATTTCCGTGAAATATAATAGGTAATTTAATGGTGTTATCTCTTGTGCACTATTCTACATTAGTATCATGATTTTATTTGTATTTTTAATATCAAAATAAATAAATTAACCGCAATTATTTTATAAACAATGACTAACATGAAAAATAAAAAAAGGTTTGTTTACATTGATGAACGACAGAAATATTGACAGTACATAAATATGTAAATTTTAATTTTTAAATAAAAAAAGTATATAGGCATGAAACCTCTGTGGAAAATTAATGTCTCTTATTTAAAATATTAAATGCAAAAAAAGTCTAAATATCACACATCTTATTTGAAAGAATTTTGTATTTGTTTAAAAGTTAAATATCAACTAACCGTAATGTCAAAAGTGTAACTAAGTGATTAATTCTTAAACTGTCCATAAAAATTGTATAATAAAAAGATAGATTGAATAAACGATTGTTTATCCTGCGCAATGAAATATTTACTACAACTTTGAATTAGTAAAAATGTAGATTTGATATGAAAAATAAATGAAAAGAAAAAATTGATTGAGCTTCCATTATTAATTTGTTTACTTTTTAGCAAGAAACACCGAAAATGGCCGAGTAGAATTTTAACATTATTTTATAATTCTATTTAATTTTTAAATGTATTTGATAATATAAATCAAATCTTCATTATTTTTGCTCAAAAACCAAACCCTGGTGATATCTAATGTGTATATATATTTACTTTGTCGTTAATTGTTTTATTTTTGAAGTTTCCTCCAGACATGCACATACAGACAACTACCCTTTATATATGTATAGATAGATGGGTGACTTTCACTGGTTTTTTCAATTTATTCTAATTATTCTCAAATTTAATTCCTAGTTATGAAATTATTGTACCAAAAAAATTGTTGCAAAGATTCATGTAAAAAAAATTACAGTAATTAAAATTTGGAATCCAAAACTTCAGGATTGCAGGTCTGGGTTTGGCCTGGAATGTTTTTAATTTCCTCATGGAGTTGGCCTGATTCTAAAATGGTATGATAAATTGGGATACAGCCTCTAGGAATAAAGTGGAAAAATGTGATACACATTCGAATTTATTAGTTTTATTGATGAAATATAAGCAGATAGATTACGTTGTTCTCTTTCTCTTTCATTGCTATTTTATGTGATCTTTTTACTAGTTGCTGCATATAGAACTCCACAATCCACTGTACATGTATCTGGATGATATTTTTCTTTTTTTATTCTAGATAAATAAAAAACCTAATTAATTGATCTGTTATTCTATGGTGCTATTTTCCCTTATGAAATCAATCAAGTTAAAGTTTTATAAATTTGATAATGTAGAGGGTGTTTCAAAAATGATGCAACTGTTTTTTTTTACTAATATTTAATTCAAAGTTGTGGAGCTGAAGTCTGAGTTGATTCTTAGGTTACTGGAGTCAGTAAAATGTTTTGACTTCAACTCTGACTTGTTATAAATTTAAATTCTAAAATATGTAATATGTTAAAGTTTCCTTTATGATATGAGACAGATGAGAAACACACTAGACTTAAAAAAAACTTTAATGGGTAAGGGTTCTAAAATGTAACCTGATGATTCATGATTGCATTGAAGAAATACTTTTAATCAATATAAGCAATAATTAGTATATTATTTATTTTCTATACTGATATTTAAAAGAGTTGAAAGTATCATAAATTGAGTTAAAACTTTTATGTCCTGACTTTACAACCCTGATTTAAACTATTCTGTTTTCTATTCCTGAAAACACTAGTTGTATGCAAACATAACTTTCTAAGAAATTTTCTAGGTGAGCAAGTTGAATAATCAGATTCAACATCAAGAATTTTGGTTGTTAACAAAGATCATCAATTCTGTATCCTCATGATTTTGATCATCCAAACTCAATATTGTTGGTTTGTTGGGAAGTGGACACTGGGGAAATTTTGCATTAAATTTGTCTCTCACATTTAAGATTTATATGGGAAATAAAGTTGTTGTGGAAACAACATAGATTATACCAATTAAAAGTATGGATGCTTGAATGAGACTAGTGTATGATAATCATTTCAACTGGTAAATGCTGTTAGATATGAGTTTAACCCAGTGAGTAAATGTGATGGATGCAAAATGACATCTCTCCTGCTGGTTGTTTCTTTCCATGTGTATGATTACCTTTGGTTTTGAAATAAAGATATCTAAAAATATGCCAAGTCTTGTGTTCATTTGTAAGAACAAAAAGATGGCCACAAAGATTGTAACATAGCGGCTCTCATTTTGAAATATCAATAACAATTGCAAAATCTCTATTCCTGTTTTACTTCTTCAAGACTGGAATCTGGTTGTTGGGTCTGGTGTTGGGTTGGCTGGAATCCTTGCTCTTTTCAGTCTGGAAACAACTTGATATTCACTTGACAATATCTTACCTTGTGCCATTTATAGTTCTTAATAATAACAGAAGACGTTCTTGTTTTTTCTCATGAGATATTTTATTTTATCCACAAGTCTAAAGGCCTTGGGAGACAGACACGCATTTTATGTTTACCCCCTGCCACTGCTTCATTCTCTCCTCTCACTACCTCTCTTCCACACTTTGCCATGTGAAATCTCTCAACCAGTAAGAAATCGATATGCAGCGTTGTGCTGACTCATCAAAAAATATCTTTCCATTGTTAATTACATGTACATCTCTTGCATTCCTGGCTTTTCCCCCTATTATATTACAAGATTAAGAAACACCCAATACCAACCATGAAGTTCCAGCCTAGATAGAAGAATAGAAGATCTAGCCAGCTAAGAAGATAAGTATAAGTAGGGGGACCAATTTTCCGCGATTATGGAATCGCGGAATCGTTAATCTGAAACGGAATCTGAGATTTTTAATGAAATTTTCAATAATAAATAAATTGATTTTTGGGTTTTCAAATTTTCGTTTTAATTTTTTCAAAATTTGACTATTTCTCCGATTTTTTTTGTTAAACGTTTTAATAAATAGAACATAACATAACCTAGTTATTTCCTTTAAAATTGATTTTACAAATACAAGTTATTTTTCCTTTAAGATCCGAAAAAGAATTAAAGGCAAAAGTTTTTATCTAAAAAAAGAAAAGTAGATCGTAGATTTATGATGAAATTGATTAGTCATATTTTTCTAAGAAACTGTAATGTAACAGATGAAAGTCGGTCAGTCCTCATAAAGTGGAAATGGGAAGGTAGACATGTAGAAATTGGAAGGAGGAGATACTAAGATCAAAAAGTTTAACAAATTCATTTCCTCAAATATATTAACCTCATACCCCACTTGTATGGGTTAGGCACAAGGCCCTATTAACATGGGACCACCCATAATCCGAGACTTATGGTTGGCAGGTGGAAAAATTGCATCAATCCCGTCGGCATTCCTCCTCAAGGGGGTGCGCCTCAGGTGCCAGGCAATAAACCCAGCCCTGCCCCTTTAAATCAAGGGGGCAGGTATTGCCTGGGGAGATAGCCCCCTGGGATCGATGCTTATAATTTAACCTCTGGCAGGTCCAGCGGCCGAAACTCACTGGACCCCGGCTGAAGCCCCCCCTCGAAGCTCCGTTTGATTTTTTACAAAATTTCCAAGTAAAAGCTTCTAAACAACTTGTAAAACTTTTTAAAAAATGACCCCAGTATGTAAAATTTGTGCTAAAGCTAAAGTAGAGCAATTTCCTGGTGACTTTTATGCGGAAGAAAATATGTTATTTTGCAAATTATATCTTCATAGTGTTGACATTTTTAGGGTTAACACAATCAAAGATCATATAAAATGGAAAAATCATTTGGCAACAAAGTCTTCTCAACTGAAACAGAAGACAATTACAACTTTGTTTAAATATAAAGAAATATGGGATGATTTTGTTCTTGATTTAAAAAAAAAATGTGTACTTTGTCTGACATTCCCTTACACAAAATTGACAAAATGAGGCCATTTCTTTCAGAACACTGTAAGGAAGGTGGTGCAATTCCAAGTGTCAATTGTGTTAGGCAACTTCATCTGCCAAAATTGTTTGCTCTTCATTTTGCTGCCCTGAAAACTAATCTTGCTAATCAGTCTGTTAGCATCATAACAGATGAAATAACTGACTGCCATGACCACAGCATTTTGAATGTGATTGCAAGCATTTATGGGAAGTCATTTCTCATTGATGTTGTAACCTTGGGAGAATGCAATTATCAAACCTTAAGTCAGGCATGCATCCGAACTGTAACTTACGTGGATATTGCATTTGACGATATTGTTGCATTTGTAACTGATTCTGCAGCTTATTGTAAAAAGGCTCATAGGGAAGTGTTATCAAATTTTCTAACAGTTACCATGTGTTGTGCTTATCCCATATCATAAATCTTGTTGGTGAAGTATTTTTACACTGGTCAGCATTCATCAAGTCAGCCTTTTTTTAAAAGCCTAGTCGAAAAAAAGTGATACCTTAAATGGCTTGAAGGTTCCTTGCCTAAGGAACATATGGAATTACTCCCTGTGCCAGTGGCAACCAGATGGAATTCCTGGTTTAATGCAGCCAAATATCACTCATCTTTTGTGCAATTTTATGAAGGGTTCTTTAAACAAGATCAAGATCCTTCTACTGATCTTCTTGAAGAATTCCAAATTCATGTGAATTACCAAGATGACTTACCAAAATCCTTTTAAAATCCCAGCATTTTGGAATGCAAATAAGAGTAGATTTCCCCTTCTGGAACAGATTGCCAATAAGGTCATATGGATGCCTGTTACCAGCTTAGATATTGAACATTCATTTTCTCAATATAAACATTTACTAAATGAACAATGTGAAAGTCTTACTTCTGAAAACACCAAGCAACTTATAATGTTGTATTACAATGGAAATTTAGAAAAGAGATTTGAAGATTGCTAATTTATTTATTTGGGTAATATCCAAATTTAAATTTGAGGAATATTTCAACTTGAGATAAGTTGTTTAATTTAAATTTTGAATTAATATATCAAATTTTTTTTTTTATATTTTGTTACAACGATTCAATTATAATGGTTTAATTCCTGTTTTGTAAAATTTTAGTAAAAATGTTTGACTTTCTCAGATATTTATTGTTAAGATGCAAGTTATTTGCTGTTCATTCTTTAAATGTGATTTTTCTGTTAATTTTGATATTGCGAATCAATGATTATAGATCAACATGGATCCCTTTACTTAAAAACACAAAAACAATCTGAATGTGTTCTTCCTTAAAGAAGGAAGCTCTGATTAAAAGATAATTATGCACTGCAACATTTCATTGTTTAGTCATGTTACATATTTATTTTTACATCTAATTTATTTTTGGACTTTCATTTCACAATTTCAAAAAGAATTGTAGACATTTGCTATTTCTTTATATGTAATAAAACTTTGAATTATGTTTTTGTTTTCAGTTTTAATAATTATAGCAAATGTTATTTCAATTTTTTTCACAAAATACAATAAAAATGGGAATTACCAAAAGTGGAAATGGAAAAAAAAGTGGAAACGGAATTTAGAAAAATTTCAAACGGAAAATCGGGTGCCCTATATAAGAGAAGTAAGAAGGCTATACAACATGATTACCATGTTTCAACATAGCTAATATCATCGCATAAGATTAATGTGTGTGTATATTCTATATTCTTATCCTTTATAAGACACCCTGTATTCATTTATGAATAAAAACATGATTGTTAAAATCTGAAAGTTTTGGCTGCATTTTGACCCAATTTGTTGGTTTAAAAATTGTTTCAATTTTTTGATATTATGATTATTAAATGTTCTTCCATTTCAGGTTGGCCTTTTTGATGAGATAACCAAACAGAATATCCTAAGCAGAGAAATACTGTACTGTTTTTGTAAATAAGTAAATAAATAAAAAAGAAACAGTTAAAAATCTGAACTGTTTTTTATTTTTCTTGATTATTGTTGTCAAAGTTCCCTTAGTTGTAGTGAATGGTCTTAATTTTCTAAAAAGAAAATTCTCAGAAACATGAAAAATTAGGAAATTTCTTAGAATTTTCTTTTCCTTGATTTGATATCCCAATTTATGGTTTATTGTTTGTTAGTAAGCGGTGGAGCAAGTTTAAAAAAGGTCAAATTTTGGCATCCAATGATTGTGAAATGTCACTTTATGATATTGCAAAGAAATTAAATTGTCATCATTCATTAATTGATGTTTTCATCAAAAATTATAAGAAAACTGGAAATTATTGTCAAAAAAGAAGATTGTGGTCGCAAGAGAGAAAAAAACACTGTTCACTGTTTAAATTTGAAGAAGAAATCTGACTGATATTTTCACCAAATTTTAATTTCACACCACACATTGATTTATTGCAACAAAATCTTTTAAATGTGCACAAAATATATATACTGGAGAGAAACCTTTCTATTGTGAGATTTGTGAAGAAAAATATGAAAATAAATACTGAAGAGAAAACAATCCATTCTCTAGAGGTGAAACAAAATTATCTTACATGTTCCATATCAAAGAATATATGAAAATGCATTTATTTCATTGTGAGGTTTGTGTAAAAGCATTTTCAAGGAATTCTCTTCTCAAAGCACATAACACATAATGGATAAAAACTTTTCAATTGCAAGATTTGTGGAGGCATAACATCTTCTCCTCCCTTGTGCCCTGATACAACACTATGCATCTTCTCTATCTTCCAGATGGTCGTTTCTTGGTTGACAGGAATTTCTTGGTTGTGATCCCTACCTGCCACATTGTGTTTTCTGATCTCAGGAATTCAATCAAGGCAAGCACTTGGATTGAAACTCGGTCATCAAAGGGTGAAGTGACTGCTACAAAATAAACTCATTTCCCAGATAAAAAACAAATAGAAGGCGGATAACTAATAATAACTTTTATAATATAAAAAAAAATGGTGACAAAGTCAATAAAAGACCGTCTTTTGGTTATTAATGTCAGTAATGTGGCATTCATTGCTAGTAGCTTTTATGGTCTGTAAGAGTTAACTTAAAATATTTTGATTTCATTAAGGAAAACTTCCCACTGAGTTTAGTCTCGTCCCAGTATTAGAGAATCGGCTTATTTTGCCCTCTAGTATCAGAATACTAGATTGGTTCAGGGTCTGAATTTCAGGAGATCTCGTTAAATGATGTGGAGTCTGTTTCTTCAGGGCTTCTCTGATCTTTCTTAACTTCTCTTCATATCTCTTAGCCTCTCTGCTCTCTCTGCTTATCTCAGCCTCTCTAGCATCAAAATATTCGGTTTAAGTAATAATTCGCCCCCGATTGGGGTGGTTCTGATGGTATAGAAAATTCTTCCAGTAGTCACCTTTCATTGGTTCAATACCCGTTTACTCCTCCTATTTCACTCTTTAACCAATTCCTCCATTTTTTTCCAATAAGGAATCATTAGTTCCTCCTTTCTTATTCCATATTTAGGATTCTCAATTCCATCTTTTTTTGTTACTTGACCAGATGACTCCACCCAGCCGTGTCCACTTTAACAAAATTATACCTTAAGATAATTTATAATTATCTGCTAGTTGATTTGTAAATTCCCAGATACATTTTATCATCACTTTTCATTGTCCCTTGAAATGACATATTTCCTTTCCAAAACAATTTCTGCATATGTTCTTATCTTGACGTTAAAATATTTTTTCTGTGTACATTATTCTGTTATGATATACTCCTTACTTGCAATGGCAATTGGATTTTTTCCAGAAAAATACTCATCTTCAAATGTTCAGAATATTTTATACAACTCCAAGTGGTCAAAAGTTTGCTGCCTTTATCATGTCAGGTATTTCCTAACAAAACATTTCATGGATATTGGGTCATACACCTGGAATGATAAAGGGTCATACACCTGGAATGGTGATTAATTCAAATTCAATGGCAATGGATTCCATTATATATATATATATATATGATATGCTAATTAGAATCCTTCCTCAACAGAAGCAACAACATCATCATGGACCATGGGTATCTAGCATATTACTAAAATTCTCTTATATATATAATATATATATATATATATATGTATATAACCATGCAAAAACAGCACATCATAACAAAATGTTTATTAGAGCAACACAATTAGAGAATAACTCTAACTTAGAGAATAAAACAATTTTCAATCAAATTTGCAATTGAATTATAATTTTGTGGAGTCTGCATTTATGCTGGATGTCATTTTTTGATAATCCAGATTCTCTATATAATGGTGATAACTTTGAAAGGCTAATTAGAATCTCCCCTTTATAAATAGAAGTATCAATATCATCATGGACAGTAGCCAAACTTTAAACATACGGACAAATGATATATGCTCAGGTGTTTTAATAGGTTTGTTTATAGTTGTTTGTTTTGTCTTTCTTGTTCGTCATGGTCACTTGTGGTTTCCACTGGGGTCATGGTGGTGGTGGTGGTGTTATGAAAATATTTATATGCTTTGAGAAATTTGGTGTCACTATTGAGACCGTGGATGTGCGTTTTTAGGCATATTATCAATTTTATCTCAGTGTGTTTCCGTGCTTGTGTGGATGGAAATCCATGATTGATTAAGATACAGTTGAGGTTTTCCAGGTTGTGTGATGGGGTGTTGAAGTGTTGTGTGATATTACTTTGTTGTGATTTTAGTTTTATTGTGGATTTGTGGTTGTTTAATCAAAATCTAAAGGGTGTTAGTGTTTCCCCTACATATCCGTTGTTTTTGCATTTTGTACAATAGATGTAGTATATGATCTTTGCGCTGTCACATGTGAGCTGTGGGGGTTAGATCTTTATGTTAGTGTGAGGTATTAGGATTGAGGGTTCTGTGTTTATACTTGGCATCTTGGCTTGTTGCATATTTGGTTGCCTTTTTGTGTGGTGTTGTGAAAGTGTTTTTTAGATTTGGTGAAGATGTTGGGAGGTTGTCGTTTGGCATTGATGTTTTTTTTTTTTCATATAGGATATGTTTACCCTATCATTTACCATCGAGCCTTTTCTCTAAGCATTTCGTTAGAGTACTGGTTGTGTAGCCATACAGTAGGACTGACACATCTACAGCTTTGAAGAATTCTTGTTTTATTATATCAGAGAGATCAGATTTCCATATGATTGATAATCTGTCTTTAGCAGTCCGGAAGACTTGCCAGGAGCGATAACTGATAGGGACAGATGGTGAGAGAAAGTCACAGGAATCCATGCTCTCAGCACGACCTGATTATATATATATATATATATATATATATATATATATATATAATTTATCGGTATGGCTTTAAAAATCGTTCTTTAAAATTGAATTGTCTTATTTTTCTAATGATTGTCATCTCGTCAGATAATTCAAATAAACATAATCAAATTAATAATTAATTATTGAGATTATGTACACTAACTCTGCATGTGAATTTTATGGAAATTTGATTCTCGTTCACATTCAGTATATTGGCGTGTTACGTAGGTAATTTAAATCTTGCATTACTGAATTAATATTTTGTTGCTGGAAGGTTGTAAATACAACAAAGGATTATATGAAGAAGTCACAAGTTGATGTGGCAATCTCACAGAAAACCAACAGTCTAATAGTATTGTTGCATACTGTTGGGCACTGTGGGTTTGTAGTAATCAAGTTTTGGCTCCGAAATCATACCTGACTTCCAAGTCATCATCTGATGAAGACTTTGATGGCCACACAGCTGTTGTTTTATTTGTTATAATAATAATAATAATAATAATAATAATAATAAATGTTTTCAACAATCATTTGCTCAAAAAGAAAGAGGAAATATTTTTGAAAGTGCTGAGTATTCTTAATATGTATGGTCGATCTAAAATAGAACTAGAATATTTTTCTAAAAAAGTTTACAATATTGCCTAAGACATACAGTGATCTGTACAATCATGAAATGGATAACCTCCAGTCAAGAAAATTGAGAATAGTCAAACATAGTTATTTATATTCAATCTCATTTTCTTAATTACCTGTTGTTTTCTAATCCACAATTTTTAATGCAAAATACGCAAATTAGCTATTATGAAAAACAAAACTTTTAACTTTAATAGTTCTTTCCTATTCATGTTCATTAAATAATGGTCATTATTTGTCCTTTCCAAAATTGGAACTGCTTCATGAACAGTAAAAATACACATTACAAATGGATTTATATTGTTTTTTTTTTTGTTTTATCTAATTAGAATGCTAATGTAAACAAATATTCTTTGCCAATTTTGGATTCTAGTTGACCTGGCTACTTTTTATGAATTGCCACAAATAATTTCAACAATGAATAATTGGTTTGGTTTTCTTCCCAGACGGGACACAGCATTTTTTCAAATTAATTTATTCTATTCTTGCTTTGAATTAGTAATAAAAAATTAGGAATATTTAGTTAAATTAAATATTTCTCTCAACCCTTTCTTTAGTTATCATGTGTTATTGATCTTCATTGCTGACTGGTCCTATAGAAATTTTAAAAGTTAAAACAATATTTTAAACTTTAAAAATTATATAAGTTAAATAGATATATAATTTGTTAGACAAAAAAAATAATAAGATAAAAAGTTTTGAAAATGTTTCTAAGCTGCAAGGAGACATCAGAAATTGAATATAGGATCAATGAAATCTATCTATCTATCTATCTTCTATACATATATAAAGAGCAGTTGTGTGTATGGGTATGTCTGGAGGAAACTTCAAATATAAAACAATTAAAACAAAGTAAATATATTTACACATTAAATATCACCAGGGCTTGGTTTTGAGCAAAAATGATGAATATTTGATTCATATTATCAAATACATTTAAAAATTAAATAGCATTATAAAATAACGTTAAAATTCTACTCGGCCATTTTTGGCGTTTCTTGCTAAAAAGTATTAAAATGAATAATGGAAGCTAAATCAATTTTTTCTTTTCATTTTTTTCTTGTAAAATCTACATTTTTACTGATTCAAAGTTGTAGTAAATATTTCATTATACAGGATAAACGATCGTTTATTTAATTTTTATTATACAATTTTTATGAACAGTTTAAGTTACACTTTTGACATTACGGTGAGTTGATATTTACCTTTTAAACAAACACAAAATTCTATCTAATAAGATGTGTGATTTTTAGATTTTTTTTTTTTGCATTTAATATTTTAAATAGGAGACATTAATTTTCCACAGAGAAAGTGTGCCTGTGCACTTTCTTTTATTTAAAAATTAAAATTTACATATTTATGTACTGTTGATATTTCCGTTGTTAGTCATTTTAATTGTATAAAATAATGGCGAAAATTTATTTATTTTAATATTAAAAATACAAATAAAATCATAATACTAATGCAGAATAGTTACGCAAGAGATAATACCATTAAACTACCTATTACATTTCACGGAGATACCTGAAAACTTTGAGACACTCAAGTAAGTAGGGTAGAATTAGGCTCCTTCGGGAGTTTCCATAATCTAATGTTATTTATTTGTAAAATACGATTCTAATGATATTATTTATTGTACGCTATTCTGTATTTGTACCAAAATCAGTACTGTAATTTGATATTTAACTTTTAAGCACATTCAAAATTCTTTTTAAAAAAGTATGTGTCATTTTTTTTTTTTTTTTCGCATTTAGTTTTCTTTTCTTTTCAGAATGTTTTGAAGTCAGTCCACTTTTTGATTTAAAAAATAATATACTATACTTAGTATAGTATATTATTTTTATAAAATTTATAGTATAGTATACTATAATAATTTGATATTTCATTACTTTATTTCATTTTTTTTTTTTGCTTTGTAATATTGAAATTTAGCAAATCGCGTCCTTTATATTTTATTTTAAAAATATAGTTAATCATTGAATTAAAATTTCTTACTATATCATTATGTGATGTCATTCCCTCTACTGACCTCCCACCAGGCAAGATTAAAATAAGATCTTTTTTACGTGATGATTTTTATGGGTCATCCTGCGAGGATTGAACTCGCTATTCAGTAGTAATAGATCTGCAAACGATTATTAAACCATGTTTTTTTCTCCTCTACCCAAGCTTTGCAGGGTAGCCACTTCTAGTAAATATATAAAGGGCAGTTGTGTGTATGTGTATGTCCGGAGGAAACTTCAAATATAAAACAAATAACGACAAAGTAAATGTATATATATATTAAATATCACCAGGGCTTGGTTTTTGAGCAAAAATAATGAAGATTTGATTTATATTATCAAATACATTTAAGAATTAAATAGCATTATGAAATAATGTTAAAATTCTACTCGGCCATTTTTGGCGTTTCTTACTAAAAAGTAATAGAATGAATAATGGAAGCTAAATCAATTTTTTCTTTTCATTTTTTTCATATTAAATTTACATTTTTACTGATTCAAAGTTGTAGTAAATATTTCATTGTACAGGATAAACAATCGTTTAATCTATTTTTTATTATACAATTTTTATGGACAGCTTAAGAATCACTTAGTTACACTTTTGACATTACAGTGAGTTGATATTTACCTTTTAAGCAAATACAAAATTCTATCTAATAAGATGTGTGATTTTTAGATTTCTTCTGGAAGAAATTAAAATACAAGACTCAACTGATGCTTGAATAAACATCAGATTTTATTAAACATCCATAGCACCTTGAAATACTGTGCACCATAACCAGTTTAAAGGACAACTAATACAAAATTCTTGATAGGACAAATTCCCTCCAAAACTTTAAATTCCTTCTAATCTGGGGCAGAAGTCTTGTTGCTTTGTGGGAAATTTAATAGAATTCACAGGGGCTATTACATTATGGGATGTCAACAGATATTAGTTCCTGCATAGTTGTTTCCCTTACACTGTCTACATAAAAAGGGAATTTCCGGATCTCTCTAAAGAAATATGTTTAACCGATTGGCACAACGTAAGGTGACAGCTACAATCACCGCTGTGTACTCTATTTAAAGACTTCAAATCTTCAGCTTTAGCTCTACCATCTTTGTTTGTTCAACTTTCAATTTTCTTCTTTTAAACTTCAAAGTCATTAATACTTTGAAGGACTTTATTTTGATACACTGTCTATCTGCATGAAGGACCATAGCAGCTACTCTCCAATCCGCAAATTTTTTACCACTAGTAATATTTTTACAGTGTTTTATTTTAACAAAATACAATAAAGAAAAAAATACAAGAAAGAAAAAAACTGGCCCCAAAACTACGGTCCTGACATATATGAACTTCATAAGGCACACAATCCAATATTCATTCAATACTTAAAAAACATATCTTAAATATTTTTGTTCAATTTGTGAGAGCTTTCTTTCTTAAATTATAAATATAACAATTTGTCGGATTTAAATCTGTTTTGAGCTTCAGTTCCTGTCTTCTTTGTTATCTTACCTTTAAAAGTTGCAATAAGCTTGTAAAATCATAACCAGTATAGTGAGTAATAGACTAATGGTTGGAATGTTGATGCTATGCTAACAGCATAGAATCAGTTTAATCTTTGTGCTTCCTTCAGCCAACAACAATGATGTGAGATAATGATAAGCAATTCATTTATAGATTTACTGTTACATTTCAACACTGGAAACTATACACCAGGTTTCTTTACCTTACCATATTCCAACTGCAATTCCAACTGTCAACTCTTCCAGCTGTCTTGACCATGACCAATTCACATGTTTCTCTTTCATCAAACTCCCTGGATTCTAAATCTGACCATCCTTTTTTCCTGTGTTTCAACTTAATTCCTGTCTTTGACTGGACTCTTGACTGAACTCACTATTTCCACTATTTCCACTTGACTGCAATGGATGACCTCTAATCACATAAATCCACATATAATTAATTCTCTAGCTGTCCCTAATTTCAGCAGCATGTAACTTCCTGTTTTTTCTTTCCTCATCAAATTGTTGACTTCAGAATCACCTACCCCACTTTTCATCAGATGTCATGTTGGACCTACTACAGGCAAATGTAACAATATATATATATATATATATATATATATATATATAATGTGTGTGTGTGTATTGTTATATACACAAATAAAGATATCTCCTAATTCACAATAATTCACTAAACCCAATACGCGCACTCACCAACTATACAAAATGTTAACAAGTTCACCCACCAGATGTTGACAGAGCCATGGCTTTTGCCTAAATGAAAAAACTCTTCTGTGCACATAGGATCAAAGCATGCGCGAATCTTGAAAACAATGTATCAAAATACAATCAGAATTTGCATTTTTTGGCCAATCCGTGACCTTCACGGTAAAAATAAAGAAAGCTAAAGTTGATCCTATTCTTCGAGCTGTAAATGACTTCAAGACTTTGAAAGACTGACTCACAGATTCAGCAGGTACACAGTGCCAAGAACACAGACAGCCGAGAACACAGGAAGTAGGCACCCAAAAGTTAACCACTACACCAAGATAGCTGACATCATTCCAGCCCCTTCACCTTCTTTCATCCTGACCGGGACAACCGACAAAGCCTTAAAGGGGCAAACTACTACCAAATTGACTATCGTCAAACAGACGCCAGCCATCAGCCGCCAATTTCCTACCAACCAAACATCAGACTCTCTGCCCACATTACTACCAACACATCGACCACCAAACATCATATCACTAACAACACCACAACTGACTCAACCACCGAACATTAGACTTTCTGCTTACTTCATTTCCAACACCTTTTTCGTTTTTAATACAATGTTGAAATTCAAAACCTGTGTTTGTTTTTCCTTCGCCATCATACGTCTGCTACTAACCCCTTGATATATCAGTATTTAGCTACCCTCACAGTACCATTGTTGGGGTAGATAATAAGACTACATATCCATTATTTTGTCTGGTAATTTTACTATACCAGTTGAGAGTTTCAACTATCTCAAATGTTTGCAATTTGATTGGAGCTCCTAAAGCATCTTTTTGGAATGCTTACATTAAAGAATTGATCAAAGAAAGAAAGACATATAAGCAAATTATACAGGCAAAAGGAATGTCCGTATTACTATTATATGCAATTACAGTGGTACCTCAATTGCTCCAAATTTTTCTGAATTACGAGCCATCACTCAGTTGATTTTTTGCTTTGTGTTGAGAGGTAAAATTTAAGGTACAAGCGAGGTTAATAAGTTCACTAAAAGTATTTAAGATTTAAAATTCATTATGCCAAGGAAAAATATTATTTATAAAAAAAAAATAAACATAAAAACATGTTACAGCATATACTTCATTGCATTCTATTATGTTTTTATACAATACAGCGCTATTTTTCTTATTTAAAAAATTGTAACAAGAAATAATGTGTTTTGAAGGGGTGGGGTTGGAACAAATTAATGGCTTTTCAGTATATTTCTATCGGGAAAATTGATTTGATATACAAAGAAATTGAGTTACAAGTGGAACAATTTAAGTTCGTAAGTTTGTACTAATCAAACCTACTTTTATAAAATACATTTTTCATCTCTTGACTATCCAACTGAAAATATTTCTTTCTAAAAAGAAAAGAGAAAAAAATTCTTTAAATTCACCAAAGCTTTGTTCAAGGAACAATCGCCATGAATCCCTTCCATATTTACACCAGATTATGGGACAGTTCCTGCAGAGACCCTTGAACAATTTATGTACCAACTGAACACTCAAGTGTATTGGCCGTGTGCCAGCATCAGTACAACAAATATCTGTATTCCCCTTCTAACTCTGTCAATAAGAGAAAGAGAGGAATGTGATTGTTGTTTCAAACAATTATTTCTCCGTCCTTATTATTTGATTTACACTTAGCACTTGTAGTCACTCACTTTCAATACAGGTCCAAGCAGTTTAAGAGGAAGACGACGAGAAAAAATTGGTACCTGTCTATGTGTGTAGGCCGAAAATTTTATGGCTGTCGACCAGAATTTGAAGCAGAGCCGTTCCTCTCTAATTGGGGTGGCTTGACAGGTCCATAGTCTCACACACACACACACACACACACACACACACACACACAATATATATATATATTCATGACAGAAATACAGATTGACAAGGCCAGAAGGTTACATGGTGTGTATACGTGAGAGGAAAAAAGATAAAAGAAGAAATGGGTTTTTATAAAGGCAAAATCAGTATAGGCAACACCAGGCATCGCATTATTTGGAAGAGGACAACTGAAACAAAAGTGAAGGCAAGGAACACATCGTTGTTCAAACGAATTTCACATTTGATCCAATAATACTGGACGAAGATTGCATAGAACTAACAGAAGAATCTGGGTATGGTCTACTTAAAGTTGGTGAGACTGCACTGTCACTTATCAGAGGGAACTGATTTACAGGCGAGAGCCAAACATCTAGTGGATGGACGCGTGTGAGTGATGCTTCCTACTTCAAGAGAAATGATAAAGAGAATGCACAGTGAATAAGTTTTAAAGCAGCAAGTTCTAACAGAATGATTGAAGGAATGGAATAAATGGAAGGGGAACTGAGGAGAATAATAAGTTTATTTATTCTCTGTCTGTATGGATGTGTTTAAATTGACTTGGGGCTTTGATTGAGGTTTAGTGAATTGTGAGGTGTGAATGTCTTGGATTTTAGATTTAGATTTTAAGACTGTCGTTAAATTTAGTCACCCCCCCCCCAAAAAAAACCTTGGTCAAATGTTCTGCATTTTCCAGGTTGATTAATGCAGCTCTCCAAAGGCCACAATGGTAATGGTCACAACAGTAGAAAAGAAAGTAAACATATATAAATCTTTAGTGAAAAACATGCAGAAATAAATTTTAGAAAAAAGAAGAGGTAAAGCCGAAGATTAACAAGTTGAAAAGAAAGAAACAATTAAATTAAGTGTTAATACACTCTGCATAAACTGTTGCTTTGAGATTTATAATGGAAATCCGGTTTTAGTTGTTGTTAATTTCTAATAAATTCATTTGCTTTCTGACCACGCTAGACTCTTAGTGAATTGTGGCAATGTGATTTTCCTGTTTTTATATTTCTCATTCCTCCAGATTTCCTTCCAAACACACACACACACACACACACACACACACACAAAAATTGATACTTATGGTCTTGGATAATTTGCAGTTAACGTTAACCCTTCAAATACCATTGTAATTCCTGAGATGGAATATACCGGCAAATACAATATTGGTTCTTAATGGTACTTAGTAGTACTTAGTTTCTTATATATATATATATACACATAAAGATGAACAAAAGTGATAAAACAAACAGGAATGTTTTTTTTATATTATTTATTTTTTGATTGTTCTCATCTAGTTTCGACCTTAGGTCATCGTCAGGAGGAAAAAGTTTTTGTGAAAAAATGTTTTTAGAAAGTTTTTTTTTTATAAGCCATAAAAGAAGGGGAGGGAATATACTGTGGCATATCCATTTGTTGATTGAAAGCCATCTTCTGCTTAAATTCTCCTCAAATGCTTTTTTATATTTACATATATCTCTGTGGTGAAGGCACCTAGCAAGTGAGTTTTAAAAAAATTAGGTTGGGGAGTGGTTCTTTTCAAGCTAGATGTAGAGGATCAGTGGTTTATGTATTTATTTATATAGATGTTAGTGACACCCTCTCTTTATTACCAGGCCGGGTAATTTTTTTATATTAGGCCTAAATGTTTGTCTTCCAACTTTTTGATAACTAAGTTTATGTGGATGTCTTTTCAATTCTTTCAATGATCGCAAATTTAGCATCTCTGTTAAAATCGCGAGCATTTGAGTGGAAGTTGTTCTACAGATATTAATTTGCTGTGATTCATAGATTTGATTCTGTGTCTATAGATGTTTAGTCTCTCTCTCTCTCTCTCTCTCTCTCTCTCTCTCTCTATATATATATATATTATATATATATATATATATATACCTCTGTGTGTGTGTTAGTCCTTTTCCCAGGTTCTTAGGCATTATTCCAAGGACTCCAACTATGATTGGTACCACTATCGTCTTTAGGTTCCACAAGTTGTTTTTAGTTCTCTAGCAAGGTTCAGGTATTTATCTAGTTTTTCTCCTTTCTTTATCTTAACCATGTTATCTGCTGGAACAGCACAACTTGATAACTCCATTTCTTCTTGCTGATTACCACTAAGTTTGGGGGTCTGGCCGAAATTGGGTGATCCATTTTTAACCCAGAGAATATTGTGAGCCACGTTCTATTTGACAGATCCTGGTCTGTACATATACCATTCGTTTGTATGGTTAAATCTTAGTCTCTTGCACAATTTCCAGTGGCTCATCTTCTCCACCCATTCATGCCTGCAGTTGTTCTTCTAAGTCAGCTTGCTGCATTCGCTTATTATATGGTTTACTGTCTCGTCTGTTTCTCTACATAGGCTTCATTGTGGTGTAATGGTTAGCAAGATAATCTCGCAGAACCATTACTACTGAATAGCGAGTTTAATCCTCGTTGGATGCCTCATACTTGCGACCTTGTGTCACATTCTAACCGTGGTTGGGTAAATATATACATATCTTACATTTGCTCTTCTTCTTCTTCTTCTTCTTCTTCTTCTTCTTCTTTTTATTATTATTATTATTATTATTATTAGTTTTTCCCACCTGCTTTATCCGGTGATTCACCGGAGGCTAAGTGACAGCAAGTCTTCTCAGGTCTCCACGATTCTTCAGAGTATTCTAATCGATCTTAACAATGCTGCAGTCTGGATGGTCTTGAGTCTTCCTCTGATTTCTAGTTCATCCAGAATCTTTACTAGATCCCTGGTAACCGTTCAGAGAACACCAATTACAATTGGCACAACCTTCACCTTCATGTTCCACAGTTTTTCTTAGTTCTCTGGTAAGGTCCAAAGTCTATATTTTTGCTTTTTTTCACTTTCATTCGGTACGGCAAAATCTACGAGATGACAAAGCCTCTTCTTCTTCTTAATCAACACTAGGTCTGGTCTCCCCATCGGGATTAGGTGATCCGTCTGTATCTCAAAGTCCCAGAGAATTTTATGTGTCTCATTCTCCAAGACAGATTCAGGTTTGTGCATACACCATTTAGTTGTATAGTGAAAATTTAATTTCTTGCGCAATTCCCAATGAATCACCTTTCCCATCTAGTCGTGCCTAGTCTTGTATTATTATATTATTTGTTTTTATGGTATTGCCTTATGCTGCGATTATAAAAGATTCAGTTTCTCTTTTGAGGTTTCCACTTTTTAACCATGTCCATGTTTTCTCAGGTGCAATCTCTCCAGTTTGTTGCTAGAAGTATCCATATAGTTGTTTTCTTTTCATTTCTGTTATATTTGTGCTCATCCATATGTTGCAATTGTTTTTTTCTTCTGGCTGCTGCTATTAGTCTGTTTTTGCTCTTTATCATTATTATTATGAGAGTTTTTCACACCAGTGTTAGCTGATGGTTTTTCACTGCAGATTGGATCACAATCAGTCTCCAGGACTCTTCTGAGTATTCTAACCGATTGCAGCAATGCATTGGTCTGGATGGTCTCAATTCTTCCTCTGATTTCCAGTTCCTCCAAGCTTTTTAGGACCGTTCCAAGTGCACAAACTACAATTGGTATAACTTTCACCCTCATATTCCACAGCTTTTCCAATTCTCTGGCAAGGTCTAGGTATTTGTCTATCTTTTCATTCCTACATCCTCAACCTGCGATCTGCTGGAACTGCAAAGTCTACCAGTTGACAAGTTCTCCTTTTTTTGTTAATCAATACTAGGTCTGGTCTCTCGGCTGGGATAAGGTGATCTGTCTTTATCTTGAAGTCCCAGAGAATTTTATGCATTTCATTCTCAAGAAGAGATTCTGGTTTATGCATATACTATTTTGTTGTATGGCCAAAATTTTGTTTTTTGCATAATTCCCAATGGATCATCTTACCATCCCAGTCATGCCTAACTCTGAATTCCCGCTGTGCTAGTTTGCTACATTCGCTTAATACATGGTTTATGGTCTCATCTTTGTCCCCACACAGTCTACATTTACAGTTTTGTTGTATCTTATCAATTTTTGCTTTGATATAATTTGTTCTATTTGGTATTATTTTGGGCAGCAATTATTAGCTATTCAGTTTCTCTTCTGAGTTTTCCTCTTCTTAACCATGTCCAAGTCTTTACATGTGCAACCTCTCCAATTTGACATTTGAGAAATTTTCACAGCCACCTTAGCTGGTGCTTCATTGGAGGCTGTGACAGCAAGTCTCCTCAAGTCTCTAGGACTCTTCCGGGTATTCTAGTTGATCTTAACAATGCTGTTGCTTGAATGGTCTCAATTTTTCTTCTGATTTCTAATTTATTCAGACTCTTTTCCAAACCCTTGAAGACCATTCCAAGGGCAACAATTACAATTGCTACGACCTTTTCCACATTTTTTTTCAGTTCTCTGGCAAGGTTCAAGTATTTGTCTAGTTTTTCGTTTCTTTCATTTCAACTCTGTGATCTGCCAGGACGGCAACACCCACGAGAGGACAAATTCTCTTTTTCTTGTTCATTATCACTAGGGCTGGTTTCCTTACAAGGATTAGGTGATCCGTCTGTATCTCCCATAGAATTTTATGGTTTTCATTCTCTAGGACAGATTCCAGTCTGTGCATAAACCATTTAGCAGCATGGTCAAAATTTAATTTCTAGTACAATTCCCAGTGAAGTACCTTTCCCACACAGTCATGCCTAGTCTTATACTCCCTTTTATGCTAGTTTGATGCACTTGCATAGTATATAATTAACCATTTTGTTTTTGTCTCCACACATCCTACACTTGTTATTCTGTTGCGTCTTATCTATTTTCGCTTTGATATAGTTTGTTTGTGTGGCATTGTCTTGTGCAGCAATTATGAGGGATTCAGTTTCTGTCCCCCCCCCCTAGCCATGTTCATGTCTTCTCACGAGTTACCTCTCCAGGTTGTCGCTTGAAGTATCCATATTATAATACACTTGTTCCTAAATCTTTCATCCATTATTATCCGCAACACCCTCAGATTAAAAAGGAGACGGTCCAAATTGTTCAAGATGCAATGCAAAAATGTAAATGCAGATTATCTGGTGTCGCTTAATCGCAGATTTCTTATTAGTTCCATTTTATTTCACCCAATTTTAAAAATGAAACATTTCAAATGGTCTTGCGACGCTTAAATGCCCAATGTAAAATTAAAATGAATTGAAAAAAAAAGGGGGGGAGAAAAGAAAAAGAAGGTACATGTTTGTTTTATTTGTAATATTGAAATTGTGAATTACGGAATATATTTTGGAAATTTCCGGCTAGATATTTTCCGAGTCGTATTTTTGTCACTTTTAAGAGATAGATAGATAGATAGAGAGAGAGAGAGAGAGAGAGAGAGAGAGAGTGAGAGTGAGAGTGAGAGAAAATCAAGATTATCATACTTTTTTTTTACATATTGAACTATTTTGCAAATAGCCCTTAAGTAAACATATCAAACGTTGTAATAATTAAATTATCATGCTGTGGTATATCCACAGGTCCTGCTAGACCATATTATTATTATTATTATTATTATTATTATTCAAAACATAAGAAACGTGATAATTTGGTCAGTCCTAACTGGTATTTGAAGTAAATGTATTCTTTTCGGGCGAAAACTGTGATGAATTTTCAAGAGTTATTTCAATAGGAATGTTATCAGTGCAGTTTGGGGAGTTGATGCCAAATTTATTAAGTTGTTTCAGTTTGATAATTTTCTTGTCAGAATATCTGATATAACAAATTGTAAGGATAAGCACTGTCGATATGGCTAATGTAACTGACGCAACGACAATAACAATGGCCACATTGAAATGAATCATAATGTCTGATTCATTTTCATTGCTTATTTTGCTGTTGCTGACCGACAGAAACAAAGACAAACGGGTTGTGGATGAAAGAACAGGAACACCGCTGTCCTTAACAACAACTTCCAGTTCATACAAACCGGCGTCATATTTTTCGACAACACGATTAAATGATAGTAAACCTGAATAATGGTCGATTGCAAATAAATCTTTGATGTTTCCTTTCATAATTTTATATCTGAGGAGCGCATTCTCTTCAATGTCGTCATCTGTTGCTTCTATGTGTATTATGTTATTGCTGTTCTCTGGATAAAAGGTAATGTTCATTATATGAAGACTTTCATTGGGGAAGGTAAAATAGGGGGCATTGTCGTTTCTATCTTTAATTTCGACAATAATGTCAGCTGTATTGTTGAGCGAAGGAGTCCCATGATCCTTCACGAAAACTTGAAATTTGTATACATCTTGAAACTCGCGGTCTAGTGATGCACTGATAGAGATCAAGCCGTCTTGGGAAATTTTGAAAGGGAGAAATTCTTTGCTGCTCGTCAGCAAAGAGAAACTCAGTTGGCCCCCGGTTCCAAGATCCAAATCTGAGACATTAATGAAACCAACGCTGACCCCGGACTTTTCATTTTCGGCCACAAAAAATTGAAATGTTTCAACAGAAAACTGCGGCTGCTCATCGTTTACATCCAACACTTGAATGGAAAATGTTTTCTCGCTCCGTAGAGACGGGGTCCCTTGATCCTTACACTCTATAATTAGATCATGAGTGACCTTTGCCTCTCTATCAAGAGGATTCTTTAAAACTATTTTATACTTTTTAGTTTCAAGCCGCTCAAGTTGGAACTTGTTGTGACGTAAATCACAGATGACTTTTCCATCATGACCCTCGTCAAAATCTGTCACTTTCATGTACGCAACAAAACTACCTACTTTAGTGTCCTCTGATATCCCAACCCCTTCATCCTCGTTCTCTGATATGACATTTATGTCTATATTTGGAGGGTGATTTTTCTCTCTTGCCATGTTTACCAGAATCATTGCTATAGAGCTCAAAGGAGGATCTCCTTTATCTTCGGCCTCAACGTAGAGCTTAAATGGTTCCTTTGAGCTTTGAGGTAGATCTTGTCTTAAAAAGATCTCTCCTGTTTCTTCATTTAATTCAAAGTGGCTTTTGGTCACGTCTGATGTATCAGAACTAAATTTGTAATTCACTTTGCCGTTATCATCAGAATCCAGATCCTCCGCTGTTAAAACGATAACAGGATTCGATCTTTGGTGTAATTTCCCGATTGAAACATTATAAACATTTTGACTAAAGGTGGGTAAATTATCATTTTCGTCCTTCACCGTTATCTTGACGTTTAAAACGCTTTCTCTTCTCGGGGATCCCATATCTTGAGCGACAACTTGAAGCAAGTAGGAATCGATCATTTCTCTGTCCAGACTCCTTTCCAAGTAAATGAAAAGTTTGGCTTTTCCATCAACTCTTTTCAAGACCCTCAACTTAAATGGTTCATCTTCACCTTTTCGTAACTTGTAACTGATCATCGAATTTCTAAGCCCAACGTCCTTATCAACAGCACTCGGAATCAACAACTGCATCCCTTCACTATCTCTTTCTGAAAACACAATGCTCATCTCCTTCAAAGGAAATTCAGGTGTATGATCATTGACGTCTTGTATAATAATCTTGACCTCTAGTAGTTTTATGAAGGATGCTTGACGATGGACTGCAATGTTGATTATCTTGTAGCACTCAATATGAATCTGGCAGATAGCTTCTGCATCAATTTCCCCGTAAGTATAGAGGCCCCCATCTTTTTTCGTCAATCGAAACAACCGTGAGTTGTTAGTAAACTCGGGGGTCAATTGGATGAACCTGAACAGGCTGGCGTCATTGAACGATAAATTGGCCAGCACACCTGCATCAGTAGCTACATCACCTATGTAGGTGTCAGGGAGTGTCCTTTCAACTACTGTGTAGGTCAAATCGACAGCGAGAGACGGGATGAGCAGAAACAAAAGAATCGTGACATGTAACAGCATACTTCTTTAGAAAACATGTGTCTTTAAAGTCCCAATAAAACCTGAAATAAAAGAAAATATCACATGTAAGAGAAAATATATTGTCATCGACAAAGGAACTGTAAATAATAATGAATAAGGATAGTGGGTATTAGTTAGTACATCCATAGATAGACTAACACTGAACATTCGGTAAGGTAAGACAAATAACTAACTCGCATGAACAATAAACATATGAATGTTTAATATAGATACAATATAACAATAAAATAACATAATACATATGTCCCCAAACAAGTTAATTATATGATATGTTCCATAAACAAACATAAATTGATTATAAAAAACTTACGTTATCTTCCATAGTTTTCATAGCAAGGTGTACTGACGCATCATATAATCAGTTGATTAAACTCTTATATCGTTGAATTAATGCTTCGTCTCTGTGAATAAAACAAAGGAATATATAAAGAGGCTACATTTTGATCTGGAATTCTTATGATGTGATGAAAAACCAACAAAGTCTGGCGGTTTTGTAAGATACTGCTGGGACACTCTAGGTTAGTCGTAATGATGCTTTGGTCCTGAAACTATGCCCGACCCCAGTGTCATCATCTCAATAAAAACTTGTTGGCCGTACAAGTTTGTTTTTTTCCTTTGCAGCATTAATAATATAATATAATGATACAATTTTTGTGCGAAAGAAAAAAAAAGAAAGAAAAGAAAACAACATCAAAAATACCCGGCAATATTAATAGTGCATTATTATTAAAAATACTCTAAAAAAATTCGCAATTCCGAACATAGCTAGATTCGGTTTAAATGACTGACCAAGGGGGATAACTTTCGATTATTAACAGCGACGTTTGGGATAAAAAGAAAGTTTCTAAAAGTTTACAATAGTTTAAAATATGGAAGGTAAATCTATAATATGGTAATGGATGTAAATGAATAATTGTAATATAGTTTTTTTTTAAGGAAACAAGCATGAATGACTAATTATGGAATATTTAAATTTAATTATTTGCATCTAATTAAAATGTATATTCTATAAAAAGGATGTAACTTGATATGGAGCATTATTACTATCTAAAGTGAGCTTTAAGTGAATAATTATATTTCATATAGTTAATATATCATATATTTATATATATGCACATACACAAGAAATATATTTATAGAAGAAATATATATTTACACAATATTTTTTTGGGGGGAGATTATGTGCTTAATTAAAGTCATACCTAATTTGTTAATTTTTTTTTAAAGTCGTCGGGGCGGCCTGAAGTCGGTATCAGCCAGTCAGCGAGGGAGTCTATCCCCTTTTCAATAGCGCTAGACCAAGGAGATTGTTTTTAGCATCTGAGGTGGAGCGCCACACCTACCATCAGCTCCTCACTTTACCGCACAGATCCCTGTGCTACTCATACGCTGAGTTGGCGGGGACCGGTATCGAACTAGGAACCTTGAGGTTTCTAGTCGAATGCTCTATCGACTGAGCTAACCCGGCCCCATATCGGTTTAAATGTTAAGCATAAACAAATCGAGAAAAAGTCGATCTCTGTATGTACATTTCAGCCTATTAGTCCTCATCAGCAGAGCTATAGACAGGGCAGTGCTTTGTGCGTGATTTGAACCCTACCTGTCAGGCTGACAAGCAGACACTCAAACCATTACACTAGCTAGCATCCCCAGAATTTCTCGTTTATTGTAAACTGATGTGTATATCGCACTTTTTGGGTGACTTATGGCACGACAGTATGAAGTGGACAAACGATGTGTTTGAAATGGCGATAGCTAGTGTAATGGTTTGAGTGTCCGCTTGTCAGCGTGACAGGTAGGGTTCAAATCACACACAAAGTACTGCCCTGTCTATAGCTCTGCTGATGAGGCCTAATAGGCTGAAATGTACATACAGAGATCGTCTTTTTCTCGATTTGTTTACACTTTACATTTAAACCGATATGCATGCCTAATTCATTTAATTATAATTAATTAATTAACAAATTAGGTATGACTTTAATCAAGCACATAATCTCCCCCCAAAATTGTCGGCAATCGCCATTTCAAACACATCGTTTGTTCACTTCATATATATATAAGGCGCAAGGTCTAATGGTTAAAGGCATAGGAAGTGGACTCGTCAACCCGAGTTCAATTCATGGACGAAGCTGTTTGAATTTCATATAGTGCTAATACCCTTGGGAAAGGTATGAATCCAATTCTCCCTCCAGCTATGGGTAAATAGCAGGGCAGACTGGGCTCTTTAACCATGGCTAGGTAACCAGTTTAGGAGAAGGAAAACTCCGAATTCAAACCTGTTAAACTCCGCTTAAGAAATTGACCTTGTGTCACATCCTGCTCGTGTGGAGGGGTTGGTAAATATATATATATATATATAGTCACAGGCACAAGAAATATATATATATATACACAAGAAATATAAATAAATATGTGTGTGTGATGTGTGTGTGTATCATCATCATCATCCTCATCATAATCATCATCATCATCATCATCATGCATGGATTCCTATGACACTCTCTGCCCAACCGTCCCTATTGGTCATCACTCCAGCCAGAACTTCCATTATCTCTACATAGCTGATTGATGTAGTTTTTTTCCTGGTCGGCCTACACTGGTGTGTCCATATATAAGTGTCCATAGGAGAATGTCACTTATGAGTTCGTCGGCCTGACTTTTCTAGCAGTGTCCAGCATGTCTTGTTCTTCTTAGTTGGATGGTTAGTGGGATGTAACGTAAGTGGCCGTACAGCTGCTTTTTTTTTTAGAAGTGCTGCTTCAAGGATTTCTTGGACTGCCCATAGCATTCTTGTGTAGTTCCCATCTAGCTTTTTCTCTAAGCGTTTCGTTAGAGTCCAAGTGGTGCAGACATACAGTAGCACTGACAAAGCTACAACTTGGAAGGATTCTCGCTTTATCTTATAAGAGAGATCAGATTTGCATATCAGATTTCCATATGATCAATAATCTGTCTATATATATTGTTGGCAAGATGTTAAAATTGTATGTCTCCTAGGATAAAAGGAAGGTCACTGCATTCATATGACAAGACGTAATTTTCTCATGATAATCAAAGAAAGGGTAGACTAGCAGAAGGGTATAAAAAAGGAAAACCATCTAAAATAAAATTTATTTTAGCTAGAAATGTCTCCTTAGTTGAAAAGGTTCCTTACATCTGTCATGAAACTACGTTAGGAAATATCTGCAGCTCTAAGAATTCTTACTGAATTTTGTAAAGAAAAAGTTGTCTCCCTTGTAACTTTGAAAATAACTCTGAGATTTCTCTGAGTGCAGTTTGTACATATTGATCCTATGCAGATCATACAGATAAAATATATCTTAGGCAGAAGTGATGATCTGAATATAAATAATCTCCATGAAAACTATGATAGTTTTTATATTGTGATAAATCAAGTTAGTATTTATCATTGTGGTTCTTTTGATTCACCAACTATGGTATATATATATATATATATATATATATATATATATATATATATATACCTTAGTTGGTGAATATATATATGTATGTATATTATATATGTATATATGTGTATATATATATGTGTATATATATATATGTGTATGTATGTATATATATATGTGTGTATATATATATATATATATATATATATATATATATACTCACTCACACCGCAAAAAAGAATATTTGACGTCATATTTCAAACAAATTCATTTTTTCAATGTTCTTTTTTCTCAGACTTCAAATTTTAAACAGACCAATAAACAAGGACTATTACTAGCCTTTCTCCTTATTCTGAGATAAAAAATTTTTATCACCTTCCACATACCAACAAAATCCCTGAAGATGATCTAATTAATAGATCGAAACACTGCAGCGTCGGCCAATAAACTCACCACTTAACTCATTTAAACCTGTGTTTGTTCAATTTTTTTTTATTATACTACATATATATATATATATATATATATATTATATTTAAATTCCATTCAAAAGTGAATTCATTTTTAAAAAATAAATCAGCTTTTAAATATATATATATATTTAAAAGCGGATTTATTTTCTAAAAATTAATTCACTTTTAAATGGAATTTAAAAATTTTGTATGCACAGTAAATAATATATATATGTAAATATATATACATACAACTACACACAAACTAAGATATATTATATATATATATATATATATATATATATATATATATATATATACATTAGAGATTATAAACTCCAAAGTTTAAAAAACACATAAGCAATGAAATCAATAGTCCAAACAATAATTGAAATAACCTATTATTATGAAGTGTTTTGAAAGTGTATAAACAAATCATCTATACCGCAAATAATTCCTACTCAAAGCTGATTTTGATATAGCAGCTGGGTTATCTCCCTTGGCCTTACAGAGCCATTCATAGAACGTTGTGGCAAAATGTGGGTGTTACGTGCGTGTGTGATGCTAGGATTTGAGACAAATAAATAACTGTACGAGTTAGGTTTGTTTTTTTTCCTTTGCCATAGTTTCTTTTTAATCAGGAAATTTTGAAAAGACAAGTTAGATCACAATGGAAATTGATTAATTGAATTTTATTTTTTTATGATATAAGGCTAAAATTAAGCTTTTATTTATATAAATTCATAGCATCATTGTTCAGTCACTCAAAATGGGTGTTTTGGCTATGACACTAAACTGTATCTGGTGGTGAGGCTTCTGTTCTGGAAATTTGAGAAGTGTGGAGTACACCTTCATTTTCATTACTCCCAGGTCTATTCTCATCCAGATATGGTCAAATAGATACTATCAAATAGATCAGTTTTAGATAGTGAAATGTGTATCTGCTTAAAATGATTGTGAAGATATATATTTTGTAGTATATATAATTGGAAAACTGAACACTGCATAAAATAACCCAGCAAGGGTTGACATGCAAAACCAACCCCATCATCATCATCATCATCACCCAAGGGTGGGCTGAAAAATTCATAGGTTGAAAAGTTCATATGATGTCAAAATGTCTGCAATTGATGACTTTTTGACCAATGTGGTTCAAGCACTGCAACACTGATGAAAGAAGTGTGTAGACTGCAATGTTAAAAAATAGACACATGAATGAGAGTATCTTGGTCAGCCTATTAACTTTTCAGCCAACCTTTATACATCAATATCTAAACCACAACTCTAGATATATTACATTAATATGAATTATAGTACAAATATATATATGTATATATAATTGATAATTAAATTAAATTACCATGACCAGACAACTCCATGTGCAACATCCGGAGCACTAGACAGCTGGTTCGACCTCCTTAGGTCTCATCAGCAGTGCATACCACAATCTCCACCACTAGAGATTGAACCAGCGACCATAGAGTGAAGAGCGGAATCTCTACACCTAGGCCACCAGCCCACGCTACAAACAGAGAATGCCAAATCATCTAGTCAATGGTAATTCACATGCAGCCACCTAACCTGTATTTGTCTTGACACCTATCGCAGGATTACAGAGGACAAGGTCACCTCCAGGGCAATGAGATAAAAACTGTAATTGATATATATATATATATATATATGAGGAAAAAGGGGTTGGAATGAATCCGACAGAATGAGGAATGAAAGAACAAAACTCAGACAAAAATGTGTAGTATATTTCACTGGAGTTTGAAACCGGCTTCTTCAGTTTTTATTGAATTATTCGGATCATACAAGTGTTTTATAGAAGGGGGAAGTAGGTAGGTGGGTAAGTTTTGTGGTGAAGGAAAGATTTGATTGGTTATAGGGGAAAACTTTGGGGAAGATGAGAAGGAAATCAGAAGAGAGTTGAGGGAGGTAGGTAGAAAAAATGAATGGTGAGAAATATCTGATAGGGGAGGTGAGTAGCCTTTCTTGGAGAGAGATTTGGGTAGAGGAAGTAGCAAATGGGAGTAATAAAAGGGGGTGGTTAGATGACCATAAAATCAAAATCAAACCTGTTTGTTAGTTTGTGGGTTATGGCCGAGTAGGTCACCAAGTGAGGGTCAACAGGGGAGATTAGGTTAGGGGGTGGAAAGGTGGATGGATATAAAAGTATATATATGCATATAAACACATATATAGATACATACACACATACATTCACATACGCAAGCATCTACATATACATAAAGACACAGATACATACGTATACAGCAATGCATACATGTGAATATACATATATAAATACATACACATGCACACATACATATACATAAACATATAAACATAAATATACATATACATAAACATACATATACATAATAGCACATACATATATACGCATAAATTAACATGAGTATACACATACAGACCAACACACGAAAGTACATATTTATAGTCTCCGTGTGGGCTATGATCACTGATTCACATAGGTGTCTTAGTCTCTTTCTGTGTATTGGCTTGATAAGAGAAGCCTTGTTGAAATTAAATGTGTGGTTGTAGTCAGCCGTGTGGGTGAATAGAGCATTTAGGTTGTCATTTGTTCTTATTGATCTCTTGTGCTCATAGATGCATTTGGTGAGGCTGCGTTGAGTTTCTCTGATGTAACGTTTGTTGCAATCATTGCATGGTATGGTGTATATGCTGGCTTTGGGAGTGTCAGGTATATTTGTGCATGTGGAGGAGTTGGTGAGGTCCTACCCACTTCCCGCTTCTATAAAACACTTGTATGATCCTGTTAATTCAATAAAAGCTGAAGAAGCCGAGTTCAAACCTCCAGCGAAATATACTAAACATTTTTGTCTGAGTTTTGTTGTTTTATTCCTTATATTTTACCTCATATATATATATATATATATATATATATACTAGCTGTAGTACCTGAACTTCATTGATAACATTTTTAAATAGTTTCTATCTAGATAATATGTTTTTAATTTCTTATTTAATTTTGCAATTTTCAATGTAAATTGATATTATGGCTTTGAAAAATATTCTCTTCATTAAGATTTAACAGAATTAAAATAAATTTTTGTATTTTTTCTTTCTTTCCTTTTTTTCTTCTCTCTTTTGATAATCTTAATCTCTAGTGAAATAATGAAAATGAAAAAAACAAAAAACATTTCAAATTAGTGTTTCTTCCTGACAAACTTTAAGCCTATGTTAACTTCTGGAATAAATTGCAGTCAGTCTGTTTTTGTTTTGAGGTGGGGTGGGGTGTGAATTAACATCAGCACATTTACCTTGGAAAAATAAATGCAATCTGATCTTAGTAAAAAAAATGAAAACAAAAAGAAAATTAAATTCAAAAGTTGAAGATTTTTTTTTTTGTTTTTTTTTGTTAAAAGTTGATAGCAACATTTTAGAATCAAGAATAATTAAAGCTTTTTCTTTTATTAAAGAAAAATAGCTTATTAGAAAATATTATTTGAAATTTAATACAACATGATTTTTCATTTCCAATCTTATCTTTTTAATAACCTGTTTTGATTATATATATATATATATTATATGTATACCTATGATAATGACAATAATATAAAATTAAAAAAAAAAAATCCTTGAAGCTCTGAACATAAAATTAAGACAACCCACTATTAATAGAATTAACTTTGAAACTAGCAACAACATTCTAAAATGCTTAAAATAGTTAGAACACTTTTTATTTCAAATTATGTTTGCTTAGCACATTAGAAATATTTGAAAATAAACTGCCATAGTTATTACGCATCATCTTAATGACACAAACAAAACCAAAGTTTTAGTTAAATATTAAAAAATTTGATAATGATAGTTTAGATGGATATACAATAGCTTGATAATGGTTTGGAAAAGAACTGAAAGTACTTGGTCTACCAATAATAACTCTTTCAGACAACTTTTAAGATGATAACATCAAATGAATTGTTAGGAAACATGTAAGAAAAAAAAAGAAAAAACTTGAAAACAATAAGGATTCTGTTATGTTTAACCAAATTTGTTTGAACATATTTATAATGTCTATAATTTTTACTTAGTTCAATAGGAATCTTTCATTCATATATATATATATATATGTAATATATCAAGAAAATTGAAAAAACACAGGTTTAAATGGGTTAAGTGGTGAGTTTATTGGCCGACACTGCAGTGTTTCGATCTATTAAATAGATTATCTTCAGGGCATAAGATAAGAAATTATATATCACAGAATGATGAGAAAAAGTGAGTGGTAATCCTTCTTATTCAGTCTGTTTAAAAAATTTTTCTGAAGTTTGAAAAAAGGAGACGGTTTTGAAATATGACATCAAATATTCTATTTTAAGGTGTGAGTATGTAGCGCTGTTAGTGTGTGTATTGAAGGAAACATTGTGCATTTTTTAGGTATGTGGTAGTGTGTGTGTGTGTATAAATTTTTTTTCTGTAGCGATAAACGACAGCGGAAGTGAAAACTCAAGGTGTGTGTGTGTGTGTGTATGTGTGTGTGTGTGTATATTGGTAAGAGGTAGGGGAGAGGTGTGTGTGTGTATATTGGTAAGAGGTAAAGGGGAGATGTCATGAAAAGAAATTTTCATGTTTCATATTAAGAGAGGAGATGGAAGTTTGGGTGTGTGTGTGTGGGGGGGTTGGGGATTTAAAATATATAAGATATATATATATATAAAATATTAAGATATATATATATATATATATATATATATATATATATATATATATATATATATATATATAAGATTCCTATTGAACATAAGTAAAAAATTATAGATATTATAAATATATATGCAAGGTATTACCCAAAGATTCAGGAAATTTGACCATGGCAAAAATTTACTAATCCTTGCACTTAGTTTCTATCATTTCCTTTAATATAGTCTGTTGGTTGTTGTTTACACAGTAGCTAACAAAAGGTAATGTCAAAAATCTATAATATTATATGGTCTGCACACTCTGATAATACTACTTCACACACAGACACGTACACATACATAGTTGGTGTTAGAATTATTGGCCCCCTCTCCAAAATTATTTCATTCACTTTTTTATTAGATTAGTATTATTAGTAGTAATATTATTTTTAATCTTTATCATTATTAGATGTTAATTACACTGGGGAACAATTTTGGACATAATTTCTGTTGACTTTGATTTTTCATTTGATTTATACTAATATTGGCATGCTGATTTCAAAACTGCAGTCAGTTTTCTTCTATCACGTCAAATTTTTTCTCTATAGCTTACTCCCAAAATAAGCATAATTGTATTGTTTGTCTGTAAGTAATAGAACTGTTCAACTGATTGAGTTGATTATTTCATTGAAAAGAAATGAGAATTATTCAGATTTGGTGACTAGGTTTATTTCCAGTCAAAGAACATCAGCACATTTGTAGTCTATTTTGCATATTTTAAATTAAAACTTGTCAATTAAAATAAGTCTTGGGCCCCTCACAAGATGTACAAGCAGAGTGTTAGAAGTTTACAGAAGTGGATCAAGGGAACACATAATAAGTTGGCATTTGGTGAGAGCTAAAATATCATTGCACAGACTGTTACTTTTGTTTAATGAAAACTTCACCATATAACAAGAAAAACTAATGTAAAATTGAATATTCTAGTCTACCTTCAGCTATAGGTCCAGTGCCTCATTCAGCTGAAATCCCAGTGTGGGACAGTAGAGATTGAGAGAAGCATTGGGTGGAGAGGAATTGGCCTCCAAGATCTGACCTCAAACCAGTTGATCCCAACATTGTACATGTGCCATTTGTTGACATAAAGAAAATTATTTTCGCACATGAAACTAGGTCTCTTGAAGCAATTCATTAAAGCATTGCAAATTTAAGGCAAGTGTTTCAAGTACCATATTTTGGCATTTCCTGGCCTGTCAATTGAAAAAATCAAGGCCTGTGTGTTTGATGGTCTACAGATTTTGAAAGTTATCAAAGATTAACATTTCATCAGTACAATGTCAGAACTCAAAAAGAATACTTGGTTTTTGACAAATTCTTTACCTAGTCAAGAACTTTCTTGGAAATGCATGAGCAATGAATTACACTGAAATTGGATAGCCACAAAATGAGCATCAGGTTCCATTTTCTGCATAGCCATTTTGCTAACTTCTTGGAAAACCTTGATGTGGTCAGCTATGAGCAAGATGAATGATTCCACCAAGATTTGAAATTCATGGAAGAATGGTATTAAAGTATATGGGATGTAAATATGATGGTTTACTATGGTGCATAAAGGGGAATTGTCCACATATTGAACACACTAGAAAAAAAACTATGTGTAAATTTTTACCTTAACTGCTACACACAATTTGATTTATAGTAACAATATCCTTTATTGTGGATGGCACAAAATCACATTACTATTGATTAAGTTTGGCACAAGACCATAAGCACTGTGAGAATAAAACTTATAGACAAGATGAATTTGTAAAAAACATTACAGTCAAGCATTTTTAAAAATTATTTTTCATTGTAAATTTCTAAAACATTCTATAAAATAAGCTCAAATCTGTCACATGCAGTATTTTATGGTTTTGAGACAAAGCGAGGGTATCCTGCTACTTAAAAAGTTGATGTAATAGAGAAAAAATGGGGTAATTTTTTAATTCAGAGTTCAAAAGTTTGTCAAAAACAAATGTCAGATCTAGATCAACAAAATTTGTGATGCCCAGTGTGATGATTTATTATTTCCCATTATATATACATTTTAAAAATCTTCTATAAAATAAGCAAAAATTTGTTAGAATCTGTATTTTGACATTATTTAAGAAAAATTGAGGGTATCCTATAGCTCAAAAAGTTGACGTGATATAAACAAAAAAACTGAGGTCATTTTTGGATTCAGTGGTCAAAAAATAGTCAAAAACAAGTGTCAGATCCAAATCAACAAAAATTGTGTTTCCCAGCGAATATTTTCAACTGAAATTCATATTCATTTAATGCAACTTTTCAGGCTGTCATTCAATTTAATAAGTAGTCAGGATCAGAGATATAAAGATTCAGTTCAAAATCACATTACTATTGATTAAGTTTGGCACAAGACCATAAGCACTGTGAGAATAAAACTTATTATAGGTAGACTGGATGGTAAGTCTATGAAATTAGTAGACCAGTTCACATACCTAGGTAGTAATATCTCATCCACAGAAAGCAATGTCAATATACACATATGAAAGGCATGGGCTGCTACAGACAGATTATTGATCATATGGAAATCTGATCTCTCTGATAAGATAAAGCATGAATTCTTCCAAGCTGTAACCATGTCAATACTACTTTATGGCAGCAACTCTTGGACTAATCAAATGACTGGAAGAAAAGCTAGATGGGAACTGCCCAAAAATGCTATGTGCTGTCTTGAATAAATCCTGGAAGCAGCATCCCACAAAAAAGTAGCTGTATGGCCACTTACCTCCTATCACACAAACCATCCAAGTAAGATAAACAAAAGATGCTGGACACTGCTGAAGAAGTAAGAATGAACTCATAAGTTGCATTCTGCACTGGACATCTACACATGAACACACCAGTGGCCAATCAGCAAAGAACTACATTGATCAACTCTGATACTCAATATCATGAGGAAGATTTGCCAGAATTGAAAACTGATAGGGACACATGGTGAGAAAGAGACATAGGAATCTGTGCTATCAGATAATGATGACTACTAATCTCATGGGCAAATATCCAAATCATCTGTTTTTAAATGGTGAGTTAATGACCAAAATCTAGGTGTTTTTTTTATGATCTTAGTCCCATACCTGTTAAGAGTAAAACTAAAATAATGTATCTTATTCAATTACTTTTTTAATCTGTGTAGGATGACAAAGAGTTTAATGTTTTAGGTTAAAAGATGGATGGTTATTCCTGGTGTGTATTTCTAGGGTTTGCTTTTAACCCCATCATATTTGGTGGTCACACTAAAAGGTATTCAAGGAAAGAAAAGGAAGAGATAACGACAAAAAGTAGTTTTAGGATTTAGGCTTTATTCATGGGTTATAGCCACCACATGGAGGGGAATTTTCTGCCTGTCCAGAAATAGTGTCTAGTCCCAGTTAAGCCCTAAGTCAGAATGGCTGAGAGATTATCTTGGGGGGGGGGCGGAAGTGTGTCCTTTTTCTGTACATGCTCAGAGGGTTCTTCTGGTCTGAAGGCTCATGGGAGTTTGTTATTTTAAAAAATTTTAATTTTATTTTAATCCCCACAAATCTATACTTTTCTTTAAATTAGACTATTTTCCTCATCTATGCTTGTTTTATTTATAGTGTTTTGACCATCTACCAGACAGATTTTTCCTACTGATTTTGAATTTATTCAACTGGTGTCAGCTGGTATCTAATGTCTATGAAAATTCAAATCCAAATATTATATCTAAAAACATCTTTTAAGTATTTTTAAACTGAATGCTAGCTTGTCTTCATGACAACAATGAACACTAATCACATTCAAATAGAATCAAATAAAAAGAAATTCTAATGATGCTAGAACTCAAGAGAAACATATATATATATATATATATATATATATATATATATATATATATGATATTGAATTAAAATCCAATAGTTTACAAAAATAAAAAGTTAAATAAAAACAAAATATTCACATAATTTATTTTGTATATGCCAATGTTTTGGTCAATCCAACTATCATCAGGACAGTACTTTATTGTTTTCTATTTCATCCGCCAAAAATTTTTTCAAATCAAAAATGAAAATGTATGAAAATTATCCCCCCCCCAAAAAAAACAAACAAAACGTAATGGTATAAATTCTCACATGTGGTTGTAAATTTCGAATTTCAATATACTGGTAAATTATCAATCTTAATATATTAGGAAAATAATTCCTAACTGCAGTATATGAGTAAAATAACAAATTTAGGGTATATTGGGAAATATTTAAATGGGGTTATGTGTTAAGTACCACAATTTTCAGGTTCAGATCCTAAATGAAAAGACAAGACTGAAGACACAAGTATATTTAATAAAGGAGAAAAGGAAAGATAGATAAAGGTAGATAAGTTAACTTAAAGAGTCTGTTTAACAAATTCGTTTTTTGAGTTGTAATAGTTAATGTAGACCTTGAAAAGGAATCTTTGAAAGTTGATTTCTTTGAAAGTCGGTGAATGTTGGATCTCAGAAAAGTTGACTTGAATTTCGTAGAAAATTTGTTTAATTGAATTTTATAAGATTTTGTTGGTTTATTAGGAAGCCTCCAACCTATGAGTAGAGGAGAGCTGAAAATCACCTTCGGAGGGATTTCTTTTTGCCATCTTTCAAAAGGCTCCGTTTTTGTTATCTAATGATTAAGTTGAAAATTGTCCTTTACCCCAAAAAGAGGGGATGAGCTGTGACATAGCAGTTCTGGATTTTGACCGGTGGGGGAAATCACCACAGACCAAAGCTTGTACATGTGCAAACCTTTGACACTTGATTTTCCTCCACCACTTTACTCGTGCCAAGGGAAATTGCCATGTCATGGCTAACTCTGTAGATTCTTCCAGACTTTTCTTTTTTGTTAGAATAAATTTCGATAAATGAAAAAATATTATTGCACTCTTCAATATTATCATATTTACATTTCATTCTTAATTGACATCATGTTTTGTGTTTGAAATTTAAAAAATAACATTTTTAATTGTTATTTATTCTATAAGTCTATAAATCTACACAATTACTGAATCTAAGTATAATTAAAATATAAGGAATTAACTAAAATATATTGTATTTATTTAGAACCAAAAAAGGAGGTAAATTAAAAGAACCTGATCTTTATTTAATTGTATTATAATTAGAAATTATGCTAGAATCAACAATATTTCAACGTTGGTTGTTATGTATTTTAACTGTCATTTTGGAATCCTTTACATTAAAACTATGATCAGTTTCTAAATGATATTTAACTAAAGCATTACATAAATTAGTTAATTGGAAATCTCTTTTATGTTCATAGAAACGTTTTTTAATGGTTCTAGGTTGGTTGTTTTGTTTTATGGGTATCAACCCTTTTTCGGTCATTTATGCCAAATTAAGTCATACTGATAAACAAAAGACTCAGATTGTTTACAGTACCTGCTGTTGTTTAAGTGGTCACCCAATTAAGTATTGAACAGATTCATTGCTGCTTAACTTTGGTGATCTATGTGATTTAACCATAATTAATGATATTTTTAGATATTTCACTTATGTACACTTTGTTACAGTTATTACAAGGGATTCTTCTATTGTTATTTTGTTATTGTTTGTTTTTTTATTAATTATGTTCCTAATTGTTTCAGAAGAGGATGTAACAGTTTGAATATGTAGGTTCTTTATTTTATTAAAAATCTTTTTACCATTAATAAAAGTATCTATGAACATAAATGTGTTTGTATTTCAATTCTAATGGACATTGGACATCAATTTGCCACCAATTGAATAAATCCAACACAACCAGAAGAAATCTGCAGAGTACATGGCCAAAATGTCATAAATGAAAAGAATATTGATGAGAGAAATAGTCCAAATACAAAAAGAAAAAAATTCTAACAAAAACTTTTAATCCAGCTGTTAAAATTACCATTGTCTTTATTGCTTGAGAGACGTGAAATTGAATTGTGAATTTTGCACCATTTAGTGAATTTGTTTTTCCACACTGCTTTTCCTGTTGGTCTGTCTTTTCAGAAATGTCTAATCAATGCCTGAATGTTGTGGGCTAGATCATTTAAAGGCATTTGATCCGAGAGGGAATCCACAAAAATAGAATTGCCAGAAGTTGGCACTTAGAATCTATAATTAAAATTTGGTAAATAGCCCAAAAGGCATTGACTGCACACTTGACCAAATGTTGGATGGACAGATTGGTCAGGCCAGCAGAAACATGCTTATTTACCAACCTTGGCTTGGATTATGATATCCTGTGGTAAAGGAATTTTTAGGAAATGTTGTTTCTTTTAAAAGTTTTGTTGGTATCTGTATGGTTGGGAAAATTTCAAACCCAGTAGCTTGTATTCCTAAAAACAAACCCAATTATTGTTGGCCCAATAAAAATTATTCTGTATAAAATTAGGAATATCTTTAATATATTTATTTCCATTTCAAAACCAAATCATATGAAAATATTTACCTATAAACTATTCAAATTTTTTCTAACAATTTTTTATAAAATATTTTCAACATAAAATAACCCAACATGGTTGACATGCTGTAAAAATCAACCAACCAACCAACTTCTTTTCAGATGTTTATAATTATCAAAACTTAACAAATTTATTTATATATCTATATCTATCTATCTATCTATCTATCTATATATATATATATATGTATATATATATATGTGTGTTCTTTAACATATCCTCACATCTAGGCAAATCAAAAATTAATTGCTACAAAACTACAAACCCTGGCCATAGCAATAACAACACAACATAATATATATACATATATATATATATATTTGTGTGTTAAATAGTTTAACAGTTAATACTTCTCTCGTTTGTATACATTGATATTTATAAGGAATATGTCACACCTTTGCATCATCCATTCACGGGCCAATCCCATGTGGCTTTTCGATTTCACATGTTCCTATCATTTCTTCTCATTTTCACAGTTCTGAAGAAGGTTTCCATTATAAACCAAAATGCTTGAGTATCGACTATAAATTTCCATCCATCATAACATCCCGCGTTTGTTTCTAAATTTTCTCCATATATATATATATATATATATATATATGTATATATATATATATATATATATATATATATATATATATATATATATACATATATATATGTAAAATGAAAATGGGAGTGAATCCGACAGTATGTAGCAGGATAATAAAGTCGAAACAGCTGCTGTACGATGTTCTACACGCCGAGTAATTCTTTGCGAGATTCACTTGTCAATATCATTTATCTTCTATAATTATCGAATTTTATGCGATATGTGCATTGTAATTGCCTTCAGGCAAAAATATAAATATTAATATATACTTTATTCACCAATGCTTCTAAAAATAAACAAACATCCCAAAATCTTATTTCCTTCGTCGAAGAGCATAAAGCACCGTGTTTGTTGTTCACTTAGCATTCCCTTGCCTCCTATGGTATAGACATCCTAGTATCATTGACAAGGTAATTTCGCAGACATTTCTTGGTGCTGTATCGGTGGCTGAGGCAGTATAGTTTCTGACTATCCTGCTGAAGTCCCAGTTTCGATTTCTATCGGAGGGAGATCGTTAGTATACATCGCTGATGAGACTTAATAAAATCGAAACAGCTGCTGTACGATGTTCTACACGCCGAGTAATTCTTTGCGAGATTCACTTGTCAATATTATTTATCTTCTATAATTATCGAATTTTATGCGATATGCGCATTGTAATTGCCTTCAAGCAAAAAAAAAAAAATATATATATATATATATATATATATATATATATATATATATAAATCGTTTTAGTTTTGCAATTATCAGCATTAGACTTAAATTAGACAGAATGATTATCATAATTGTAATTTGCATAACAAATAATTAACTGATTTCGTTGTATTAAAAAAAACATATCATTTGATATTTGCCAGTCAGAAAAAAAATAATCAAAGAAACTTGGAATTGAAATATCTTGTTAATGGAAAACTAATCAAGGAACAAAAAAAGTAATTAACAAAGATAGGCGTACATATATTTATATGTACATGTGTATATGCTATTTCTTATTGTAAATATTCATTTACACACGCACATACACACATACATACACACATACAAATACATATATATATATATATATATATAAAATTTGTATTGGTGACAGTATCTTAAATTGTGATTTAAGTAAATTTTTAAACTATTTCTTTTTTAGAGACCCTATATATATATATATATATATATATATATATATATATAAGATTTTGGGATGTTTGTTTATTTTTTTAGAAGCATTGATGAATAAATATTTATATTTTTGCTTGAAGGCAATTACAATGCAGTATATCGCATAAAATTCGATAATTATAGAAGATAAATAACATTGACAAGTGAATCTCGCAAAGAATTACCCGGCGTGTAGAACATTGTACAGCAGCTGTTTCGACTTTATTATCCTGCTACATACCGTCGGATTCACTCCCATTTTCATTTTACATATATATATGTATATTAAGTCTCATCAGCGATGTATACTAACAATCTCCCTCCGACAGAAATCAAAACTGGGACTTCAGCAGGATAGTCAGAAACTATACTGCCTCAGCCACCGATACAGTACCGAGAAATGCCTGCGAAACTGTCAATGTTATTTATCTTCTATAATTATCGAATTTTATGCGATATACCGCATTGTAATTGTCTTCAAGCAAAAATATAAATATATATATATATATATATATATATATATATATATATATATATATATATATAAGCTGTAGCCATATTAGTGCTACTGTATGGCAGCACCACTTAGACTTTAATGAAATGCTTAGAGAAAAACCTACACAAGGATGCTGCATAATGTCTTGAACAAATCCTAGAAGTATCAGTCCACAAAAGAGCATCGGTATGGCTATTTGCCTTCTATCACACAAACCAACTGGATAAGATGAATAAAACATGATGGACACACCTGCAGAAGCAAGGATGACCTCATTTATGATGTTCTCCTGTGGTCACCTACATGTGGAAACATCAGTGTTAGTGAGCAAAAAACTACATCAATTATATCTACTGGATACTGTGCAGAGGACCATCCAGAAGCAATAGCTGAAAGGTACAGGTGGTGAGGAAGAGTCATGGAGATCTGTGCCATTTGCAATACTTGTTGATGATGAATGCCTTTTTAGAACATATTTCAGGAAATCATCACTGACTGGACAATTTATTCACAAATGTAGAAGAAATTTGAAATGACTGAATGTAAAATAGAAATCTTTTTAGACCTTTAATATCTGAAAGATAATTGAAGTATGTTTGTATTTTATGCTAATAATCAAATATCACCTATTCTTTCTTAATAATTTTATTTCATCTCTTGTGTAGTACCTTAGAATTATATTCTGGGTAGACATTTACCTTAAAGACACTGGCGGAAGTAAAAAACACCTATTATTATAATAAAGATTAGATCTGCCATCTTTTGGTTTATATGTGTTGTTGCTGAGTGAACCTTAAAAGTTAATCTGTAGCCATCTTTGAGATGAATAGAAGATATTACAACTATCTCCACTCTCCCCACATAAACAGGTGCAGTGTAAGAGACTTTTACATACCCTGTTGTATCCATCACTCTAGTGCTGTATACTAATTTCTCCTTCCGGCTCTATCTACAACAACACCAAGAAGACAATTCTTGTCAGCACCACTCATACAGCTAGAAAGAAACCTACGACCCACTGCTACTATTTCTCATCCATGCTGCACATGTTCATCCACTCGACTTTAAACACCAACTAAACAACCTTTTGTCAAATGGACTTTCTGATTTACATATTGCCTTTCTATAGATATAATGGATATAAAGCTTTTCCTTGTTTTTAACACTCATTATTTTTCATTCATTTCTTTATTACCCTCTCTTTGTCTCCTCCCTTGTTTGACTATGCACATAATATAACATAAATATGTAGGTATACTTGGTCAAAAGTTACAAATTCCATACCAAAATGTTGGTAGAAATGGTAAAAAATGACACCTGACAACTACAATTCTTGTAAAGTGACATGTCATGATTACTATAGAGATTGATGAAAAAAATCATTTATTTTACACACTGAATCATTTTTAATATCATCTTTCTCCTTGACAATTCACTGGTGAATATTAATTATATAGATTATACAGGATGAACTTTTGTCACTTATTACCAAAATATAACTCCTAATTAATCAACTATTATTACAAGAAATAAGGCACTGGCAATGTAATATAAAATGATATTATTATCATTATTATATATCATAACTAATGATATTATATATTATATTATTAAAACAAAAAATAATGAAAGTCAAAACAATATGTAGGGGTGACAATACTTTCGGACCATTCTGTACATTATACAATGAAAATTTCAGATTAAAGTTGGTTGTTTTTTTTATGGTACATTAAACATTTTCAGGTCATTTAATGCTAAATCAAGTAATTTTAATATCAGGTTGCTTAAAGTACTTGCTGTTGCTTGAATGGCCACCTATCTAAGTATTGAACAAGTTCATTGTTGCTTAACTTTGGTGATCTAGCAGGAACCAATGTTTTCAACGTGACTTAACCATAAGGCCAGATCAAAGTTCTGGTAATAACTATTTATAAACTTCCTAATCTAACTTTGTATATATATATATATATATATATATATATATATATATATACATAACTTTGTATATATATATATATATATATATTGAGTTGCCAGTCGAAATAAGTTTTCATTTCTTACTGAAATTGTATATATATATATATATATATATATATATATATAGTTTCAGTAAGAAAGAAAAACTTATTTCGACTGGCAATGAGCCCAGTTTCATCAGACAGCCATTATATAATAACCAAGAAAATAAACAAGAATGGAGAAAAAACTGTTGGGAATTTAATAACTTAATCCCACTGAAAAAAAAAGGAGACATCCCTTTTTGTCTTTAGCAAGCGCAGTTATTCATTGAGACATATTCCAATTGAGATACCTTCCATTGTATTAACGAGGCAACACATTACGACTGCTTTTCATAACACAAGGTGTTTTATTTATTTAAAAAACAATGACTGAAATTAATAAATGAAAGGGAAAGTAACTCACCTGTACAATAAATGGATTAGGGCAGATAACTTCTGACCCTTATTATTATTAGAGTCTGTTAGTGTTAATTTGTACTGACTAAAGTGAATTTCAACAAAAACTCTTTTTTTCCCTTTTCCTTCTCTTTTTACAAAACCAGTAGATTCCTTCTTCATCAAACACATCCACATAAAATCTTATATATGATGATAATAACAATAATAAAAAAAGATAAAACAATCAAATACATTATACAAATAAAAAAAAACAAACAAAGAACTGTGTTTGGATCAGTGCCACACAGGAAATGTGTAATGTATTTAAAACCTTCCTGTAGTCCCAAAAATTAACTCTTGCACGTCAGCCGGAGTTATGAATAAATTAAACTTTATCTTAATAAAGAAGAAAATCATTCATTTAGAATCTGATTTAAATTTTATACATGTTTTTTGTTTAATTCACCTTAATTAATTATAATTAATCATTGTAATAAGTAATATATGTATACTTATGTTAATTGTAACAAAATGGTTTAGTGTTAATGTGTTTTATAATTTTGGAAATTATTATGATAGAAGCAATAGAGTAGATTGAGATATAACTATTTATAAAGATTAAATTGAAGTTGATATGAAATTTTAAATTATTTATACATATTTGTGGTTGTTGTAATTGCTGTTCTCACTATTTTTTTTTCAATGGTCTTTATTTGTAGAATTTATAGGTAATTTTGTATCTTTTAAAGAAGTTCTAACAATAGGAAAATTAATTGGAGAACAGTAGTAAGTTTCTTTTTGATAGTATTAATAATAGGTTTTTCATCATCATCATCATTATCTTCTTCTTTTTCTTCTTCTTCTTCTTCTCTTCTTCTTCTTCTTCTTCTTCTTATTATTATTATTATTATTATTATTAGTAGTAGTAGTAGTAGTAGTAGTAGTTTTTCACATCAGCGTTAGCTGATGGTCTTTTACTGGAGTCTGAGTGACAGCAAGTCTCCTCAGGTCTCCAGGACTCTTCTGAGTATTCTGGCAGATTGCAGCAGTGCAGTATTCTGGATGGTCTCAATCTTTCCTCTGATGTCCAGATTTTCCAATCCTTTTTCCAATCCTTTTGGGACCGTTCCAAGTGCACCAACTACAAATGGTATCACTTTGACTTTCATATTCCATAACTTTTTCAGTTCTCTGGCAAGGTCCAGGTATTTGTCCATTTTTTCATTTTCCTTCAGCTTTACCCTGTGATCTGCTGGAACTGCAAAATCCACCAGTTGACAAGTTCTTTCTTTCAACACTAGATCTGGTCATCTTGCTGGGATAAGGTGATCCATTTTTATCTCAAAGTCCCAGAGAATTTTATATGTTTCGTTCTCAAGAACAGATTCTGGTTTATGCATATTCTTCTTCTTCTTCTTCTTCTTCTTCTTCTTCTTCTTCATTATTATTTAATATAATAATGTTAATGTAGTGGCGGTGATGATTATAGTAGTGATAATAATAATGATGATAAATGATATTTATATTAAAAAATTTTCATGGCAATATTGTAATAATTATTGATTTAATTTTAATCTTCATTTTAATATCATATTTTTATAAGGATAATAATAATAAGGATAATAATGGTAATAGTAATTGTAATATAATAAGGGTTACGTGGTGATGGTGATGATAATAATAGTAATGATAATGAATAATAATGCTAATAAAATATGTGATGGCTATATTATGATAATGAATAATTTAATTTTTAATTTTAACTTAAATATTAATAATATTTATTAAAATATAGTAGTAATAATCAAACATTAGTCTTTTTTTATTTGTATAATGGATTTGATTGTTTTCTTTTCTTTTTTATTATTGTTATTATCATCATATATAAGATTTTATGTGGGGTTTGTTTGAAGAAAAAGTAAAGGAAAAATTTTTTTTTTTTCTCCATTCTAGTTTATTTTCTTGATTATTATGTAATGGCTGTCTGACAAAACTGGGCTCATTTATTGAGTTACTAGTTGAAATAAATTTATAATAGATAAATGATGGTTTGTTAAGTTTTTCTTTCTTATTGAAAGTGTAAATATTGTTTTATATATAATTACTTACATTGAGTTCTCTTCGGGATTTGAAATAATCCTTGCATAAATCTATTGTTGTGCATCAGCATGGGTGTACATTGTGGATGTACAGAGGATATAACATATCCCTCAATAAGTCCCAGGCCTGACACATAGATGGCACCACAAATAAAAAATCCATATTATTTTATAAAGTACTAACCTTCAAATGGTATGTGTTAACATTTGAGCCCAGTCAGATTATTAGTTTACAAATAATACTGTCCAAGCAAAGTAATGGCTTGATAAGTGTTATTCAGACTCTGCTCTGTTGGAAACAACATTTAAGAGGTGGTATGCTGACTTTAAACGTAATTGTACAGACACAAATGAGGCTGAACACTCAGATCACCCAAATTCAGCAGTTGTCCCAGAAAACAAAAAAAAAAACTTGAAGTTGTGTGAGATAGCAGAGAAGTTGAAGAAATCAGGAGGCAGTGTATTCACCATTTTGCATGAACATTGGTCAATGAGAAAGCTGTGTTCAAAGTGGGTGCCGCGTTTGCTCACATTTGATAAAAAACAACATTGACGATTCAGAGTGTTGTTTGCAACGGTTTCAAGACAACAAAAAGAGGTTTTTGCATAACTATGTGACAATGGATGAAACATGGATCCACCCCTTCACTCCGGAGTCAAATCAGCAGTCAGCTGAGTGAACAGTAGCAGGTGAAAGCTGTCCAAAGTGACCAAAGACGCAAACATCAGCAGGCAAGGTTTTGGCCTCAGAAATTTTGGGATGTGCAAGATATTTTGTTCATTGATTACCTTGAGAAAAGAAGAACCATTAATAGTAAATATTATATAGCTTTATTGGTGTTTGAAGGAAGAAATCACCAAAAAACGGCCACAAATGAAGAAGAAAAAAGAGCTCTTTTGCCAAGACAATACACCATGTCACAAATTGATCACAACGATGGCAAAACTACATGAATTGCACTTCGATTGCTTCCACACCCACCCTATTCTCAAGTTCTGCCCCTCAGCAACTACTGGCTGTTTGCAGACCTCATAAGAATGCTCCAGGGAAAGAGATTTGGCTCCAATGAAGAAGTGATATTGGAAACTTAGGCGTTTTTTGAGTCCAAAGAAAAATCGTTCTACAAAAATGTATCGAATTGTTAGAGAAGTGTTGGAATCAGTGTATCACCCTAGAAAGAGACTATGTTGATGAATAAAGTTGAATTTTGTTTAAAAGATGTTGTTTTATTAGTTAGGCCTGGGACTTATTGAGTGATGTGTTAGATGATCCTAAATAGAATCATCTCCAACTTACCAGTCAATTGGAAAACTTTTATCTATCGGCAGTCAGCTGAGTGAACAGTAGCAGGTGAAAGCCATCCAAAGCGATCAAAGGTTTTGGCCTCAGTAATTTGGGATGCGTAAGATATTTTGTTCATTGATTACCTTGAGATTATCTCTCTCTCTCTCTCTCTGTCTCTCTCTCTGTCTCTCTCTTTCTATATATATATATATATATATATATATATATATATCCAACAGACCAGATGAGTTGGTGGTGGAAACATTTCTCTTTAGGACCTCCTTTATCCTCCATGCCTACAATGTATATCTATACCTATTATAATATAATATATATATATATATATATATATAATATATATTAATTTGCTTCTAAACCAGGCACACCAGGATTTTATTATTTCTAGTGGAACAATAAAAACGGATATCATTAGGTATTATTTATTGCCAAAATCTGCAGCATCTGAAACCAAAAATATAAATGAATAGCCATATACTTCCTTTATACACACACACACATGCACACACACACATACACACACTCACACACACACACACACATATATATATATATATATATATATATATATATATATATTTGTATGTGTGTAGTGTGTGTTTGTGTGTGTATATATGTCTGTATAATTTATGTAAATTTAATTTTGGTTACAGTTTTAGTACTGTAGATTCTAATTATAAATGATACCTAATAATATCGATTTTGATTCTGTAATGTTCCACTAGAAAAGATAAAATCCTGATATTCTTGGTTCCAAAGAAAGTTAACTTTAGATTAAAAAATGTTAGGCGTATATTTATTTATGTGCAATAATGTACATATAAAAACCGTTTGGACTTGAGTTTTAAGCAGAGTTCACTTTTTTACACTTTCTTTATTAAATTTTCTATTTGTTGCTAAGCAATGTTTCATATTCAAAATTTCCCTATGTAAGATTAGAGTTTCTTTTAATTCAGTTTTCTGTAATGATTAATTATAAACTGAAACAAATAATAATCATAAATAATTATTCCCCATTATTTTTTCCTTATTCCAATTAATATGATTAAGAGAAGAAATAAGAATAAAACAATGATGAATGAGTGAGAAGAGAATAAAATGATTTGATTGATGTCTTTATTTTGCCAACATATCCCAATGAGAGATTCCATAACTAAAGAAATATCTAAAAGGGACAGACATAAATTGTGGACAATGGGGGATAAATTTGAACTTTGATTTTAAATGAATTATTTTTCATTCATAATGTTTAACAGAATACTGAAGACAGTTTTTTTCTTAATTAACTAAAAATGTCTCCCTGTTCATATTACATAAAGATGAGGCCTTTCCTTAATATACATGAAAATCAAATATTTCCTTAATATATCTGAAAATGAGGCACTTTCTTAATATATTTACCAACACCTCCACAAGAGCAGGATGTGCAATTTCTTAAGCAGAGTTTAACAAGTTTTAAGCCCAAAGTTTTCAATCTCCTAGAGTGGTTGCCTAATCAATCTTAAAGAGCCCAGTCTGGCCTATTATTTACCCATAACTGAAGGGAGAATAATTGGATACAAACAAACTCGTCCAGAATTTGAACTTGAGTTGACAAGTCCATTTCCTATGACCATAACCATTACACAACAAATATCTCCACAATATATTTTCCTTAATGTAAGGTAAAAATTCTTTGACAAAAACGTTTTATGTACCTGTTTCCAATGAAACTACCATTCTATAATTTGAGTTATTATATTGTTAATGGCCAGTTTAGCTAATCACCATCCCAGCACATGAGTAGCACAGCTTGGATAATCTGATCTGTGTAGTATAGCTGACGATAGGTGTGGCGCTCCACCCCACCAAAACATCTCCCTGGTCTAGCACTAGTGATAAGGGGATAAACTCCCTCACTGTTCAGTTGATACCGACATTAGACAGCTCTGCAAACTTTTACTGTATTGTAATATTGTTGCATGGAAACAATGCAGAGTAATGTTATCAGCTTGTACATTGTTTATGTAGATGCAATTGACATGCACATGTCCAGTAGACAATTGACTAATTCAGTGGTGAATATATAATAATATATAAATTGAACATTACACAGTGAAAATTTCACATACAAAACCCTCATAACTATTTTTATTGCTACAGACTTATTGATACACCTTTGAAAATATGTCTATGCAGAAACATATGCACATGCTTGCACACACACACACACACACACACACACACACACACATAGTTTCTGTAAAAACTGACAGTATCATTTACATACAATGTATGATAAAAAGGAATTGAGACTAAACCTTTAAGGTTTTTTTAAATTTTCAAATTTCAAATTTAACTAAAAGATGTGTGCACAGCTGACCATTTTATGAAATAAAATGACAACAGTTTGGATCTATAACCAATTCTTGATATTTTTTTTGTCATCTCAATACTTTTTTATGCGCAGTTTTTGGCAAAACATAGGATTGTGCAAGCACAACATTCTCCATACTCACTAAAGCTCTGTCTAACTTTTTCTTATTTTTTAAGCAGGAAATTCATGTTAAGATTTGTGGACATAAAGGAGATTATAAGAAATAAGATGGCACAGATTCACAAAGAAGAGTCTCAGAGGTGCTTCAACCAATAAAAAAATCACTGGAATAAGTGTATTGAATGCCAAAGAGAGTATTTTGAAGAAAATTAATGTTTCATTCATTGTATGTTTCTCTCTTGGTATATACAGCTTCATTCTTGGTACTTTTTGAATACATTGCGTATGGATTGGTGCTTTCAATTAGACTGTCACTTACAAGTAATTATTTTAAAGAGCATACAATCAGTAATACTTTGTAATACAAAATGAACAGAAGATACATAAATCATCATCATCATCATCATCATCATGTTGTACTGACAGCATGGATTCCCACGAATCCCTTGTCATCCATCTCTATCAGTCATCACTCCTAGCAGGTCTTCCACTCGGCATCCAATATCTGCACAGAGCTGATTGATGTAGGTTTTTGCTATTTGGCCAATAGTGTATCCATGCATAGGTTTCCACAGGAGAATGTCACATGAGTTTATCCTTGCTTCTTCAGCAGTTTCCAGCATGTCTTGTTCATCTTACTTGAATTGTTTGTGTGATAGGAGGTAAGTGACCATACAGCGGCTTTTTTTGTGGACTGCTGCTTCAAGGATTTGTTTGAAACAGCATGCAGCATTCTTGTGTAGTTCCCATCAAGCTTTTTTTTAAGCATTTCATTAGAGTTCAAGTGGTGCAACCATAGAATAGCACTGACATGGCTACAACTTGGAAGAAATCTTGTTTCATCTTATCAGAGAGATTAGATCATTTATTTATAAGCAGTCCATGCCTTCCCTATGTGTGTATTGACATTGCTTTCTGTAGATTAGATATTAACTACCTTATGTTGGTGATAAATTAGAATTTTTAAATTTAGATTTTATTTTTGTAATACATTCAATTAGATTTCCATGGTTACAATCTAATCCTTATATTTATTCATCTCTCCACAATAGCAAATAGGTTCGTTTAATGTTGGGTCATACACACATAATTGGCCAAGGTAAATCTTGGCCAAGGCTTCATAAACTATATCACAAAGGCACTCTAACAACTCCAACCTTCTTCTTATTGTGTAATTAAAGAGTGTTGCTTCCTGACTCAAAGCTGAGCGGATACTGAACTTGAATCCCAACAAATTGGCAGGTAGATTATATTTGATCCTAGACAGGAGTGCTAAGGAATAACACTTTGATCCTTGGCAAGATATTACACTTTTTGTATACTACTTCTCAAGTTTTTACTTCTTTTTCTTCTATCAAAGTTCTCTCTACTCCATCTTTCATTGTCAGGGTTTGTTCTTCCGGAGTTCTCTTTTGGATGGTAGTGTCTGTTTCTTCATATCAAGATGATGTTTCTTCTTCCATTAGGGTTGTCCACTTTTCTTTGCATCCCATCTTTCTTAGTTTTTAACATTGAAACAATACAAATGTTTGTGTATACACTTTTATTACCCCAATTCATTTATTTCCCGATACACTCTTTGCTGACTTGTGTGGGCAAAAAGCTGAGACTAATAACTAAGTTTGCCCAAATAAGGTGTTCATTCTTCAACTGGCAAAATTCTAATCTATTTTCCCAGTCATATGATCATGTGACCCTCTAGCCTGCACTTCCAGATGACCTGAAAATCAAACACTGTGATCGTTGTATTTTTCCATTCAGTTTATCATTATTTTAAAATTTACACAACTTTATAAAAATGATAAGCTTCTACCCATCCATTATGGAATACACTCTCATCCTAGCAGAAGTCATAGATGAATAAAAAAAAGAAAAAAATGTGCCAACAGAAAAAGGTCACTCTGTTCATTATGAATCAGTTTAAAAAAATAATTTTCAAATTGAAATTGTAAATTAAAAACGGTGTCTCTAATATCAATCACTATGTATCAATCAATATGTAAGTCAAAATACAAAAGAGTAGATAAAAAGAAACAATGTAGATATAACTGTTAAAATAAAAAAAGGAAAACAAATAAATTCTAAAAACAATTCAAAATATTATTTAATGAAAAATAATTCTTAAATCAGAGATTTTTAAAAAATCTTATGGTGTTTATTAAGTTTGCAGACAAATTATTCTTGAGTTTAGCCTCCTCATGATTTCTTCTAAAATGCTAAATTGAATTATTCTAATTTCTAAATTCTAAATTAATTTTAAAAATTATGCCCTGTGTATAAACAAGCTATATAATTATTAACAAAATAATGATTTAAAAGGTGAGTTACTGTATGTTATGGAGCCTCTGATTTTGCATTCAATTGATTTATTATTGTGAATAATCAGATAAAAATCTTAATCATAATTAATGACGATACAGTAGACATAAGCCAGCACAACACCAAACAGGAAATGTTTGAGTTATGGCTAGAGTAGTTGTAGTAGGAGTTGTTAGAATAAGGATAGAGAAGGAAGAAGGTTAAAAAGAAGAAAACAGGAGGAGTAAGTTGAGAAAAGAATAAAGATGAAGAAAATTAAATTGAAGAAGAAGAAGAAGAAGAAAAAAACAGACAGACAGACAGAGGAGTAATAAGATGAGAAGGGAAAAGGTAAAAGTTGAAGAAGGAGTGAGAAGTTGAGAAGAAAAGACAGATGAAGAGAAAGTTTAGAAGGAATATAACAGAAGGAGAAGAAGGAAGCCAAGAACAAGAGGAAGAAAAAGAGGAGGAGGAGGTTAAAAAAGAATTAAAAATAAATGAAGAAAGAGGAGTACATCATGAAAAAGTCAGAGACAATGAAAAAAACTAATTCTTATCTAACAAAATATAAAACTAGAAATGGCTACCCGGCAACGTCCAGGTAGAAAAACAAAGAAAAAAAAAAGTGGTGTAATGGTTAGCAAGCCAGTCTCGCAGATCCATTACTACTGAATAGCAAGTTTGATTCTCACAGGATGCCCCATAAAAATCCCCAAATAACAAAGACCTGTTTGCCCTAATCCCAGTCTGCCCTAATTAATATATATATATATATATATATTAGTCACACAACCTACAGAGTGATGAAAAATTCCATTGTTATGGTAACATGGAGTATTATTTGACATAGAATAAATATATGTAATTATGTTAGTTATTGTCTTTTCTAAAAAAAAAAATATCCCATTAAAATTCAAATGTATTGAAAAGGCTTTATTCTTTAAGTTAAGGCTTTTTAATACTATTGTTCTTAATGCTACAATGTACTATTTTTATTGTATAACATACAGAAAAAAGTTATACAAGGGTAATTAGGTTAGGTCTCCAACATATTTAGAAATCACAGAAAGGTTTATTGTTTATTATCAATGATGAAAATGATGAAAATGATGAAAATCATTTTAAGGTTTGAACATGTATCTATTTTTCTACATAATCACCATTTTGATCATTGGATTTTTGTAGCACTGTGGCAATCTTTGTATGCCCATGTCATACCAGCTCACCATCTTGTCATTGAGGAAGTGCTGAAGCTTGTCATCATTGGAAACTCTCTGCATAACTTAGTCATTTTTGACATCCATGCATGACTTGCATTTAACTTCTATTAATTTGCGATGAAGACTTTTGCATTTTAAAACTGAATAACTGTGTGAATTTCACACTTGGCAGGAGCTCCATCAGAAATGACTGTCAAGTCAAGACTGAGGCAAGCACAGGCACATGCACAGAAAACAAAACTGTGTTGCCAATAGTTGCACAAACAGTTTCCTTGCATTCACAATACTTTGGAGACCTTACTTTTGGGATTACTCATATATATATATATATATATATATTATATATATGTGTGTGTGTGTGTGTGTAAAAAATTTGTAGCATTGTAAAATCCCCAAAACTATTTTATATCAGCTTTACATCTTGGTAAACAATAATAATGACAGCAAAGATGGCTCTTATTATTCATTTTGCTACTGATTCAAACATTGCTCTCTCTTTCTTTCTCTCTCTCTCTCTCTCTCTCTCTCTCTCTCTCTCTCTCTATCTATCTATCTATCTATCTCTCTGTTTCTATCTATCTGTCTGTCTGTCTGTCTCTCTATCTCTCCCCTGGGTGACTCTCCATTTGTTTTGTTTACATTCACACAACACCTGCTGACTTACCACTACAAACTCCTGGGTTGATTCCACTCCATAAATTTACCCACAATATATGGGAGGAATCCTTGTCCGACAAGTATTATAAATTTTCGCACTATTGATCAACAACAACAACAACAACAACAACAACAACAAGATGTAGAGAGAGGAAGGTAGAGGAGGCAAGGTTTAGAAGTATATTGTTTAAATCTCTGTGATTTGAGTGCTTCCTTCCCAACTTGGCTCTTTGCTGTCTCTTTTAAAGCTGGCTTGGTTTTTATTTATCTATGGGTAGCACCTGCAGGCTCTGGTGTTTGTGCACAATGTACATAGGAGTTACCCCCCCCCTCCTCTTCCATCTCTACCCCCACCCAAGCCAACTATTTTGTCTCTTTATTGATCAAAGGTTTAAAAGGGGGACATTGAGCATGTGACTTGGAAATGAAAGCAGCAGCCCCTTTAACTGCAAAGACAAAACAGAAATTACTATCAATGAAGTCTGAAAACGTGTTATTGAAATTTTCAGAATATTTCCTTTTACAGCTGAAAGTGTTTTTCTGTTTTTTAAGTTGACAGTCAGAAAACACTGTTTTAGTATTTACTAGGCTTAGCTTATGTAAGGAAATAATTCAAGGGAGAGAAAATCAGCACAAAGCTAAATGATTCAAGGAAAATTGTATCAAACTAATTCTCTAGTGTCAATGGTCTGCCTGTCTATTTAGAAAATTAGCATTTGTAATTCTAGCCACAAGACCAAATGTATGAAAATGATTCAAATAAGTTTTAAATAGTCTCTTATTACTTCTATCTTCTTTTCTGAAATTCTTCTGCTGAGCCGTATCAAAGTTCTCTATATTCTTCATCTAGGATGTTTTAAGTTTCATTTCTGATCATGTTAAATCAGGAACATGGTGACATATTTTTGGTGTACACACTTTTTTATTGAATTCCCAATCTCATCTTAATGCATGGGAGAATCATCAGCTCAGGACAAAACATGTGTCTGCCCACAACAACCCTGTGGTTGATTCTAACTCTAATTGTTACATAATTATTGGATCCCTAATACATTTTTAAGGTAGTGTAGAAATCATTATGGCGATTAGTGCAGCTGATGGCCTTGAGAGTGAGTGACAGCGCTTGACCTCACTCTGACCTTGATTTCCGGGGATAAACCATGAGAACCGGAACCCCCATAGAAGGCCCTCTTCCGGTTTAAGGATACTAAGTAACTCAGTCAGTTAGAAGTTAGAAGCCGAGCTAGTAACATGTAAGTCTCATCTGCGCAGAATGTCTGGTTGGGGATTTACAAATAAAGTAACATCAACGTAAATCGAAGTCTTGTGTTTATTACCTAAAAACTAACAATAACACAGGGCTTCTGATAACAAAAAATCCCAACAGAAACCAGACCCGACATCCCCAAGAAAGTCAACACCAGACGCTAGACCAGACCAAGATGATAGATGATCAGAATAGAAGCAAAGCCGTCCAGAAGAAAATATGACCAGAATAAGAAGTAAGAAGGGTATACAACGTTATATAGATTTGGTACGGTGAAAACCCCAGTAAGCAACATAATTACATTCCCAAGGAGTCACATGATCACATTATTCCATAAACCAATCAGATTTGGGTTCAAAGCTTGTCTGTAAAACTCTCTGTGATTTTCCATGTGTCAAATTCTTACACTTCATTACAAAAATGATAGGCAATGCCTATCATTATGTATCTAAAGATTATGTTAGATTATGCTGGAAAATGCGCCTTGAAAATCCTGGCTTTTACTCAAGCTAAATAATAGCTATTGGTACATGTGGGATATAGGCAGTTTGTACCATTTTTTATTTCTTGATTATTCAGTGTTTTCATTATTATTTAAAGAAAATAATGCTTTGTGCTATAGGATGAATTTGATAAGCCAATACAATTGAGTATCTTTAATCCAGCAACTTTGGGACTTGACCATTGCTTGACTGTATGACAAATAATGAAAAATAGAAACTGATCTCAATGGAAATGTATTTATTCAAACCTTACAACACAAGGTCAATTTATAAGTGAAGTACAGATAGTTTAATTTAAAAGTTGCTGTACCAAGGCTAAAGAGCCCAACCTTCCCTACTATCTTAACCATTTCATTAACTTCATGTGAATAATTTTCATGTGTATTGATAAACTAGTAGAAATAATTTACATTAACTTGCAAACTAATCTATTCGACCCATAGAAAGGACCCTAACTGTAACTGCCACCCAGAGTGTACCTTGATAATGAAGAGGTACTCCCCAGAATTCCAGAACTGAAAGCTCACCACTAGATGCAATTTAGCATAATACCTATGAAATCATGTTATCAAAGGGAGAATAAAATTTAAAACAGGACATAATACAATTCTTAATATTTTCAAACAAGATTGTTATTGTTTCATGCTTGAAACCTAAACATTAGTTGTATTGAAAATAATCTATTGAATAAAAAAAAGAAAAAAATATTTAATTTTCAGTTAAAATTTCTCATCATTTTGTCATCATTAATTCCCTGTATTGTCAAATACTATTTGAATTTTGGTGGTCATACTGGCTGATATTTCAGTTAATGCTAATTTGTTTGTTCATCTTTTTGATATTACTACTGCCTGTTCACTGTAGCAGAGTATATAGGTATAAGTGCCTGACCCTGGGAATTGAATTCATATACCCAACAGGTAAACTGAATAAACTTAACCAATGTCATTTGGGACATCTTTTTTTATAAGCTAACAAGAAGAAATAGGTGGAATGATCACAACCAAAAGAAGATCACAACAAAAAAAGATCACAACCAAAAAAGATCACAACCATTTTTTGGTTGTGATCACAACCAAAAAAAAAAAAAGAAAAAAAAGATCACAACCAAAAAAAAAATCACAACCAAAAAAAGATCACAACCAAAAAAGATCACAACCAAAAAAAAAAAGATCACAACCATTTTTTGGTTGTGATCACAACCAAAAAAAAAAAAGAAAAAAAAGATCACAACCAAAAAAGATCACAACCAGAAAAAGATCACAACTAAAAAAAGATCACAACTAAAAAAGATCACAACCAAAAAAGATCACAACTAAAAAAAGATCACAACCAGAAAAAAGATCACAACTAAAAAAAGATCACAACCAAAAAAAAAAAAAAAAAAAAAAAGATCACAACCAAAAAAGATCTCAACCAAAAAAGATCACCACCAAAAAAAGATCACCACCAAAAAAGATCACAAACAAAAAAGATCACAACTAAAAAAAGATCACAACCAAAAAAGATCACAACTAAAAAAAGATCACAACCAGAAAAAGATCTCAACCAAAAAAAAGATCACAACCAAAAAGATCAACCAAAAAAGATCACAACTAAAAAAAAGATCACAACCCAAAAAAGATCACAACCAAAAAAAGATCACAACCAAAAAAGATCTCAACCAAAAAAAGATCTCAACCAAAAAAGTGTTGATGACAAAAAAGGAAATGGTAAATTTTACAATCAGAAATATGGAGACATGAAGTCATTTTTTAAAAATCTCACAGGAGATTTGATAAAATCTGCTTAGAATATTTTATTCCTCATTACTAATTGCTTAGAGATCTTTAAATTGATCCTATTTGGTTTCTTTGTTTGGTTTCTTTGTTTAATGGCATATCAACCATCATGGATTATTTAATGACTATAGGTGCCAATTGAGTACAGCCCAAACATATTTTCATTAAAAAATTTTCTTCTAAACACTACTCCGTATTTCAAAGATACTTGGATTTTATTATTTCTAGTGGAATATTATATCATCAAAATGTATGATATCTAATATAAAACTATGTTATATAGACGTCTTAACATAGATGGTATATACATGATAAGAGATATCCATGGCTTTAGTATGGGAGATATTCCCATACTAATTTGTTTACTTCTGTACTTCTTCTGTATTTCTGGAGTAGATATCTTCATGGCTTGGTTTGGTATTTCTTCTTCCTTCTGAGTATTTCCACAAGAAATAATAACATTTTCCGATCTTCGGTTAAGAAGGAAATTGACTTTTATAAAAATATTGTTAGAGGTGAACTTATTTATGGGAAAAAATGTATATGTATACGCTATATGTATTAAAAAAAATATTCAGTATAAGCAGTATTTACCAAGACAGAAATGAACAATGAATAAAACATTAATTTTCTTGAAAATAATCTTTTTTACATTCAATGCACTTATTCCAATGTATTTTCCACCCCTGAAACTCTCTCCTCTTTTGATTTGGTATGAAACTACATCATTGTATTTCTCCTTGATACACTTAAGATGAATTTTCAGTTTAAGAAACAAGAAAAAATTGCATGAATCTAGGTCAAGTGAGAATACTGTTTTTCACCAAAAACTTGCATACAAAAAGTATTGAGACCAACTTCACAATTATGGATGAAGTCTAGAGGTTTAGACATAACTTTTTTCAGTTGTTCCTATTCCTTTATTTAGATTTTAGAATTTGAAATCAAACAAATTTTAAACTCTAGTCTCTGTACATTTTATTCACACCACATAAATATTTTTAATCATGGGGTAATGGTTAGAAAGTCTAACCAATCATTGCTACTATGTAAGAAGATATTCACTTGATTGCAAACACTTCTGGTCTTAAGGGTCAAGATTAAATTAATCTTATTTAGAATATTGTTGGCTGTCAACTCGTGCACGAGTAAGACCATTTCCTGTTCTTTCTTTTTTATTTTATTTGCAAGTTCCTTATTGGATGCTCGCAAATAAATTCTTTCACACACCAATAAATGGTGGCTCTTCAGAATTTAGAATATATATATATGGTTTATATAAGGTTTATGTTAGACTAACAAAACCCTTTGAAATAAATAACTTAAACCTATAAAAAAGAGAGACATAGTCTCTTGAAATATCTGGAAAATAAATGGAACTTAGAACATAATATCCAATTCAGTTTTTCATTTATTTTACTTATTTCTTCCATGCTTCTAATAACAACCAAGATATCATTTTCCCATAAATATATGATATGTATATATAGATATGATATATACACATAAAAATAGACTCATCAAATATATATATATATATATATATATATATATATATAAACATACACATACACACTCTCTCTTAGCTCTCATGTAGAATATGTGGCTATACAAAGAAAAAATGGCTACCATTTGGATGGTAACTGTTGAGAAATGTTGGATGAGATTAACGGTTTCTGTCAGTAAAAAAGAAAGCAGCCATCAAAGAAAGAATCCAATCTAACCATGAGGGTCAACCAACAAAATAAAGTTAGATTAGGTTAATAAGAGACAATACTGTGCTGTCAATAAGTATCTAAATGCAAATATTTGGACAGGCATTCACTTAATGACTAAACACACACTAAAGTCCTTTTTGCATTTATGAATTTGAAACTGCTCTACCTGAACATGGAGAAAAATATAAGCTGGAAAGAAAAAGATGAATCTATAATGGTCTAGAAAGAAAGGAAAAAATATAAAAGTTGGAAAGTAATAAAAATGATAAAAAGAGAAAGTTATAGGCTGGAAAGAAAAGAGAAGTATAGACTAAAAAAAAGAAAGAAGGTAGCTGGAAAATTGATAAACATTATTATGGACTAGAAAGAAAGGATAATAATATTATTATAAAATATAGAAACAAAAGGAGAAAGATAAAGATATGAGAAATCTTGTAAATTTTCTCTTCTTTCAGATACAAGAAACAGATTTCAAACTGCTTGACAGCACATGATAAAGAAGGTAATAAGCACAGCATAATGTGGTAAGCCAATACAATACATAACAAGGTTATAGTGAAGATATAACACATTTTCTTTTAGTTATCTTTAACATGCCATAAGCACACATTTTAGAATATAATGTATGTAACTAAATGCTATACTGTATATTCAATGTTATACTTGAGTTTATTTGTCAATATTTTTCCAAGTTTCTGTCAGTCTAATTTCTAACATGAGAAAAGCATTGTGAAATATATATGTACACAATTCATATGATAAACTTAAATTCCCCCTTGTAAACATATCTTCACATACAACTGCTGTTCTATTGAATGAGCTACAAACAGTTGTTGAAGATCAAATCTAACTAATGTATCATCTATGAATTTTTCATAAAAAGTTAATTTTCTTTTAAACTTAAGATAGAAGGAATTTTATTATTTCTTGAGGAATATTATACAGTGTGTATGTATAATATTCTACTAGAAATGATAAAATACTGGTATCTTTAGTTTAAAAAAAATCAACTTTTTATAAAATGTTATTAATTATTATATTACTAGCATAATACCCATAAAAAAAAAACTTATTTACATATGGATTGGCCCTTCTGGCTTGGATCAGAAAGTTGTGCCTTTCAACTGGGATTCATAATAATGTATGTGGCAAAAAATGAAGCAAGCCTGGTCTTTGGATTTCTGACCCAAGAGCAGCAATTCCTTATTGTACTATTAGAGGAGAGTCATTGTAGTCCTGGCCGCCAGAGGTTAAAATGGGATTTTACATTAAACTGAAATTGTATTGAGAGGGTATGAATACTTGGTGCAAAATGATGTATCTGTGTGCTCTGCGAAAAGTGTTAAACACACACACACACACACACACACACACACACACACATATATATTATACAATATCATCATCATCATCATGTCGCGCTTTCAGTGCGGATATCCATGACAATCTCTCTCCATCCGTCCCTACAGAGCTGATCAACGTACGTTTTTGCTGGTCGGCCCACACTGGCTTGTCCATGTGCTGGCTTCCACAGGAGGACGTTGCTTATGAGTTCGTCCTTGCTTCTCCAGCAGTGTCCCGTGTGTCTTGTCCGTCTCACTCGGATGGTTTGGGTGATATGTGGTAAGTGGCCGTACAGCTGCTTTCTCGTAGGGTGCTGTTTCCACGTCTTGTTCATGATCACCCGCAGCATTCTTGTGCAGCTCCCATCTAGTTTATTCTCTAGTCGCTTAGTTAGGGTCCAGGTGGTGCAGCCATACAGCAGTACTGACACGACAACAGCCTGGAAGAACTGTCTCTTTAACTTGTCTGTGAGATTGGACCTCCATATGATCGATAATTTATTTATAGCGGCCCATGCTTTTCCTTTGCGTGCATTAATGTCGTTTTCTGTGGAGGAGATGTTACTGCCTAAGTATCTAAATTGTTCTACAGAGTTTAGGAGTTTGCCATCGATGGTTGAGATGTCGCTTTTGTTTTTGAAAGACATGAACTCAATTTTATCAGAGTTCACATACAGGCCGACATTTCGTGCTGCCTTTTCTAGGCTGTGTAGTAAGGATTCGGCTTGTGCCAGTGTATTTGCGAGTAGTGCCAGGTCATCAGCATAGTCCGCATCCGTAATAGTATGTGCGGGATATCGCCTGCTTCTTGCTTTTTTTAATATGAGGCCTTTTTCTTTCATGGGATCTAGTGATGTTCTGAAATAATATATATATAGTACTTTTCATCAAACAATTTGATTCTAATTGTTTGGTTTTAAGAGTTAAAAAGAATTTAAAAAATTGAATAGAATTAAATTGTTAAATGAAAAATATTTCCCTATCCTTCTAAAATCATGTTTAGAATTAATTTAAAAAAATTGAAAAGCCAAATTCATGTAATAAGTAATATTTATAGAATTGTTTCATATACTAGAAAAATAGTATTCAAGTTCTAATGTAACACAATATTAGATTAGTTTAGAAAGACTAACAAAACTAAATAGGAAGGAATATAAAAAGATTACACTTATTTTCTTTTTATCTTAATTGATTTCTATATAAAATTATACATAGGATTGTTTTTAATATGTTAGAAAATAAAACAATAATATTAGAAATCAATAACACTAAGTAATTATTTATTTAACCAGGTTTTGTTAAAATCAGTATATAAATTATCTACACTAGATATTATGTAAATTTTTATTTCTTAGTAATATATAAAACACATTGCAGAAATTTAAATGTATTATTAACATGGTCTATTTTAAGACAAATCTAATCATTGTGAATGAGAATATAATGTGATTAATTGAAGGAATTGTGACATTCTGGTGATTTAGTTTTGATTATAGACAGACAGACTTATAATACCTATTATAATGAAATGAATGTAAATATATATATATATATATATATATATATATATATATATATATATGGGAGGAAAATATAGAAGTAAATCTAACAGTATGTAAAACATAGAAATAGCAAAACATTCCTAAAAGATGAATTTATTATAAATGGTAAAGTTGACGTTAAAACATTTTGTTTTTTGTCAAACCTTCATCAGGATATTAGGATGGAAAAAGAGTTTGAAAAGATTTCCATCAATGTTCAGACAACACTTTTTCCATCCTAATGTCCTGATGAAGATTTGACAAAAACTGAAATAATTTAACGTCGAATTTTCTATTTTCTACATATATATTTACCAAACCCTCTGTGCGAGCAGAATGTGACACAAGGTCAATTTTTAAGCCGAGTTTAACAGGTTTTAATACTGAGTTTTTTTCTCTTAGACAGGTTACCTAGCCATGGTTAAAGATCCCAGTCTGTACTATTATTTACCCATACCTGGAGAGAGAGTTGTCGGATTCATACCTTTCCCAGGTGTATTAGCACTATGTGAAATGCATACAGCTTCATCAAGGATTTGAACTCACATCGATGAGTCCATTTCCTATGATTCTAACCATTACACCACATGCCTCCAACATTTTTCTACACACACACACACACACACATATATATATATATATATATATATATATATATATTTGGGTGGAATTGGTGTATGAATCCACCAAAGCTTTTACCATGAGCGCTTTCTGTACTACTTAGTGCCATTATCAGGTGTGGAACTGGTGAGATGTTTCCATTGTTTGTTTTTAAACAAACAGTAGCAGTAGGAATTAATGGGAGGAGGGGCTCACAAGTTTATAAGATATTAAAAAGATGGCCAGACAGTTAGAAAGGATCAAACGAAAACTCGTCAGACAAGAATTGTCCATTGAGTTCAACAAAACATGTTTAAAAGAAAAAATGCGGCCAAAATATACTTGCAATACATTTCCATTCTAAAATCATTAGTCATGCATTTATATATATATATTATATATATATATATATATATATATATATATATATATATATATATATACATGGCTAATGATTTTAGAATGGAAATGTATTGCAGGTAATTTTGATATAGAAATGGATTGATTGTCAGGAAAAAAAAGGGATTGTCATTTGTCAGATATTAATACAATAATTACAGACAGATTAGGGATATTACATGGCAATTGCCTTGGAATATTATGATTATGAGGTAAATACAATGCTAATGATTTTACTATATAAATACATTGAAAATCAAGAAGAAATAATTTTTCTGGTGTCAGGTATTAATGCAAGTGTTACTGACAGGAAAAGGCTATATATATATATATATATATATATATATATATATATATATAAATAAAGTCTTCAGGGTGGCCTAAAGTTGGTATTAGCCAGACAGGTAGGGAGTCTATCCTCTTTTCACTTGCGTTAGTCCAAGGAGATTGTTTTTTGCATCTGCGGTGGACCACCAAACCAACCATCAGTTCCTCACTTTATTGCACAGATCTCTGTTATACCCATATGCTGAGTTGGTGAGGGCTGACTGAGCTAAACTGACCCTAATATATATATATATATATATATATTATATATATATATATATATATATACATATATGTATATATATATATATATATATAGCACTTTCTCTATTTACCATACTTAATACCTGAATATATGAATCCTCTATAGTTGTAAATATACATAGAAGAACACATAAGCTAGAAAACATATCATTTATGTTATGCACTCATATTGTGTAACCCAATGAAATTGATAGTTAAGCTGTGAGACAAGACAAATTATCATCATAGAATGAAAGAACATAACACTCCTGATATTTGCTGAATGCAAATTGTTCGTTTAAATGATTTCATTTATTTATGCTTTCCCCTCTCCCCTGCCACCCCCCACCACCACTTTTCCCAGACACGCCCAATTACTCTTGTTGTTTCTATTATAAATTGGTTTGCATTGTATGAGCCTGTCAAAGTTAATTACTTCTATTACCTGGCTCAATGTTCTCTTTCCAGCATTGGAAAGGGGAAGGGTGCGAGAGAGGATTATTATATTTCACCATCTCACTACTACACCCCCCCCCATTACACCTGCAGAGTTGCAAAACTTCATTAGGGGAGAAAAAAAACAAGAAACAAATGAATAAAAAAAGGAATAAATACCTAAACATTTGAAAACTTGATATATGAAAATGCAAATGGATGCAAAAAACAAAACAAAACAAAAAAATGAAAACAACTGATTTAGTTGTCCTGAGATTCATCAATTTCTTTGGTGACAATTATAAGAAAGAAGTTGGATGTTTCCATTTAGATAGCTAAAATATATTGAATTACACATGCACACACACACACATACAGACATACAGAAACAAACACAGACACACACACAGACACACACACACACACACACACACACGCACACACACACACAATAATGCTAATTTAAATGATAAATTGCTAGGAGAATCTTTGAATCTTTTCGCTAGTCAAAAAAGATCAACCTGTCCATCATTATTTGCTAAGTTTAGCTAAGTCTGGTACAAAGCCAACGCACTATTTAAAGATTTATCAATAAAAAGCTAATTTAAATGACATCATGCTAAAAAGAAATAACGATAGGTGGCTTAGCAACATGCTTAAGGAATAAAGGGATAATTCCATGTCAAATCATCCAGGCCATGTCACCCACCCCCTTCAATTTTTCTGAAATTTTATCCAAGTGTGGACTGTGTTAAAGTTAGACATTCCCCAAAATTTGAGCTTTCAATTCCAAAAATTGGCAGAGTTATGTTGATTTTTAGCTCTCAAAATTTGGTGGTGTTCACAAAAAATGGCGACTTTTTGTAATTTATTTTTGTCTGTAAAAAGAGTTCTAGTGCTTCCCTACACCTAGAATTCGGTTTATAAGAGTATTTTAGCTCAAGGAATCCAAAAATGCTATAAAAATGTCTTAAAGTCAACCAATTTTAAGTTATTGATGATTTCTGATTTTTTATCAATATCTCAATGTGGCAACATTTTTTTCTATTAAATTACAAAAAGTTGCCATTTATCTTGATCCCCCTCAAATTTGGAGAGCAAAAAATCGACATAACTCTGCCAATTTTTAGAATTGTCTAACTTTAACATAGTCCACACCTGTACACAATTTGAGAAAAATTGAAGGGGGTGGGTGACATGGCCTGAATGATTTGACATGGAATTACCCAAATATATATTGACCACCTCCTGTACAAGATCAGTTTTTTTAAGTGGAGTTTAACAGATTTGAATTCTATTTTACCAAGTGTTGGAATGAAAAAAGTTAGATGCATACCTTTATCCAATTCCTACAATGATAACCCCATGAGCACATCCAATGCATAAAGTATACAATAATATCATAGTAGTAGTGAGTCATCAGGGTGGCCTAAAGTCAGTATCAGCCAATCAGTGAGGGAGTCTATTCACTTTTCACTAGCGCTAGACCAAGGAGATTGTTTTTGCAGCTGAGGTGGAGCGCCACACCTACCATCAGCTCCTTACTTTACCGCACGGATCCCTGTGCTACTCATACGTTGAGTTGGTGAGGACCGGTATCGAAATAGGAACCTTGTGGTTTCTACCCAAATGCTCTACTGACTAAGCTAACTCGGCCCCTATATTATACAATTGTAATACAAGCTATATTGAATTGTTGAAAAACATGGAAACATAGCTAGAATACTAGAAATGTGAAATGACCAAAAGCTTTGTCCAGGACTTGAACTCAGTTCACAGTGCCCATTTCCTAAAACAATAATCATTACCCCATGAATGCCTACAATACATAAGTTATACAATCATATTATACAGTTATAGAACTAGCTATATTATATTGTTGCAAAATATGGAAATTAGCTGGATCACTAGAAATGGGAAATGACAAAAGCTTTGACCAAGATTTTAACTCAGTTCTACATTTTCCTACAAGAATGACTATGAGCGATTCTAATGCATAAAGTAATTATAAAATTATAGTACTAGCTATATTATATTGTTAAAAAACATGGAAATTGCTTTGTCCAGGATTTGAATTCAGTTCACCGCCTCTCTTTCTTATGATGATAATCATTGCACCATGATAGATAGATAGATAGGTAAAAGATAGATAGATAGATAGAATAAAATACATAAATGATATTATACAATTATATAATGCAACTATAATACTATCTATATTATATTATTGCAAAACATGGAAATTAGCTAGATCACTAGAAAAATAACACTCAGTCACACATAAATCAGTGACAAGAGCAATGCTAGTAATAATTCTAAGGAATAAAAATAAATTAACATGAAAAAATTTATAGAATGGAGCCCAATAAATAACAAGCACAGTAGGATATGCTCTGACAGAAACACTGGAGGACTTATGTAGCAAAAGAAGTTAACTCACATGAATCAATGTGTAATAGCTAAAAAGGTTTTAACATTACAAATCCCTGCTGTTTTATTTATATAATATGCTTGATATGTTCTAATGGTTTTCTGTAGCACTAAAATTTACCACTTCAATAGATTTGATGGAGAATCCCTATGGTGTAATGGACTGCGATATATCATACTAAACGAGTTAAAACTCCAGTTGTACTATTATGTTCCTCTTTCAGTTATGGGTGAAACAATAAATAAAAATAGCTTTGGAATCAAATAACCCATGAAGGTTTATATACCATCAAAAATAAAGAAACCAAATCCAGTAGATTTTTCTATATTTTATGAGACAAGGAGCTTTAGAAACAAATGTCTAATTACGATTTTCCATATTCACATAGAATGGATGGTAGGGTGGGAGCTAATAACTCTCTTTGCACAGGGGCCCAGATCACTATCAGTCCACCTCTGATGTGAAATTGTGCCATTATATTTTTATAATGTCTTATACATCCTCAAATCTTACCCCTGAGATGAATTTTCAGTTTAAGAAATGAGAAAAAAGTCACACAGAGCTCTCAGATCTAGGGAGTATGGAGGGTGTTGTACTTGATTAATTCTTTCTTTTGTCAAAAAGTATTGAGACTGGCTACATATGGGTTTTTTGTTTTCAAATTGGCACTGTTGAGATATAATTTTCTTTATTTCATAAGTTGCTCAGTTGAGCATATGCCTTCATTTAAATTTTGAATTTTAGAATAAAGAAACCCATCAAATCTTCAGTCTCAATATTCTTTTTTAAACAACTTGCAGAATTCAAGAAGTAGAATGAAATTGAATAATACATAATTATAATGTACTAAATTAGTTTAAGCATTTCAAGGTTAGTGGTTTGTCTCTTAAAAGAAAACACAGAAGTTGACAATACTGTCAAACCTTCAGAAAAATCCCTGATGATAAAAACATACAATATTCAGAGCATAAATTCCAATTCTTTTTTCAGTTTGAAAACTTGTCAGTGTCACAGCTGTTCTATTCCTTGAGCAATGAATCAAATTTCACCATATTTTTTGTTTTCCCCAAACACATGTTGCTGCCATTTTTTTATATCTATTTACACAAACTACTTTTGTGCTGGTAGTAAAATATTCTGTTAAATTATGTTATCAGATGAATCATTATCAATTATTTTCTTTTTTCATCTTAATATCAGTTGTTTTTATCACAACTACTCAGATTGTAGCTGTTAATAGAATTGATTGAAAGGTTTTGTTTCTTTGTTAATTTTTGTATCAACCTTCATGGATTTAATGGCAAAACCATCCTTGTAGAAGAACTGCAGTGGTACTATTTAAACCATAGATGGGGTGATGATATTGTTTTCCCAAAGGTATTAGTCCTAAAATGAACATAATAGTGAGACTGGAGTTCAAATTCACTTACCATGATGTGACAGTCCAGCATGTTAGCAAATTTAGAAAGTAGGATTTTCCATTGATTGAAAGTAAAGAATAAACTTTTGGCATGACGCATACCTCTTCCCTGTTTGCAGGGTCTAAAATTATGTATGTGCTGGCATATAATGCACAACCATTTTTTACGGAAAAATGTCTCAAAATTCTTTTTTTTAAATCTCCTGTATCTTATGTGCAAAGTAAAAGTTGTCTGCTAGGCTAACAATTATCCAGATGATGAGGATTATGTATTTTACTAGTTTAACTTGATAATACACAGGTATAAAACACAATGCATATTAATAAATCCAACAGAAAGTATAAAGATACTCTGATCATTGAGCAGATGTTAGCAGATCCATATACAAAAATAAAACATCATTTTTTATTTTCATGCTAGTACCATAAAGTTAAGTGAAAATGAAGGAGTGATAGATAGATAGATAGATAGATAGAATACGGCAAAGAGATAGATAAATAGATAGAATAATATAAGTAGAATAAGACAAATAGACATATAAACAGAGACGCCATTGTGTAATGGTAATCATTATAGGAAATTGACATGGTGACATGAGTTCAAATCCAGGATGAGGCTGGTTGCATTTCACATACCCTTAGAAAAGGTATACATCCAACTATTTTTCCTCCAGCTATGGGAAAATAGTAGTGTAGACTGGACTCTTTAACTTGTGTTTAGCAACTGGTCTAGGAGAAGGAAAACTCTAAATACAAACTTGTTGAACTCCTCTTAAAGATTGACCTTGTGTCACATTCTGCTCATGTGGGGTAGGGGGTAATAAATATTTACTAACAAATAGACAGACAGACAAACAGATAGAAATAAAAAAAATAAAAATTAAGTTCAACAGATAGAATAAAACTCATTTTTCATCAAATACTTTTTCATTCTGGCCACTGTAGATAGATAGAAAGAAAGACAGAAAGAAAGAAAGAATAACGAATAGATTAGATAGATAGAAAGAAAGGAATATTTTATCAATTTAAACCTTTAATCTTAAGATTGCTTTTTACTTATTTCACTCTCTTCTTTCTGTCCAAATATTCTTGTTTTGCCAAATTACATATCTGGGAACTAACACTTTCATTCTAATCTAGGAATATCTGACCAAATGTGAAAAGGTGACCTCTAAATTTTAATTTACCACATTTTGTCATGTACTAGGTGATTTAGTTCATTTGTTGTTCACAAATTTAGAAAGTAATTAGCTGAGAAGATTAAATTTATGAGCTTCATTTCCAGGAATATTTATTCTAAATAAAACCTCACCTTTATTTCTGATGTAAATTCTGACTGAATGTGATAAACTCTCAAGAAAATGATGTTGTATTTTTAACAATAAAGGATCAAATTCAAAGGATTTTCTTTGAACCAAATTCTGGTAATTTTTACAAAATAATAAAAGGGGAACTATGACTATTAATTCAGTTTACTAATTGATGACTAATGTATTAATTGTTAAATAATAGGTAAAAAAGTAAATGATTCAATATTAGAAACATATCATTCAAAACTGTCAGTTTCACATTATCATGATCATCAGGCAATCATAAAACCTTTTTTTTTTTTTTATCTCAAACGATCTAATGTTAGTCTGGAAACTGGCTTCATAGTCATTTTAAGAAAATGCTACTGACTCATCTAAATGAAGTCTAGACATCATTTTATTATATAAGTTGCTCAGTTGTGCACACATTTTCATTTAAAAGGGTAGAGAAAGCTATTTGCACAATGGCTATCTAACACATTATTTCTAAAATCCAATCCCTCTTGATCATAATAGGGTGGTATAAACATGGTAGTGTCAGAGTGATGCCATCAGGAACTTAAGTTCCTGAAAGGGCCACCAAAAGTGGACAGGTCTGGCATTAGGGTCTCAAAAGGGTCTTGGGTGAAAATTCCAAGAGGTGTTTACACTGGAAATCAGCAGTTATTTTTGGTCCTCTTGTCCTTGTGTCTGCTGGATAATCTGTGGTTAACAAGAGAGTCTGTATGAGGTCTTTTGGAGAATAATTGCATACTTCATATTCCTATGACACTCCATCTTTCAATGGATGGGGTTGGCTCAACTCAACCTAGGTGAATGCTGCTATAACAACAACATCTTCATTTAAATTCTAAATTTGAAACAAGATCAAAGCTTTAGTGTCACTACTTTTTAATCACAACTTGTGTATCATATTAATACAATAAGAATAATTGGTATTAATTTATAAACAACACTAACTAATGCATTAAAAGAAATGCATTAGTGCATCCATAGATACACTAACACTGAACATTCGGTAAGGACTAACAAATAACTTGCAGGAACAATGCACATATGAATGTTCAATATACATAAAATGTAATAATAAAATAACATAATACATATGTCCCCAAAAAGGCTAATTGTATGTAATATTCCATGAACAAAAGTGTAATGAAGAGGCACCAAAAATGGTTAGAAAAGACTTATTGTTTCATTCATGGTTTTCATAGTGAGATGCAATATATGCTTTGTTGAAGTTGAAGACAAATTGTCTCTATTCTGTTTTATGAACAAATCTGAAAAATATGTACTTTTTGCTCAATGAGTCTTGTCCCTTCAAAGAAATGGGACCAAAAAGAAAGTTTTAAGGGACTGAATTATCATGTGACCAATGGTCATGTGACATGGAAGATCATGCCCATAATCCAAAGGAAAATAATTATTTTTGTCTCCTTACAATTCAGTTGTACCTTTATTTTCAGATGTTCTAATAAAAGATTATCATTGAACTAAATCATTGCAAATGTTACATATTCTGATGACAATTGCAAAATATTGAAAAGTAAATCCTAATAATTAAGTTTAAGTTCTCCTAGTAAAATTTATCTGAGAATTTCCATAAATGACCATGTGCATAGTGGCTCCATCTTGTTGGAACCAAAGAGGCAGATTTCCAAGCTCATCTTGACTACAGGAAGTTGTGTAACATCTGATAGTGTGCATTCTTCTTCCTCAAAAAACTATGGTCACATTTATCCGATTTTTTCCCTACACTAAACAGTGGGTAATAAATATTTACTAACAAATAGACAGACAGACAAACAGATAGAAAGAAAAAAAAAGAAAAATTCAGTGTAGAGGTTATTTGTGGAGATTTTTTTCTATTGGCAACTTTGCTAGAAGACAATTCAATATCCCAAGCTACAGAAACTGGAGAATCACCTTTTTACAGTATCTACAATGTGTTATGATCCATATGCCTCTTAATAATAATAAAAAAAAGTTAATTATATATCTAGCATCCATCTCTTCTGTATTTTGAAAATATTAACTCTGTAATAAAATTAAAAGAGTTTTATTTCCAGGAACCATATTTCTTTTTTTTTTCTCATTTAGTTTGGCTTTTTTCAACACTCAATGATTTCCCCATCAACCTGTTAATGTTGCTATTTCTAGTGAAACATTATATAACTCAACTGGATATTATTATGTATAATATCACTCATAGATAATTACATCCATACCAATTTTTAATATAAAGTTAATTTTTTTCTAAACTGAAGGTACCAGAATTGTATTATTTCTAGTCAAGGATTATTTCTAGTCAAGGATTATTTGCAGCTCAATACCAAAAATTCATAACCCAACAAATGAAAATAAGCTTCATCAATAAAGAGCAAAACACTATCTGCCGGAACATTTGGTACTGTATACAGGGTGACCCAGAAAATACAGAGCCCAAATTATTTATCTATTTTCCCATTAAACTAACCCTAAACCCAACCCTAACCCTAAACATTAACTAGTTTTTTTTTCAAGTGACACCGCTTCGGCTACGGACTTCAATCGTAGCTGGTATTTTTTTTACAGCAGCCACTGGCTAGCGGTTTTTGGGGCAGGAGGCCGGGACAGAACTCTGCAAATATACCCAATCATTTTTCAAGATGGCCTTGCAAGATGATTTACACTTATACCAGTAACATTTCTTAAGGTCATATGCAACCATCATTTTGTAGGGATAGAAATTTTAAGGTCTGTGTGAATGATTCTCTTCCAACCCATTCAGACATTTCCAAGGACAGAAGTGAATGTCAGGAAGATCTGGTAACCACCAAACTCATTATTGCAATATTCTTTAGTGTTCGAACACTTCCAGGTCTATTGAGGGATTTTTCTTTTTGTCTCTGATAGTGGTAGATCCTTTCATATCACAGAAAAGTGTCAGCATAACCTTCTTTACTTGACCACTGCTCTCAGAAATATATATATATATATATATATATATATATATATATGAGTTAGTTGGTTGATTAATTAGTGTTACAGAATATCAACTCTTGTTGGATTATTTTCAAGTTATTATATGGTTTTAAGTAAGTAATGTTATTAATCCTTAGAAAACAAAGCTTAAAGTAACTATTCTTTATGCAAACAATTTGCTCATATGGCTTCAAGTATTGAATACTAATAATTTTCAAACTAATCCATTTCACCCATAAATGGAACCCTAACTGGTTCTACTCTGACCTGCAGTGGTAGTCCACTGCAGGTCAGAGTAGACATGGCACAAAGGCAATGCAGGTGTGTGTGTGGGGTACTTTCAGATACAGTTTAGCGTTATACACAGGATACATATTTTTTTTAGGGGTTAGCCTTCTGTAAGTGCTGTAGATGGTATGTGTGTGTGTTCAAATGTGCAAAATGTGCTTTCTGTATCTGTAAATCATCCTCTTTGTGATTGTTTAAAACCAAATATTAATTTTGTAATAAATTAAAAAGAAATATGCAGAATTCAACATTCATCATTGTTTTATCATTAAACAAACAAAAGGTGCCTCTTAAAATTCAGAATACCATTAGGATGATTGGAAAATAAAAATATCTTAAAATGTAATTACAGTGTAGAATGAAGAGGAAAACTCATTACATACACACACACACACACACACATATATATATATATACATATATATATATATAATCAAGAGAGAAACAATGAGAGAGAGAGAGAAAGAGTGAGAGAGAGAGAGAGAGAAGTGATAAGAAAATTAAAGATTTCTCTCTCTCTCTCTTTCTCTTTCTCCCTCATTATTTTCTCTCTCTCCCTCTTAAGATTTCATTATTTCTAATGTAACATTATATAATCAACACAGATATTATTAGGAATGATTTACTACCAAATTCTACTGCATTGAAATTGAAATGAATATATATTGAAATATAGAAATTTTGGTACACACACACACACACACACACACATATATATGTGTGTGTGTACATATATATGTGTGTGTGTGCGTGTGTGTATATACAAAGAAAAAAAATGGTTGGAATGGCCTATTCTCAGTAACAGCCTAACAGCAAGAGAGTCTATCCTCTTTTTGCTAGTACATAACCAAGAAGATTGTTTTGCTGAGTTGATGCGCCACACCTAACATCAACTCCCCACTTTGTCACACATATCAGATTACCCAATCTGTGCTACTCATGTGCTGAGTTGGTGGGGACTGATATCAAACCTGGAAGCTTGTGATTCCTAAGCAGGTGCTCTACTGACTGAGCTAAATCAGTCCCAACTACACACACACACACAGACATATATATATATATATATATATATATATATATATATATTAATTTTGATAGAGGAATTATATATAATTGATAATTGAATTCAATTATCAATATATATATATATATATATATTATATATATATATATAGTATATGTATTTAGTCAGCTAATTTTCTTCTAGGCATATTTCATTAAAAATTTAGAGTGTTTTTATGAATCTTTTCATGTTTGCATGCAAGATGTCACAAATGTTATTTAGAATAAAAGTTCTTTTATTACTTCATATACCGAAAAATTTTATTAAAATTGGATAATTATTTTATTTTTGTTGATTTTTTGGAAGAAAAATTTTCAGTGATTTCCCTTATTGCAAGGTGTGCAAATTTGTACTTTGGGTTATCATACATAAAACACTGACCTGGCATCAGTATATAACTTGAAGCAGCATTAAAACAAAAAAATACCTCCATTTTAATTTGTAACTAAATCATTAATACTCAGCAACGGGTATGGATTAGGTTCATTATGTATGTTTATAGTTTGCGAAAAATATATGAAACGTGTTAAAGATATTTTTTAAAATGTTGATAAAAAATGGAAAATGATCTTTTTACTGTTTTCTTTTACATTTAATATAAAGAACAATTTCCAAGTTTATGCGTTAAAAAAAGAAAAAAATAGATATAACGTATGTTTTTTCATTTTTAATAAATTTACGATAAATCTTTAATCTTTGTTGACATAGTTGAAGCATTTTGGCGTGAAAAATTAGAATGATGTAATTTTCTATGGAGAGTTATGATTGTAATAATCTTTAGTCTAAAGCAAAAACAAATCACTATTATAAACATTTAGTTGATGCCTTAGCATTTAACTCTCAGTATTATTGAAAAACAATGATTAAATTCAATGTTTTATATTCTAGCCTTTATTGTTGTATTGTTGCAAAATTCATCAATGCTTAGTTTACATGTTTAGAAAATGAGAAACAACTTGGATATGTCTCTGCAAGAAAATTCACTTTGTTGTAATTCTGTTTACAAGTTTTCATTAAGCATATCTACAAATGAATATCAAAAATTTGAAAGATATTTGCATTATTAGATACAGATAATAATAGTTGTCAGATAATTTAAATGCAGATAATATAAACATTTTATTTGTATACAATTTTATTTGATATATTGTATTATATATGCTATATTAAAAAAAAATTATGTACAATATTCAGTGTACATACAATTATTGATAATAAAATGTATAATGATTTTCCTGTAATTATTTATCAAATATCTGCTGGGATATTTTAAGAACAAAGTATGTTTCATGTACTACACATATATACACACACACACACACAAACAGACACGCCCACATATATATATATATATATATATATATATACACACATATATATGTGTATGTATGTATGCATATATATGTATATATATATGTGTATGTGTGCATACATACACACACATATACACACATATACACATTGAATTGAACTAATATATATATCAGGTACAAATTCATATAATGCATACACCCCTATATATTTCTACTAATTCAATTGGGATGCTCTGGAAAATCTTTTGTCTAATTTAGTAAAGATCAATAGATTCATTAGTTTTTGTTGATATCTTGAATAGATATCAAGATATTCATTTAATTTCTTATTTTTATTTTTATTTGAATCCCAGAATGCACTGTTCAACCAAATACCTGATGACCTTCACAGATACAGTAAAAATCAAACAATCACAAGGTTTGAAAGCAATTAAAATCAAATTGACCAGTGAGTCAAGGAAATAAAACCACTCACCTTCCTTTCCTTTTTATCGCTTTTCTTTATCTTTTTTTCAAACTTCATCTGGGTCTTCAGAGCTGACTTAATGGACTTCAAATCTGATCTTAAATGTTTCTTTTTTGTCCACCTGTGCAAAAGTGATAGCAGCAGCAGCAGCAGGAGGAGGAGGAGGAGGATTCAAAATAAGTTGTGTAGTGTAGAAAAGTCAAGGAAATATTTAATGATCTCTATTTTCTTTTTCTTCATCTTTTTGAATCATTAACCGGGTTTTTTTTTTTTTGGGGGGGGTTATAGTAAAACCATTTGGGTTTATCAATCCACATATGGGATCATAAGGAATATTTTCCCCCATGAAAATGTAGTAATGGCAGTGTATTCAGTATTAAGTTGTCTTGTGTAGTGGGAACTAAAAGAAATGTTTAGTCATTTCCACTCATCTACTCTCACATTTATTTTCTTTGCCTCTCTCTCAATTTCTCATTTTCTTTTTCCATAAAGCTAACATTTTTCTACCTTTTTCTTTAGAGTTGATACTTTTGGGATTTCTTAACAAAATTAGGTCTTATTTCTTGATATGCAGTACAACCTATATATATATATATATATATATATATATATATATATATATACACCCTACAAATAAATTCAGAAGGGAATTTAGTCATTACCCTTTTTATTTATCTTCCTCTGTCTTCTCCTTTCATTCAACTTTGAACCTTTCTTCTTTTATTTTCCTCCCTTCATGTCTCTTATTCTCTCTCTATTCATTTTTTTACCCAATCAGCATTTTTTACTCCTTGGTGAATCACTTTCTTTCTTTTCTTTTCTTTCTCTTTTTCATTCCTTATTTCTCTTCAAGCATTTTCATTAAAAAAAAGGGTTCCAACCAGTCAACAACTCTCTCTCTCTCTCTCTCTCTCTCTTCTCACGTGCGCACACACTGTATCTATCTATTTACACTTTCCTTTTTTTCTATCTTCCATTTAAACAAGCTGCAAATTTAAGAGAAGATAACATTGTTTTTACAACCATTACTAATTTTTCTGAATGAATGGAAAACAATTTCATTAAAACTTCATTAATTTCTTAGTAAATTAGGTTTTCTTTAATGCATTTCAGAATTTGTTTATCTCAGAGTAAAAAAAATAGAAAATGAAAAAAGAAGGCAATTAGTGTAGGAAATTAAACTTTTACTTATAAGAATCCATTTCAATCATTAATGCTGATATCAATCCTAGATCCTTAAAATCCCTTTAGGTGCATTTCGATAACAAAATCATTTTCTATGCATTTATATTCTACACATAGCAATCCTGTTCTGGCATTAATTCTCAACTATTGACAACACATTTCTTCCTGATTTTCAATGTGTTTTTGTTGTAAAGTTAATAAGTTAATGAATATTAATTCTCCTTTTATTTTTTGCATTGACAAATAATTTTTATAGCAATTTTTATCCAACACATTCTTTTCATGAATGACACAAAGTTTCATAGAGTAAAATTAAAATTTTTAAAACTTAGGATGTATTTATCAACACATTTTTTATTTTTCTATTTTCTTTTATAGAGCATCTGTAGAGATTTCAAATTTTTTTTTTATGCAAATTTAACAGTTTACAAGTGAGGTAGAGTCAGACTTAGCTCCCCCTATTGTGCCTTCCCCAAAAGTATGAAGTGCTTACAAATTCACCAATTTTTTCAACTAGTCACTTCCTTTACAATCATGTCCTTATCACCTTGTTGCCTTACTCCTATGTCATTTCTTATTTTCATTGATGGCACAACAAGACTTTATCCTCAATTTTAATTAAACTCTTGTCATTGTTATTAACAGATATCAGAAGAGAGATTTTTGCAACAAAGTTTTATTGTTGGGAATCAATTAGAGAAATTACATTCAGCTTTAATAGAAAGTTTGTTTATTTTAGTAATATGTTTGAACAAATTTAGTTTCAGAACTTAATGACCTTACCAAATGTCTTTGTAATTCAGTCAATTACTTTCTCATAAATTAAGTTGCATGAAGAGGCTCTGAATTTTGTTAAGATTCAAATGCATTATTAAAAAAAGGCCAATTGCTCACTATAACAATTGGCTTACTTTTGAACTCCAGTCACATGATATTGAAAGAGAAAAAAACTGGTTGCTATACTAAAACTAAAGAGCCCACTCTGCTTGTAGCTGGGAGTAGAAAACTGGTTTCATGCCTTTTTAAGGGTATGAAGTGAAATGCAAACAGCGTTGTTTAGGATTTAAACTCAGATCACCAAATCCATTTCCTATGATGATAATCATTACACCACAGATGGCATGTACACTTAGATGCTGTATAGCCCCATCTTCATATTGCAAATGCAACATAAATGATTATGGGTTTGTAATAACTATTTTGTTTACTCCCTTTTAAAACTGGTTCAGTTGGTTTTTAACCTTACAACATTTATTGTCTACTTACCAATTCCAGAAAGGTTCAATCAAATGAAAACCTTTTATGATAGAATTTAAGTAAAAGCTATTGTATAGTCATAGAAAGTTAGGGAAAATATTTTAATGAATGAATAATGATGCTATAATTTAGACAAATAACTTACTTTGTAAAAGATTTTGAAACTTTTATACCAACTTAAAATATATTTATCATATCAGTTCTATTATTTCATCATTTCTAATATATTATTAGAGATGTAAGTATTTCCATCCTACAATACTAAATTCTCAATAAGATTTTATGCATGCATGTATGTATGTATGTATATATGTATGAATGTATTTCAGCCCAATTTGAAACTGAATGATAGTTTTGTAGGGTGTACTTTTCTACTATACATCATTTTTAACCATTAAAATTCTGATATAATTATGAAATGTTTATTAGAATCTTTCACTATGTAGAAGCATTTCTATGGATTGCTGTTACAATGATAACCCAACATGTTCATATGTCATTCAGTATTATTTTATATTTTTCATTATTTTATCCTTAATATTTTAACATAATTTGTATAATTTTAATTCTTTGTAAATTGATTTTGAATAATTAATTTTTTTAATACTTTATTGAATAAAATTTCTTAACTTTAACACCATGACATAAAAGTGACATCAATGAAATAGAGCAGAGATTAATTCTCTGACCGATCTAACCTAATTATGAAGGTGATGTCCCATTAGATTTCTACTAGAAAAAATAGAATAATCATGGATAGCTAAGACAAGAAGATAAGATTTCAGGCAATGATGATGTTAATAGTATAGCATCTGTGTCTGTGACAGGATTGATCAGATGACCATTAGGTGGTTAGGCGAAACAAAGCAGCAGCCACAAAATTTTGATGTTTATTTTTTCTAAAGTTTAGTGGAAAGATGGAATTTAAGTCACAGTTCACTTGAGATACAGTGTATTGAAGACAATCTTTTATTCTATATTTTTTGATGTTTCTTTCATTAATATTACTGACCCCTTTTAGACTCTCCTCTTTATCTCTCCTTCTGTTACCTTGACTGAAATTTTGAGTTTCCTTTTATAATAGTCCAACTCAGCAATGACATTTGGATTTTTAATTTTGAAATTCCTTTTAAATGTAAATATCTTTGTTTACATAGTGTCAACTGTTGACAGATGACCTTGGCATAACTCAAGGTCAATTTAACAAACTTTTAAAAATGTTAGCCACTGGTTGTATGATATACCAGTTGTAGATAGTGATAAAGGCAGTAAAATCAGAGATTGTCCTGGAGTGGCTAACAAGATATAATATTACATATTAACATTGATTGTATGAGAGTCATTCAATAAATAAGGTGAATATTGTTTAAAGAGTTACACCTTTTTCAAAGAAATCAATAGACATAACCTTCTTTACTAACTGCTGTGCCAGTAACTTTTTCTGTAGAGGAGAGTCAGTGTGTTTCTACTCCTGGCTTGTTGTGAGAAACTCATGTTTAGCTCATTTTTAAACATATTTTTGACTAAAATATGATTCTCTGTACACATTACACATTCTTCTTTAAATTTCACATGGTTTACACTTCTCAGCAACCAAAAATTTGATGACAAATCTCTGTTTAAGTCTGAATCACTCTGTTTGATTTTTTGCCATTTTGAATAGCCTCAAAACAAATATTTTAGTAAAATTAAAATAATTTTTGCTATAAACCAATTCTGAACAATGCAGAATTTAGATTTATAGAAAATAATTTTGAAAAAAATGCATTTTGCTTTTTACACAAAAATTCCCCTTATTTAGTGAATGACCCTTGTATATAAGAATCATAGAGCTGTATGTTATTGTCATGAGAAATAGATTTGACAAGCCAAGAGAGGGGGATTCCTCTGGTGTAGTGGCTAATGTGCAGGACTGCAACATCATAATGAGTGAGTTTGAACTCCAGTCATACTATTTACTTTCACTTTCAGACTAATACCTTGGAAAACATATAAAACCCTTCATCCCTCACAGTTATGGGTTAATAGTACCACTACTGTTCTTCTACAAGGGTGGCTTTGGATTTGAATTACCCATGAAGGTTGATATGCTATTAAACAAAGAAAGTAAACCAATCAAACAAACAAGTTTATATTCAGGACAAGGCTGTTTACATTTCACTTCACATTAATGTCCTGGGGAAAGGTTTAAATCTAGCCCTTCTTGCCCTTGGTAAATTGCTAGGGAAGACATTTCATATTTTCCCTTCATCTTAATTTTTGCTGCTTTTCATTGCAACAATTCTGACATACATTTCATTGTCACTTGGAAAAAGTTTAAATAAAATAAAGAATAAATTCCTGATGCATTTTTAGAGTTTAAATGGTTAAATTTGTATTTCTCTACGGTTCATGTAAAATGTTCTCTTTTCACCACCTATCAAAATTTCTTTTACAATTGAACATTCAAATAAAATCCAGTATGAATAAAAACAAAACAAAAAACTTAGCAAAAAGTAGCATATTTTTATTTTTCTTTCTTGGCTTCATATCCAAACATGTTTTATCTATTTGGTAAGAGCAACATTTCTATCAGCTGGTGATTTTTTTCATTTTTCTTCATATACTGTGGGCTTTATACCTGTCCCAGAAGTACTCATTTTTTCTGTGACTCTGGTTGCTTAAGATTTCTTCCTGTCAACAACAGGGTCATGAGAGCAAGTGATATGGTTAAACAGACTTCTTGAAGCCAAAGGATGCAAGTTCAAATCTTATCAGAAGCTTATTCTTTATTTCTGATTCTCGTTGCTTATTGATGGCTGTAAATTGATTGTGATGAAATAGGAACTAAAAATAAGATGAAAAAATATTATTGTCTAAAATAATAGTTTAATAAAAAGAGAGAAAATATTGAAAAACAATTTTGTATCTGGGCAATCTATAATATAAAGATACAATTTTTATGTATATTATGGTAACACAGAAAAATAGCACATTGTAGCAGGATTTCTGTAAAAGCAATAGCATTAAAATTCTCGAGCTTGAAGAATGAAATAATTTCTTTTCCAATCGGTAACTGATCAATTATGATAATATGATGGGTGGGAGGGACTGTGTTTGTGTTCAATCCAATCAAATATAATTCCTAAAAGGAGATAACTATTGAAGGTAATAATAGAGTACTTCCCCTTATTTTAGAGTCCCTGTGGCATAATGGCTAATGTACTAGCTAGTTAGAACTCCAATTAATCTATGTTAAAAATAAAATGTTTACATTCAGACAAAATATCCTTGAGAAAGGTATGAAACCCCTCACCCCCACCAATTATGCTGTTTTACAAGGATGGCTTTGGCATTAAATAACCCATGATGGTTGATATGCCATTAAACAAAGAAACCAAACCTTATTTATTTATCTATTTGTAAGTAATGATAACATAAAATCAATAAATAGAAGGTGACTCATCATAAGACTTAATGGTCACTAAAGGCAGCTTTTAAGTTAGTTAAAAGAAAAATAGCAAATCTATAGGCCCTATCTGAAAAAAAATCAGCAAAATTTACAATATTCTATTTTTCTTTCTTAGCTGCATTTCCAAACATATGTTTTATCTATTTGGTAAGAGCAACATTTCTATCATCTGATGATTTATTTTCTTCATATGCTTTGGGCTTTAAACCTGTCCCAGAAGAACTAACATTGTAGTTGTTCCACTTTTGTAGTTCTGGTTGGTTGGAATTTTTCACTGCCGGCAATATTCTTGCACAAAGTCTTGAAAAGGGAGTTTTTCTCTCTGCTACTGAATGTCACTAACCGGGGTTTTGGCAGGGGTTCACAATGAATTCAGAGTTATCCGCTTTGGTGAACTGATGCAGTGATTCACTGCCTTCTATGAGATTTGAAACTGAAAAAAATAGAAAATGACACAATTAAAATGAAGGGACTAGTCCATTATTTATTATGTTATTAGTATCATATAAAAATGACAGAATTATATACATGTAGATGAATACTTCTGACTAGGATCTGTGTATAGCATCTGTGAACTCTTTCTTGTCTTCTAGCACCTATATGATAAAAAGGGGTGGGTGTTTGCCATGAGAGCAATTTTGAAGAATATGGTTGGGACAATCATATAGATGCTATGGCTTGACATGACCAGCTAATTGATTGGATGGAGCCTCTCCTGTCTAGGCCAAGTAGGGGCCAAAGTGGAGTGTTGCATGTCATAGGACCACTTACTTACAGACCATTCACCTACCACAATTCTATCCTCAGGTATATTGGGTCACCACCCACTGCAACAGGTGCAGCCAGCATATTCTACAGCCCAAGTCAACAGTGGAATGTGTTACACACCCACATGGTCATGTTGCGGGCATATACATAATGTTCTCTTAGTAGAGAGGGAAGAGAGATAAACAGGTAGACAGAAAGATAAGATGCATAACTTACTTTCTTTCTTCTTTGTGGCTATCTGACTGCCTAGTTCCATTTCTTTCTTGTCATGGTCGCCATGTTGGATTCTATCTTATTGGTTCTTCATTTCTCAATTCATTTTCTTTCTTCTTCTTCTTGTTGGCCGATCTTCTAACTAATGTATGCATCAACCAACAATGCCATACTGTTCTTTTAAAAACCTTTTTATTTCTAACTAACTTTTCTTACTAACTAAACACAGTGTGTGTGTAGGTGAGTTCCAGCTAAAGCAAAACAACCTTCTTGCCTGACATCCTAGCTGGTACTGATGAGCTAACTAGCTCTCACGTGACTTCACATGATTCACGGGTTTTCCGCCTCTAGGGTCAAAGGTCCCCGTCTGTAAATTTCCACTTATGCTACACAGTGTTGTCAATAATCTATGCTACCATAGACTGGATAATGATACTATTTTCAGATATGATGGAGTGGGATATTTTAATCCAAGGAAGAGTTCACAGGTGCTATAACATTGATCTTAGTCAAAAGTATTCATCTATACATGTATATAATTCTCATATAGGTGCTAGAAAAGCAGTGGAGAGTCAACCATCAGTATTTATTAATACACATAAAGTTAATGAAATTATTTTTATCACTTCATTAATACACATGAAATTTATGAAAATTATCTACCATTAATACACATAGGCAATTATATATAAGATTTGGCACTAATAACCCACCAGGGTTGATATGCCATTAAACAATCTAACATCCAACCAGCCAACCAACCAACCAACAACCAAACAAAACTTATCAATGAAAATCAGTTATTATAAAAACTATACCATTAAAGATAAGTAGATGAAAACAGTATTTTGAAGTGTATGAATTTTAAAATTTCTTAAAAAAATAAATACAAATAAAAACAAACAATTATTTTAAACTTAATAAATTTGAAAAAAATATATTTAATAAATTTTCATGGGTACAGATATTACATTTCAAAACTAGGCAGAAGTGTTAAACATGGATACTTTGATTTTTGACTGAGTGCACAGATATTACACTTTAAATATATATAAATATCCTTGTATCTTAGCATTAACAATTGACAATGAGGAAAAAATACTTTTATTACATAGACAATTATAATAAATCACATTTTCTTGTATTGAGAGATTAATAGTTGTTTAAACGGAAACCAAACAAGTTTAATGTAATCCATATATATATAAAATGCAATGGATATCCATTGAATCCACATTGTATATACATATATAATATATGTGGGTGTATATATATATATATTATATATATATATATATATATATAAACACATCATTTGTAAATGCTTTTTTCATGAATTAAAAGAAAAGCTCAATACCAGTGAGTAGAACAGGATAAAACCTGAAATAAATGTAATATTTACTCACCCCTCTCTGGCAAGTCTCATTACTGTCAGTTTTATATACTTAAAAAGAAATACATCGTCAGAAGAAAAACACTACCCCAAAATGAATTAACAAAAAATTATATCATGATCCCTAAATACTTAAATTCTATTTAATATTTGTAGACAAATTTAGAATTAACCTTAAAAAATAAGATGAAGTGAAAAAAAAAGTTGTTAAATTGTTTTCCAATTGGAAAATACTTAAAAATATATCAAACTTCTTATTGAATGAAATATCTTTAAAAAACATTTAAAGATTTTCATAAATGTGAACACTAATCCTTATGTTTTAATCTTAAAATCTAAATAAAATAAACACAACCTGATAATAGACTAGGGCCCAAAACTAATTAGGATTAACAAATTAATAACGCAACGTTTATGTGTCAATTTTCATTCATTCACACACACACACAAACGCACACACACACAACACACACACATGCACAATATGTATATTTGTGGTGTAAACTTTTAGATAGTTGCACAGATACTACAACTCAGAGTTTTGCAGAGTGATCAGATATGAACTCTGATCCTTAATTCTTATTAATCTTCCTCAAAAACAAATTTGACACAAGGTCAGTTCAACATGAAGGGTCTCTGACACCTATGTGTGGACCAATCTTGTGACATAAAGGTATCACACTACTATTCTGATCCTCTCTTTATAGTGTAACCATTGTGTTGGAATCTCCAAGAGTGTTTCCCACCCCACATTCCACCAGAAAGAGAGTGTCTGAAGAACATTATTTTCTTGGATCATAGCCAAGAGTCAGCTATACTAAATCCAGGTATATGGAGATATTCTAACCTTAGAGCACACAATTTACAGAAGTGCTGATCCATATATAAATATCTGTCGTTTTTATGAGTATAATGCTAGTTTGCAAAAATATATATAATAAAGGTATTTAATCAAAATGAATAAAATGAAATAAAATAACATCTCTTCTGCAAACAAAAAAAAAGAAAAAAGAAATAGCACAAATATATACATACAGTTGTACTTATTTTTGCATGGCTTACCTATTTGTTTTGTTTTTAGTTCAGAGTTTTAATAATGGTTAGAGTTTGGTAATAAGTAATAATAATATTATCCATTTTGTACAATGTTCACTAAATAATAAAAACTTGTATAGGTTTAAAAAAAATAAAAAGTATGTTATCTTATTTATAGATAATAATCAGATTCCATATATTATATATATATTATATATATTATATATGTATAGTGTAAATGGTGCTTTGACCTCAAAACCATGACTGGCCCCTGAGTCATCATTTGATAAAAGAAATGGTTGACCATACTGTTGTTGTTTTTCAGCAGACATGAGATTATATATATTTTGCCACAAGTCCACTGAAATAATTTATAGAAGAGCTATAGCTTCTACTTTTCTTAGTCAGGTTAAGAAATTTTTTTAACACCTCCTTGTACTATATAATATATAATATATATATATATATTAATATATATATATATATAGGTTATGTGCATATATAAATATATATAAATATATCAAAACATATATATATATATGTGCAGACACACACATATGCGCATATTATATATATATGCACATATGTATGTTATTATAATATTTATATATATATATCTGGTAAGTCTATTTCTTCAGTGAAATTTATATATATATATAATATATATATATAAGTAAAGTATACGTAAAAGAATTAGAGTGAGATTGGTGGACAAATGAACAAACTAGACAAGTAATATGTAGGAGATATATTTCAACAGCATTAGCTCAGCTTTCATCAGTGAACGGTGAAAGTATATCTCCTAACATATTACTTTCAGAGTTTTTGTTCCTGTCCGCACACTTCTCCCTCCTATATTTTTTACATATTCTGTCGGATTTACTCTAATCCTCCTATCTCATATATATTATATTATATATATATATATAGTAATATATATTATAATATAACACAATTCCAATATAGCGGTCTGATAAAACTTAATAGGTATAGCACCGATGCCTGTGGGTAGAATAGATCTATAACCAACAGTGGCTGATTTTAAGCCTTTTCTTTAACAATATATATATATATATATATATATACTATATATAATATGCACACACAAATAACATTTATAATATAAAAAAAAAAATATGGACATATGTATGCATATATATATATATATTGTGTGTATATATAATGTTCAATGTGATACATTTCATATATATATATATATATATATATATATATATATATATTATGTATATATATAATTAGAATATTTTTGGCAAACCTATTCATGTGATATTTCCAATTATCTGAAAAATATAGCAGTTCCATTGAAAACAATGAAGTGTAAATGACCATGATACAAGAGCTATACATAACAATAGAGGTCTAGCGAACCTGACAATAATACGCTCAGCAGCTACATTTATAATAAATATAAGAATGAATCTGATCATGTAAGATGATTATAAGGTTTATCATTTCAAAAACAATGTGCATTTGACAAAAAATCACTGGTTTGATATAAAGTATGCACTCTTTTCAGAGAGAATATCAACAAACACTACTATGACTACTAAATATTGAATGCTATGAGCGCCAAACGACAAAAGATACCGGAAAAGGATCAATACGTTCTTATGCTAATTAAAAACACTGTGCATTGAAATTGAACAACAGAGATTAAAGTTAGCTTCCTTTAACAATATTGGTCATGTTTTTTCTCAATTCTTCACTATAGCATCAGTCATTATTGGGGATTCAAATACAGAGTGCTCAAAAAACGATACAAACCATAATTCTTGACAACTAGTATTTAAAACTATTTTTAATTATTTGCAAAATCTAAACATGGTAGTTATAAACACTCAATCAGCAAAGATAGCTTCTTAGAAATTTTCTATTTGCCAGAACTATCTGTGTACTATGAAACGTCAATTAGATCTAATGAAAGAAAAAGGCTTCATGCTAAAAAGCAAGTGATACCGCCAGCAGAAAACTATTAAAGATGTGGACTATGTACGATTGATCCTAAGCACTTCCAGTGAATAACACTGCACAAGCTGAATCACTGCTGCATAGCCCAGAGAAGGCAGCAAGTGGGCATTGGCTTCGCATGTGAATTCGGATTAAAAGAAATGTTTTCATGTGTTACAATCAAGAATGGAGAACATCTACACACTAGACAAAAGTAAACCAATTCACATACTTAAGGTAGTAATATCTGCATCTAACAGAAAGTAATGTATATGCACATAGAAGGCATGGACAGCAAAAGAAAGATTATCAGTCATATGGAAATTGAATTTCTCTGATAAACAGAGCAAGAATTCTTCCAAGCTTGTAGCCATGTCAGTAGCTACTGTATTGGCGCACCAACTAGACTCAAAAGAAATGCTTCCAGAAAAGCTAGATAACAATACAAGGCTACCTGCATGTGGGGTTGAGCAAAGTTTGGAAGCAGCAACCTCACAAAGGGCAGGTGTAAGGCTACCTACCTCCTATTAAATACAAACCAATCCAGGTAAGATGAACTGGACCACTGCTGGGGAAGGTAGTTTAGCCTTCACCTGCCCTTTTGTGAGGTGGCTGATTCCAAACTTTGCTCAACCCACATGCCAGTAAGGCCTTGTAATTGTTATCTAGCTTTTTTCTGGAAGCATTTTTTGAGTCCTAGTGGTGAGGCCATAACAGTAGCAGCTGACAATGGCTACAGCTTGGAAGAAATTCTTTGCTCTGTTTTATCAGAAGAAAATTAATTTCCAAATATGACTGGATAATCTTTCTTTAGCTGGTCATGCCTTTTCTAGTGCAGTATTTACATTAACTTTCTGTAGATGGATATTACTACCTAAGTATGTGAATTGGTTTACTTTTTGTCTAGTGTGTAGATTGTCTCCATCTTTGATTGTAACACATGAAAACATCTTTTATCCGAATTCACATGGAAGCCAATGCCACTTGCTTGCCTTCTCTGGCTATGCAGCAGTGATTCAGCTTGTGGCAGGTTATTCACTGGAAGTGCTAGATCATGCTACATAGTCCACATTTTAATAGTTTCTGCTGGGTAATCACCTGCTTTTTAGCAAATGAAAAGCCTTTTCTTTCATTTAGATTCTAATGACGTTCATAGTACACAGATAGTTCTTGGCAAATAGAAAATTTCTAAGAAAGCTATCTTTGCTGATTGAGGCTGTTTATAACTACCATTTTTAGATTTGCATAATTAAAAATAGTTTAAATACTAGTTGTCAAGAATATGGTTGTATCGTTTTTGAAGCACTCTGTATTTGAAAGTCCCAATAATGACTTGATGCTATAGTGAAGAATGAAAAAAAACATGAACCATATGTTAAAGAAAGCTAACTATCTCTGTTGTTCAATTCAATGCACAGTGTTTTAATAGATAAGACGTAATGATCCTTTTTCCGGTATCTTTTTGTGTTGCGCTCATAGCATCAATATTAGTAGTCCATAGTAGTGGTTGTTGATATTCTCTCTGAAAAGAGTGCATTACATTTATACAAACAGTGATTTTTTGTCAATGCACATTGTTTTGAAATGATAAACCTATAATCATCTTTACATGATCAAGATTCATTATTATATTTATTATAGTGGTAGTGCTGAAGCGTATATTGTTCAGGTTCGTAACTCTATTTGTTATGTATAGCTCTTGTATCAGTGGTCATTTTACACTTCATTTGTTTTCAATGGACTGCTAATATTTTTCAGATAATGGAATAATTCACATGAATAGTTTGCCAAAAATATATCAAATATATAGTATAGCATATAATATATATATATATATAGTATATACTATATATAATATATTGAAATGTATACATGAAACATATATATACACACATATATATATATATATTGCATACATATGTCCATATATAATATAAATGTATGTGTGTGCCATATATATATATATATATATATATAGTAATATAATATTGGTAAAGAAAGGCTTAAAAATCAAGCCACTGTGGTTATAGATCTATTTCTACTCACAGGCATCGGTGTATACCTATAAGTTTTATCAGACCGCTATATGAATGTGTGTATATATATATATATTATATATATATATATATATATATATATATGAGGAGTAGGAGGATTAGAGGTAATCCGACAGAATATTGTAAAGATTAGAGGGAGAAGTGTGGACAGGGGAACAAACTCTGACAAGTATATGTAGGAGATATACTTCACCGTTCACTGATGAAGCTGAGCTTAATGCTGGTGAAATATATCTCCTACATATTACTTTGTCTGAGTTTTGTTCATTTGTCCACACTTCTCACTCTAATCTTTACTATACTTTACTATATATATATATATATATAATAATATAAATTCAACTGAGAAATAGACTTACCAGATATATACATATATAAATATATATATATACATACATATGTGCATTATATATATAATATATGCGCATATGTTGTGTGTCTGCACATATATATATATATGTTGATATTTATATATATTTTATATATGCACATAACTATATATATTATATATATATATATATATATATATATATATATATACAAGGAGGTGTTAAAAATTTCTTAACCTGACTAAGAAAAGTAGAAGCTATAGCTCTTCTATAATTATTTTCAAGTGGACTTGTTTGGCAAAATATATATAATCTTCATGTCCTGCTGAAAAAACAACAACAGTATGGTCAACATTTCTTTTATCAAAATGATGACTCAGGGGCCAGTCATGGTTTTGAGTCAAAGCACCATTACCACTATACATATATATATATATTTATATATATATATATATATGGAATTTGTATGTATTATCTATAAATAAGTATAACATACTTTTTTTTTTAAAACCTATACAAAGATTTTATTATTTTTAGTGGAACATTGTCAAAATGGATAATATTTATTATTACTTATTACCAAACTCTACATTATTAAAACTCTGTAACTAAAAACACAAATAGGTAGCCATGCAAAAATAAGTACAACTTATGTATATATTTGTGCATTCTTTTTTTTTTTTTTTTTGGTTTGCAGAAGAGATGTTATTTTATTTCATTTATTCATTTTTGATTAAATTTACTTTATTATATATTTTTTGCAAACTAGCATTATACTCATAAAAACGACAGGATATTTATATATGGATCAGCACTTCTGTAATTGTGTGCTCTAAGGTTAGAATATCTCCATATACCTGGATTTAGTATAGCTTACTCTTGGGCTATGATCCAAGAAAATAATGTTTCTTCAGACACTTCTCTTCTGGTGGAATGTGGGTGGGGGAACACTCTTGGAGATTCCAACACAATGGTTACACCTATAAAAGAGAGGATCAGAGTAGTGTGATACCTTTATGTCACAAAATTGGTCCACACATAGGTGTCAGAGACCCTCATGTTGAACTGACCTTGTGTCAAATTTGTTTTTTGAGGAAGATTAATAAGAATAAGGATCAGAGTTCATATCTGATCACTCTGCTAAAACTCTGAGTGTAGTATCTGTGCACTATCTAAAAAGTGTTACACACAAATATACATATTGTGCATGTGTGTGTGTGTGTGTGTGTGCGTGTGTGTGTGTGTGAATGAATGAAAATTGACACATAACGTTGGTTATTAATTTGTTAATCCTAATTAGTTTTGGCCCTAGTCTATTATCAGGTTGTGTTTTTTTTATTTAGATTTTAAGATTAAAACATAAGGATTAGTGTTCACATTTTGAAAATCTTTTAAATGTTTTTAAAGATATTTCATTCAATAAGAAGTTTTGATATATTTTAAATATTTTCCAATTGAAAACAATTTAACCAACTTTTTTTTCATTCTTCATCTTATTTTTTTAAGGTTAAGTCTAAATTTTGTCTACAAATATTAAATAGAATTTAAGTATTTTTAGGGATGCATGATATGATTTGTTGTTTTAATTCATTTTGGGGTAGTGTTTTTTCTTCTGACGATTGTATTTCTTTTTAAGTATATAAAACTGACAGTAATGAGAACTGTGCCAAGAGAGGGGTGAGTAAATATACATTTATTTCAGGTTTATCCTGTTCTACTCACTGGTATTGGATTTTTCTTTAATTCATGAAAAAGCATTTACAAATGATGTGTATTTATATATATATAATATATATATATATATATATATATACAACCCACATATATATATATGTATATACATATGTGGATTCAATGGATATCCATTGCATTTTATATATATATGGATTACATTAACTTGTTTGGTTTCCGTTTAAAACAACTATTAATCTCTCAATACAATGAAAAATGTGATTTATTATAATTTGTCTATGTAATGAAAAGTATTTTTTTCCTCATTTGTCAATTGTTAATGCTAAGATACAAGGATATTTATATATATTTAAAGTGTAATATCTGTGCACTCAGTCAAAAAATCAAAGTATCCATGTTTAACACTTCTGCCTAGTTTTGAAATGTAATATCTGTACCCGAAAATTTTATTAAATATATTTTTCAAATTTATTTAGTTTAAAATAATTGTTTGTTTTTTATTTTGTATTTATTTTTTTAAGAAATTTTAAAATTCATACACTTCAAAATACTGTTTTCATCTACTTATCTTTAATGGTATAGTTTTTATAATAACTGATTTTCATTGATAAGTTTTGTTGGTTGGTTTGGTTGGTTGGTTGGCTGGTTGATGGTTAGATTGTTTAATGGGCATATCAACCCTGGTGGGTTATTTTAGTGCCATCTTATATATATATTGCCTTTGTGTATTAATATGGTAGATAATTTTCATAATTTCAATGTGTATTAATGAAAGTGTAAAAATAATTTTCTTAACTTTATGTGTATTAATAAGATACTGATGGTTGACTCTCCACTGCTTTTCTAGCACCTTATATGAGAAATTATATACATGTATAGATGAATACTTTTGACTAAGATAATGTATACACCTGTGAACTCTTCCTTGGATTTAAAATATCCCACTCCATCATATCTGAAAATAGTATCATTAATCCAGTCTATGGTGCAATAGATTATTGACAACACTGGTGGTAGCATAAGTGGAAATTTACAAAGACGGGGACCTTTTGACCTAGAGGCGGAAAACCCGTGAATCAATGTGAAGTCACGTTGAGAGCTGTTAGCTATCAGTACCACGCCGCTAGGATTGTCAGGCAAAGAAAGGTTGTTTTTTGCTTTACCTGGAACTCACCTACACACACACTGTGTTTAGTTAGTAAGAAAAGTTAGTTAGAAATTAAAAGGTTTTTAAAAGAAGCAGTATGGCATTGTTGGTTGATGCATACATTAGTTAGAAAGATCGGCCAACAAGAAGAAGAAGAAAAGAAAATGAATTGAGAAATGAAGAACCAATAAATAGAATCCAACATGGCGACCATGACAAGAAAGATGGACTAGGCAGTCAGATAGCACAAAGAAGAAAGAAAAGTAAGTTTATGCATCTTATCTTCTGTCTACCTGTTTATCTCTCTTCCCTCTTACCTAAGAGAACATTATGTAGTATGCCCGCAACATGACCATGTGGGTGTGTAAACACATTCCCACTGTTTGACTTGGGCTGTAGAAATATGCTGGCTGCAACCTGTTGGCAGTGGTGGTGACCCCAATATACCTGAGGATAGAATTGTGGTAAGGTGAATGGTCTGGTAAGTAAGTGGTCCTATGACAATGCAACACTCCAACTTTGGCCCCTACTTGGCCTAGACAGGAGAGGCTCCATCCAATCATTAGCTGGTCATGTCAAGCCATTAGCAATCTATATGATTGTCCCAACCCAATATTGCTTTTCAAATTGCTCTCATGGCAACACCAACCCTTTTTATCAATAATAGGTGCTAGAAGACAAGAGAGTTCACAGATTGCTATAGCACAGATCCTAGTCAGAAGTATTCATCTACATGTATATAATTCTGTTTTTATATGATACTAATAACATAATAATAATGGACTAGTCCTTCATTTTAAATTGGTCATTTTCTAATTTTTTCAGTTTCAATCTCATAGAAGGCAGTGAATCACTGCATCAGTTCCACCAAAAGCGGATTAACTTGAATTCATTGTGACCCCTGCCAAAACCCCCGTTAGTGACATTCAGTAAGCAGAGAGGAAATAACTCCCTTTTCAAGACTTTGTGCAAGAAATATTGCCGGCAGTGAAAATTCCAACAACCAGAACTACAAAAGTGGAACAACTACAATGTTTAGTTCTTTCTGGGACAGGTTTAAAGCCCAAGCAATATGAATGAAAATAAAATCATCAAGATGATAGAAATGTTGCTCTTAACCAATAATAAAACATATGTTTGGAATGCAGCTAAGAAGAAAATAGAATATTGTCAAATTTTGCTGATTTTTTTTTTTCTCAGATAGGGCCTAATAGATTTGCTATTTTTCTTTTAACTAACTTAACAAGCTGCCTTTAGTGACCAATTAAGTCTTATGATGAGTCCCTTCTATTTAATGTGATTTTATGTTTATGCATTTCTTACATAGATAAATAAATACAGGTTTGGTTTCTTTGTTTTAATGGCAATATCAACCATCAATGGGTTATTTAATGCCAAAGCCATCCTTGTAAACAGCATAATTGGTGGGGGGTGAGGGGTTTTCCCAATACCTTTCTCAGGATATTTGTCTGAATGTAAACATTTTATTTTAACATAGATTAATTGGAGTTCTAACTAGCTAGTAACATTAGCCATTAATGCACAGGGACTCTAAATAAGGGGAAGTACTCTATTATTACCTTCAATAGTTATCTCCTTTTAGGATTTAATTGATTTGGATTGAACACAAACACAGTCCCTCCCACCCATCATATTATCATAATTTATCAGTTACCGATTGGAAATAGAAATATTTCATTCTTCAAGCTCGAGAAATTTTAATGCTATTGCTTTTACAGAAATCCTGCTAACAATGTGCTATTTTTCTGTGTTACCATAATATACAATAAAAATTGTATCTTTTATATTATAGATTGCCCAGATACAAAATTTGTTTTTCATATTTTTCTCTTTTTATTAAAACTATTTAATTTTAGACAATAATATTTTTTTCATCTTATTTTTTAGTTTCCTAATTTCATCCAATCAATTTACAGCCATCAATAAGCAACGAGAATCAGAATAAAGAATAAGTTCTGATAAGATTTGAACTTGCATACCTTTGGCTTCAAGAAAGTCTGTTTAACCATTATCACTTAGCCTCTCATGACCCTGTTGATTGAACAAGGAAGAAATTCTAAGCAACCAGAGGTCCAGAAAAAATGAGTACTTCTGGGACAGGTAATAAAAGCCCACAGTATATGAAGAAAAATGAAAAAATCACCAGCTGATGAAATGTGGCTCTTACCAAATAGATAAAACATGTTTGGATATGAAGCCAAGAAAGAAAAAATAAAATATGCTACTTTTTGCTAAAGTTTTTTGTTTTGTTTTATTCATCAGCTGGATTTTTATTTGAATGTTCATTGTAAAAGAAAATTTTGAATAGGTGGTGAAAAGAGAAAACATTTTACATGAACCGTAGAGAATAACAAATTTACCATTTAAACTCTAAAATGCATCAGGAATTTATTCTTTATTTTTATTTAAACTTTTTCCAAGTGACAATGAAATGTATGTCAGAATTGTTTGCAATGGAAAGCAAGCAAAAATTAAGATGAAGGGAAAATATGAAATGTCTTCCCCTAGCAATTTACCCAAGGGCAAGAAGGGCTAGATTAAACCTTTCACCAGGAATTAATGTGAAGTGAAATGTAAACAGCCTTGTCCTGATATAAACTTGGTTTGTTTGATTGGTTTACTTTCTTTGTTTAATAGCATATCAACGCTTCATGGGTAATTCAAATCCAAAGCCACCCTTGTAGAAGAAACAGTAGTGGTACTTATTTAAACCCATAACTGTGGGGATGAAAGGGTTTATATGTTTTCAAGGGTATTAGTCCTGAAAGTGAAAGTAATAGTATGACTGGAGTTCAAACTCACTCAATTATGATGTTGCAGTCGCTGCACATTAGCCATACACAGAGGGAATCCCCCTCTTTGGCTTGTCAAATCTATTTCTCATGACAATAACATACAGCTCTATGTATTCCTTATATACAAGGGTCATTGCACTAAAATAAGGGGAATTTTTGTGTAAAAAGCAAAATGCATTTTTTTTCAAAATTATTTTCTATAAATCTAATTCTGCATTGTCAGAACTTTGGTTTATAGCAAAAATTATTTTATTTTACTAAAATATTTGTTTTGAGGCTATTCAAAATGGCAAAAATCAAACAGAGTGATTCGAACTTAAACAGAAGATTTGTCATATTTTTGGTTGCTGAGAAGTGTAAACCATGTGAAATTTAAAGAAGATATGTGTAATTGTGGTACAGAGAAATCATATTTTAGTCAAAAATATGTAATTTAAAAATGAGCTAACATGAGTTTTCTCACAACAAGCCAGGAGTAGAAACACACCTGACTCTCCTCTACAGAAAAAAGTTACTGGCACAGCAGTTAGTAAAGAAAGGTTATGTCTATTGATTTCTTTGAAAAAAAGGTGTAATTTTAAACAATATTTCACCTTATTTTATTGAATGACTCTCTATACAATCATGTTTAATTATGTAATATTATATCTTGTTAGCCACTCCAGGACAATCTCTGATTTTTACTGCCTTTATCACTATCTAGACAACTGTGTATATCAATACAACCCAGTGGCTTAACATTTTTAAAAAGTTTGTTAAATTGACCTTGAGTTATGCCAAGGTCTCTGTCAACAGTTGACACTTGGTAAACAAAGATATTTTACATTTAAAAGGAATTTTTCAAAAATTAAAATCCAAAATGTCATTGCTTGAGTTGGACTAATTATAAACAGGAACTCAATTTCATCAGGTAACAGAAGGAGAGATAAAGAGAGAGTCTAAAAGGGGTCAGTAATATTAATGAAAGAAACATCAAAAAAAATATAGAATAAAAGATTGTCCTTCAATACACTGTATCTCAAAGTGAAACTGTGACTTAAATTCCTCTTTCCACTAAACTTTAGAAAAAATAACATCAAAATTTTGTGGCTGCTGCTTTGTTTCGCCTAACACCTAATGGTCAATCTGATCAATCCTGTCACAGACACAGATGCTATACTATTAACATCATCAATTGCCTGAAATCTTTATCTTCTTGTTCTTAAGCCTATGCCATGATTATTCTATTTTTTCTAAAGTAGAAATCTAATGGGACATCGACCTTCATCAATTAGGTTAGATCGGTCAGAGAATTAATCTCTGCTCTATTTCATTGATGTCACTTTTTATGTCATGGTGGTTAAAGTTAAGAAATTTTATTCCAAATAAAGTATTAAAATTAATATTCAAAATCAATTTACAAGAAATTAAATTATACAAATTATGTTAAAATATTAGGATAGAATAATGAAAAATATAAAATAAAATACTGAATGACATATGAACATGTTGGGTTATCATTGTAACAGCAATTCCATAAGAAATGCTTCTACGATATGAAAGATTCTAATAAAAACATTTCCATAATTATATTCAGAAATTTTAAGGTTAAAAATGATGTATAGTAATGAAAATAAACACCCTACAAAACTATCATTCAGTTTCAAAATTGGGCTGAATACATTCATACATAATACATACATACATACATGCATGCATAAAATCTTATTGAGGAATTTAGTTTGTGGTGGAATACCTACATCTCTAATAATATATTAGAAATGATGAATATAGAACTGATATGAATAAATATATTTTAGTTAGTATAAAAAGTTTTCAAAATCTTTACAAGTAGTTATTTGTCTAAATTTATAGCATCATTATTCATTCATTAAATATTTCCCTAACTTTCTATGACTATACTATTGCTTTTACTTAAATTCTATCATAAGGTTTTCATTTGATTGAACTTCTGGAATTGGTAGTAGACAATAAATGTTGTAAGGTTAAAAACCAACTGAA
>CM042151.1:18620952-18670952 GCA_023376005.1 Doryteuthis pealeii
CAACATTTTTCTACACACACACACACACACACATATATATATATATATATTATATATATATATATATTTGGGTGGAATTGGTGTATGAATCACCAAAAGCTTTTACCATGAGCGCTTTCTGTACTACTTAGTGCCATTATCAGGTGTGGAACTGGTGAGATGTTTCCATTGTTGTTTTTAAACAAACAGTAGCAGTAGGAATTAATGGGAGGAGGGGCTCACAAGTTTATAAGATATTAAAAAGATGGCCAGACAGTTAGAAAGGATCAAACGAAAACTCGTCAGACAAGAATTGTCCATTGAGTTCAACAAAACATGTTTAAAAGAAAAATGCGGCCAAAAATATACTTGCAATACATTTCCATTCTAAAATCATTAGTCATGCATTTATATATATATATTATATATATATATATATATATATATATATATATATATATATACATGGCTAATGATTTTAGAATGGAAATGTATTGCAGGTAATTTTGATATAGAAATGGATTGATTGTCAGGAAAAAAAAGGGATTGTCATTTGTCAGATATTAATACAATAATTACAGACAGATTAGGGATATTACATGGCAATTGCCTTGGAATATTATGATTATGAGGTAAATACAATGCTAATGATTTTACTATATAAATACATTGAAAATCAAGAAGAAATAATTTTTCTGGTGTCAGGTATTAATGCAAGTGTTACTGACAGGAAAAGGCTATTATATATATAATATATATTATATATATATATATATAAATAAAAGTCTTCAGGGTGGCCTAAAGTTGGTATTAGCCAGACAGGTAGGGAGTCTATCCTCTTTTCACTTGCGTTAGTCCAAGGAGATTGTTTTTTGCATCTGCGGTGGACCACCAAACCAACCATCAGTTCCTCACTTTATTGCACAGATCTCTGTTATACCCATATGCTGAGTTGGTGAGGGCTGACTGAGCTAAACTGACCCTAATATATATATATATATATATATATAATATATATATTATATATATATACATATATGTATAATAATATATATATATATAGCACTTTCTCTATTTACCATACTTAATACCTGAATATATGAATCCTCTATAGTTGTAAATATACATAGAAGAACACATAAGCTAGAAAACATATCATTTATGTTATGCACTCATATTGTGTAACCCAATGAAATTGATAGTTAAGCTGTGAGACAAGACAAATTATCATCATAGAATGAAAGAACATAACACTCCTGATATTTGCTGAATGCAATTGTTCGTTTAAATGATTTCATTTATTTATGCTTTCCCCTCTCCCCTGCCACCCCCCCACCACCACTTTTCCCAGACACGCCAATTACTCTTGTTGTTTCTATTATAAATTGGTTTGCATTGTATGAGCCTGTCAAAGTTAATTACTTCTATTACCTGGCTCAATGTTCTCTTTTCCAGCATTGGAAAGGGGAAGGGTGCGAGAGAGGATTATTATATTTCACCATCTCACTACTACACCCCCCCATTACACCTGCAGAGTTGCAAACTTCATTAGTGGGGAGAAAAAAAAAGAAAACAAATGAATAAAAAAAGGAATAAATACCTAAACATTTGAAAACTTGATATATGAAATGCAAATGGATGCAAAAAACAAAACAAAACAAAAAATATGAAAAACTGATTTAGTTGTCCTGAGATTCATCAATTTCTTTGGTGACAATTATAAGAAAGAAGTTGGATGTTTCCATTTAGATAGCTAAAATATATTGAATTACACATGCACACACACACACATACAGACATACAGAAACAAACACAGACACACACACACACACACCACACACACGCACACACACACACAATAATGCTAATTTAAATGATAAATTGCTAGGAGAATCTTTGAATCTTTTCGCTAGTCAAAAAAGATCAACCTGTCCATCATTATTTGCTAAGTTTAGCTAAGTCTGGTACAAAGCCAACGCACTATTTAAAGATTTATCAATAAAAAGCTAATTTAAATGACATCATGCTAAAAAGAAATAACGATAGGTGGCTTAGCAACATGCTTAAGGAATAAAGGGATAATTCCATGTCAAATCATCCAGGCCATGTCACCCACCCCCCTTCAATTTTTCTGAAATTTTATCCAAGTGTGGACTGTGTTAAAGTTAGACATTCCCCAAAATTTGAGCTTTCATTCCAAAAATTGGCAGAGTTATGTTGATTTTTAGCTCTCAAAATTTGGTGGTGTTCACAAAAAATGGCGACTTTTTGTAATTTATTTTTGTCTGTAAAAAGAGTTCTAGTGCTTCCCTACACCTAGAATTCGGTTTATAAGAGTATTTTAGCTCAAGGAATCCAAAAATGCTATAAAAATGTCTTAAAGTCAACCAATTTTAAGTTATTGATGATTTCTGATTTTTTATCAATATCTCAATGTGGCAACATTTTTTTCTATTAAATTCAAAAAAGTTGCCATTTATCTTGATCCCCCTCAAATTTGGAGAGCAAAATCGACATAACTCTGCAATTTTTAGAATTGTCTAACTTTAACATAGTCCACACCTGTACACAATTTGAGAAAAATTGAAGGGGGTGGGTGACATGGCCTGAATGATTTGACATGGAATTACCCAAATATATATTGACCACTCCTGTAAAGATCAGTTTTTTTAAGTGGAGTTTAACAGATTTGAATTCTATTTTACCAAGTGTTGGAATGAAAAAAGTTAGATGCATACCTTTATCCAATTCCTACAATGATAACCCCATGAGCACATCCAATGCATAAAGTATACAATAATATCATAGTAGTAGTGAGTCATCAGGGTGGCCTAAAGTCAGTATCAGCCAATCAGTGAGGGAGTCTATTCACTTTTCACTAGCGCTAGACCAAGGAGATTGTTTTTGCAGCTGAGGTGGAGCGCCACACTACCATCAGCTCCTTACTTTACCGCACGGATCCCTGATGACTCACTACTACTATGATATTATTGTATACTTTATGCATTGGATGTGCTCATGGGGTTATCATTGTAGGAATTGGATAAAGGTATGCATCTAACTTTTTTCATTCCAACACTTGGTAAAATAGAATTCAAATCTGTTAAACTCCACTTAAAAAAACTGATCTTGTACAGGAGGTGGTCAATATATATTTGGGTAATTCCATGTCAAATCATTCAGGCCATGTCACCCACCCCCTTCAATTTTCTCAATTGTGTACAGGTGTGGACTATGTTAAAGTTAGACAATTCTAAAATTGGCAGAGTTATGTCGATTTTTTGCTCTCCAAATTTGAGGGGGATCAAGATAATGGCAACTTTTTGTAATTTAATAGAAAAAAATGTTGCCACATTGAGATATTGATAAAAAATCAGAAATCATCAATAACTTAAAATTGGTTGACTTTAAGACATTTTTATAGCATTTTTGGATTCCTTGAGCTAAAATACTCTTATAAACCGAATTCTGGTGTAGGGAAGCACTAGAAACTCTTTTTACAGACAAAAATAAATTACAAAAAGTCGCCATTTTTTGTGAACACCACCAAATTTTGAGAGCTAAAAATCAACATAACTCTGCCAATTTTTGGAATTGAAAGCTCAAATTTTGGGGAATGTCTAACTTTAACACAGTCCACACTTGGATAAAATTTCAGAAAAATTGAAGGGGGTGGGTGACATGGCCTGGATGATTTGACATGGAATTATCCCTTTATTCCTTAAGCATGTTGCTAAGCCACCTATCGTTATTTCTTTTTAGCATGATGTCATTTAAATTAGCTTTTTATTGATAAATCTTTAAATAGTGCGTTGGCTTTGTACCAGACTTAGCTAAACTTAGCAAATAATGATGGACAGGTTGATCTTTTTTGACTAGCGAAAAGATTCAAAGATTCTCCTAGCAATTTATCATTTAAATTAGCATTATTGTGTGTGTGTGTGCGTGTGTGTGTGTGTGTGTGTGTGTGTGTCTGTGTTTGTTTCTGTATGTCTGTATGTGTGTGTGTGTGCATGTGTAATTCAATATATTTTAGCTATCTAAATGGAAACATCCAACTTCTTTCTTATAATTGTCACCAAAGAAATTGATGAATCTCAGGACAACTAAATCAGTTGTTTTCATTTTTTTGTTTTGTTTTGTTTTTTGCATCCATTTGCATTTTCATATATCAAGTTTTCAAATGTTTAGGTATTTATTCCTTTTTTTATTCATTTGTTTCTTGTTTTTTTTCTCCCACTAATGAAGTTTTGCAACTCTGCAGGTGTAATGGGGGGGGGTGTAGTAGTGAGATGGTGAAATATAATAATCCTCTCTCGCACCCTTCCCCTTTCCAATGCTGGAAAGAGAACATTGAGCCAGGTAATAGAAGTAATTAACTTTGACAGGCTCATACAATGCAAACCAATTTATAATAGAAACAACAAGAGTAATTGGGCGTGTCTGGGAAAAGTGGTGGTGGGGGGGTGGCAGGGGAGAGGGGAAAGCATAAATAAATGAAATCATTTAAACGAACAATTTGCATTCAGCAAATATCAGGAGTGTTATGTTCTTTCATTCTATGATGATAATTTGTCTTGTCTCACAGCTTAACTATCAATTTCATTGGGTTACACAATATGAGTGCATAACATAAATGATATGTTTTCTAGCTTATGTGTTCTTCTATGTATATTTACAACTATAGAGGATTCATATATTCAGGTATTAAGTATGGTAAATAGAGAAAGTGCTATATATATATATATATATATACATATATGTATATATATATATATATATATATATATATATATATATATATATATATTAGGGTCAGTTTAGCTCAGTCAGCCCTCACCAACTCAGCATATGGTATAACAGAGATCTGTGCAATAAAGTGAGGAACTGATGGTTGGTTTGGTGGTCCACCGCAGATGCAAAAACAATCTCCTTGGACTAACGCAAGTGAAAAGAGGATAGACTCCCTACCTGTCTGGCTAATACCAACTTTAGGCCACCCTGAAGACTTTATTTATATATATATATATATATATATATATATATATATAATAGCCTTTTCCTGTCAGTAACACTTGCATTAATACCTGACACCAGAAAAATTATTTCTTCTTGATTTTCAATGTATTTATATAGTAAAATCATTAGCATTGTATTACCTCATAATCATAATATTCCAAGGCAATTGCCATGTAATATCCCTAATCTGTCTGTAATTATTGTATTAATATCTGACAAATGACAATCCCTTTTTTTCCTGACAATCAATCCATTTCTATATCAAAATTACCTGCAATACATTTCCATTCTAAAATCATTAGCCATGTATATATATATATATATATTATATATATATATATATATAATATATATATATAAATGCATGACTAATGATTTTAGAATGGAAATGTATTGCAAGTATATTTTGGCCGCATTTTTCTTTTAAACATGTTTTGTTTGAACTCAATGGACAATTCTTGTCTGACGAGTTTTCGTTTGATCCTTTCTAACTGTCTGGCCATCTTTTTAATATCTTATAAACTTGTGAGCCCCTCCTCCCATTAATTCCTACTGCTACTGTTTGTTTAAAAACAAACAATGGAAACATCTCACCAGTTCCACACCTGATAATGGCACTAAGTAGTACAGAAAGCGCTCATGGTAAAAGCTTTGGTGGATTCATACACCAATTCCACCCAAATATATATATATATATATATTATATATATATATATGTGTGTGTGTGTGTGTGTGTAGAAAAATGTGGCAGGCATGTGTGTAACGGTAGGAATCATGGAAATGGACTCATCGATGTGAGTCAAATCCTTTGATTGAAGCCTGTATGCTTCACATAGTAGCTAATACACCTGGGTAAAGGTATGAATCCGACAACTCTTCTCTCCAGGTATGTCGGTAAATATAGTACAGACTGGGAATCTTTTTTAACCATGGCTAGGTAACCTTGTTGTATGAGAGGAGTGCAGAAAGACACAAGGGTCAATTTTTAAGCGAGTTAACAGGTTTAATTACTGAGTTTTTTCTCTTAAGAAACAGGTACCTACCATGGTTGTTTAAAGATCCAGTCTGTTACTATTATTTACCCCATACCTGGAGAGAGAGTTGTCGGGATCATACCTTTCCCAGGGCTTGTATTTAGCACTATGTGAACATGCATACCAGCTTCATCAAGGATTGAACCACATCGAATTGAGTCATTTCTATGATTCTAACCATTACACACATGCCTCCAAACATTTTTTCTACAACACACAGCACACACACACATTATATATATATAATAGATATATATTTATATATTATAGTTATATTATTGGTTGGGAAAAAATTGGTGTATTGAATCCACCAAGCTTTACCATGATGCGCTTTCTGTACTACCTTAGTGCCAATTTATCAGTGTGGAACTGGATTTGAGATGTTTCATGTTGTTTTTTTTAATACAACAAACAGTAGCGCAGTAGGAATTAATGGAGGAGGCTCACAAGTTTATAAGATTAATTAAAAAAAGATGGGCCCAGGACAGTTAGAAAGGAGCAAACGGAAATAAAACTCGTCAGACAAAGAATTTGTCCATGAGTTCAAAAAAAAACATGTTTTTTTTAAAAAGAAAAAAAAATTGGCGGGCCAAAATATACTTGCAATACATTCCATTCTAAAAATCATTATCGCATTTATATATATATATTATATATATAATAATATAGTTATATTATAATATATATATACATGGCTAAATGGATTTTTAGAATGGAAATTGTATTGCAGATCAATGTGGTAATTTTGATGATAGAAATGGGTATGATATGTTCATGAAAAAAAAAAAAAAAAAAAAAAAAAAAAAAAGGAAAAAAAAAAAAAAGGATTGTGCATTTTGTCAGATTATTAATACAATAATTACAGAACAGATTAGGGATAATTAACATGGCATTTGCCTTGGAATATGTATTTATTATTTGAGGTAAATACAATGCTAATGATTTTACTATGATTAAATACATGGAAATCAAGAGAAAGAAATTTAAAATTTTTCTGGTTGTTCAGGTATTTTTAATTGCAAAAGTGTACTGACAGGGAAGAAAAGGCTCTATTATATATATATATATATATATATATAATATATTATAATAAAGTCTTCAGGGGTCGCCCCTAGAAGTTGGTTAATTGGCCAGATCAGGTAGGGAGTCATTCCGTCTTTTCACTTTGCGGGCGTTAGTAACCAAGTGGAGGATTGTTTTTTTTTGCACTTGCGGTGACCACCAAACCAACATCAGTTCCTCACTTATTGGCACAGATCTCTGTTATAACCATATGCTGAGTTTGAGGGCTGACTGAGCTAACATGACCCTAATATAATTATATATATAATATATATATATATATATATATATATATATCATATATGTACTTATATATATATATATATATAAGCCTTTCTCTATTTAACCAGACTTAATACTGGAATATATGAATCTCTATATTTGTTGTAAAATCATAAAGAACACAATATGCTAGAAAAAATATCATTTATGTGTTTTATGCACTTCATATTGTGTGTGTTAACCCAATGAAATTGATAGTTTTTAACTGTGAGACAGACAAATTATCATCATAGAAGGTAGAAATAAAACATAACACTCTGATATATGGCTGAATGCAAATTGTTCGTTTTAAATGTAATTCATATTTATTATGCATCCCTCGTCCCCTGCCACCCCCACCACCACTATTTCCACGACAACGCTCCAATTACTCTTAGTTTGTTGTTATCATATGTAAATATAAAATTGGTTTGCATTGTATGAGCCTTGTCAAAGGTTAATTACTTCTATTACCTAGCTCAATGTTCTCTTTCCAGCATGGGGGAAGGGAAGGGTGGCGGAGAAGGATTATATTATATTTCACCATCTCACTACTACAACCCCCCCCATTACAACTAGCAGCAGTTGGCAAAACTTCAATTAGTGGGGAGAAAAGACAGAAAAAAAAAAAAAAAAAAAAGAAAACAAATGAATAAAAAAAAAAAGGAAAATAATAATAAATACCCTAAACATTTGAAAACTGATATATGAAAATGGCAAATGAATGCAAAAAAAAAACAAAAACCAAAACAAAAAAAAAAAAATTGAAAACAACTGATCTTTATATTGTCCTGAGATCATTCAATTTATCTTGGTGACGACATTTATTTAAGAAGAATAGAAGTTGGATGTTTCCATTAGATAGCTTAAAATATTATTGAATTACACAATGCACAAACAACAACACATACAGACATACAGAAAAACCAACACAGACACCACATACACACACAACACACACTACATCGCACACACACACACAATTAATGCTAATTTAAATGATTAACAATGCTAGGAGAAGAATCTCTTGAATCTTTCGGCTATGTCATGGCTTTCAAAAAAAAAAAAAAATGAATCAACCTGCCATCAATAGTTGCCTAGTTTTTAGACTAAGTCTGGTACCAAAGCCAACGCACTATTTAAAGATATCATTAAAAAGCTAATTTTAAAAATGACATTGTCCATCTAAAAAGAATAACGATAGTGGCTTAGCAACCCATTGCCTTAAAGGAATAAAAATTAATTAAATAAAGGGGATTAATTCCATGTCAAATCATTCCAGCCATTCACCACCCTTCATTTTTCTGAAATTTTATCCCAAAGTGTGACTGATTGCGTTAAAGTTAGACATTCCCGTCACAAAACAATATGTTATGGTTCTTGTGCTCTTCACATTCCAAAATGCGCAGCTTATCGTTGCTCTAGGATTTTCAGCTCCATCCCAAATTTCGGTGTTTGTACAAAAAATGTGCGCGTGTACTTAATTTTGTTAATTATTTTTGTTCTGTTTAAAAAGTTCTCAGTGCTATCCTATCAGCCTGAGGAATTCTGCTGGTCTGTATAAGAGTATTTTATGCTCCAAGGAATTCGCCAAAAGAATGCTATGTAAATGAAACTGTCTTTTAAAGCGTCAACAAATTTAAGTTATTGGAATAAATCTGTAAAGAATTTCCTATCAAGATCTCAATTGTGGCAACGATTTTTTTCTATTGATAATTACAAAAAGTTGCCTATTTCTATCTTTGACTCTCCCCTCTCCTTCAAATTTGGACGATAGAAAAAAAATCGACCTCATAAACTCGGCCAATTTTTTTAGAATTGTCAACTTTAAAACATAAGTCCACACCCTGTACACAATGCGGAATACAATTTGAAAAAGGCGGTCGGTCGCAATAATCGGGTGACTGTACATGTGCCGCTGACGTAATGATATCGCTCTTGAACATGGATCTACCAAATACATGATCATCTGACTCCACCTGCGGACCAGATCACAGCTCTTTTACTTAAGTTGACTGGTAGGCTTTAGTCACATACGAATTTTCGAGCCTGATATTACTGCTTAGTGTATTACCTGTAAGTTGGTCTCGGAATCGAAAAAAACAAGTTTTAGATGCACCTTTCATCTAATTCTACTCTCTCTACAATCGATAACTCCCATCCGAGCACATATCCGATATTGCTAATTAAAAGTATACAATAATATCATCATGTAGCTAGTAGTCAGATGCAGTAGGTCAGAAGGCTGAGCCTTGTAAAGGCCTTAGTATTTAGCCAAAATCAGCAGGACGGGCCTGAGGGGGTGTCTTCTCAGACTTCTTCTACTGCTTTAGACCAAAGGATCGGATTGTTTTTGCATTGCTGAGTGCTAGTGCGACAAGCGCCACACCTACCATCACGCCCTTACTTATCGCGACGCGTATTCACCCATGTTTCGTCGGCCTATCTTCATAGACGTGAGCATCCTTGTGCGAGGTACCCGTCTAGCTGTCTGCGCTGGGTCAGGTCCACCGGTTCGATCGTAAAATAGGACACCCTTGCATCTGGCGTCCTTTTCTTCAACTTCCCGAAGTCGTGCCTTGCTATCCTGACTAACGCTAACTATCCGTCTGGTGGCTACTTCTGTACGTGTACTTATACAATTGTATCTATCAAGCTAATATAGTCGATGATTTGTACAGAAATCACACATCTTGGTCTGAATGTAATACGCAGACAAACGATCATCGCGCTATCTGCTCGGAACGATCCATACGCTATGAGAATACTAGAAATGTTGGACAATGACCAAAAGCTTTTGTCCAGGACTTGCTAATACTTCCGAGTTCACGCTCCCATAGTGTGCCCCCGATTTTCTCATTAACAACGACTAATCATTATCGCCCATGAGCGCTACGCACACTACAGACAGCTATGTGACTACGCAATATTTTAATTACATCGGTATGTCCGTCTATACAAGATTAGTAGAAACTACGCTCGTATATTTATCGATTAGGTTGCAATGAAGCTATCGGCACGAATGCTAGCTTGTGTATTCACTCGGTAGTAAAGAATGCCTTCGGGGGAGACCATGATCTAAAAAGCTTTGACCAAATTTTAACTCAGTTCTACATTTTCCTACCAAAGAAATGACTATTGAGCGATTCTAATTGCATTAAGTAATTTATAAAATGTTTTTTATCAGTACTAGCATATTATATTGTTAAAAAAACATGGGGGAAATGCTTTGTCCAGGGATTTGAATTCAGTTCACCGCTCTCTTTCTTATGATGATAATCATTGCACCATGGTGATAGAGATAGGAATAGATAGATAGGTTAAAGAATGATAGTGATAGATAGGAAAGAAAATAAAATACAATAACATGTATTATACATTATATAATCAATTGCAACTATTAATACATCTATAATTAAATTATTAGCCCAAAAAAAACATGGCGGAAATTAGCTAGATCACTATGAAAAAATAAAATAACACTCAGTTCACATAAATCCAGTGACAAGAGCAAATGCTAGTAATAATTCCTAAGGAAGAAAAAAAAAATAAAATTAACATGGAAAAAAAAATTTTATAGAAGGGAAGCCAAATAAATAACAAGCCACAGTAGGATATGCTCTGACAGAAACACTGGGACTTATGTAAAGCAAAAGAAAGTTAACTTCACCACATGAATCAATGGTTATGTAATTAAGCTAAAAAAAGGTTTTACATTACAAAATCCCTGCTGTGTTATTTATATAATATGCTTTGATATGTTCTAATGTTAATGGTTTTCGTACACTTATAAATTTACCACTTCAAGTAGATTTGACTGGAGAAAGGAATCCCTTATATGGTGTAATGACTGCAATGTATTCCATACTAAACGACGGGTTGCTGGGTGTTTTTTTAAAAACTCCAGTTGTACTATTATGTTCTCTTTTCAGTTATGGGTTGTTGTTGAAACAAAAAAAAAATAAATTAAAAAAAAATAGCTTTGGAATCAAAATAAAACCCATGAAGGTTTATTTACCCAAATCAAAATAAAGAAAAACCAAATCAGTAGATTTTTTCTATATGTTATGTGAGTACAAAGGAGAGCTTTTAGAAACAAATGTCTAATTACGATGTTTCCATATTCACATTAGAATGGATGGCTAGGTGGAGCTAAAAACTCTCTTTGCACAGGGGCCCAGATCACTATTCAGTCCACCTCTTGATGTGAAAAATTGTGCATTTATATTTTTTTTTTATAATTGCTTATACATCTCAATCTTTTACCCCTGAGATGAATTTTCAAGTTTTTATTTTTTTTTTTTTAGAAATGAGAAGAATAAGAAAAAAAAAAAAAGGAAAAAAAGTCTCACACAGAGCTCTCAGATCTAGAGTAATGGAGGTTGTGTATTGATTAATTTTCTTTCGTTTGTCCAAAAAAAAAGTATTGAACTGGCTACAATATGGTTTTTGTTTTCAAATTGGCACTGTTGAGGATTTTATTATTTTCTTTATTTCATAAAGTTGCTCAGTGAGCATAATGCCTTCATTTTAAATTTTTGAATTTTAGAATTATATAAAGAAAACCATTCAAAAATCTTCTCAGTCTCAATATCTTTTTTTAACAAAAACTTGCAGAATTTCAAGAAGTAGAATGAAATTGAATATACATAATTTATATGTACTAAATTAGTTTTGTTTTAGCCATTTTTCAAGGTTTAGTGGTTTGTCTCTTTTTCCTTAAAAGAAAAACACAGAAGTTGACAATTAACTGTCGAAAACCCTTCAGAAAAATCCCTAGCAGCGCGATAAGGTCATCCATATCATACAATATTCAAGATGTTCAATGAAAATTCCATTACTTGTTTTTTCAGTTGTTCTTAGATATATATGCTATATTCGACTGCTGCTCTCGAGTGCACAGCTGTTCCGCTACTTCTCTTTGTGACGCTCAATGCAAATTCTAAGATTTCATACCTATATATTATTTGCTTTCCCAACACATTACCAGATCGACTTGTCCTCACTTTTCTGGTATATTCTATTTACTCAGACATAACTCATTACTTTTCTGTTTGACTGTTATGTTATGAGTTTTAAGCAATAGTGTCTACGCTATCATTCGTACTCTGGCATTTTCATCATCATTTTGCGTTAGAATTATGTTCACTCACGTCTTGAATCATTATCAATTACTTTCTTTTCTTCATCTTAATATCAGTCTGTTTTCTCATCACAAACACTACTCATGATGTGTTGTAGCTCACGTCTAATAGGAATTGATGATTGAAATGGTTTGTTTCTTTTATGTCTTAAGTTTTTGTTCTACTCAATACCTTCGTATGGTATGATATTTAATCAGGACAAAGACCATCCTTGTTAAAGGAACTGTCTCTCGGAGTGCGTACTCATATTTTCTTTTTAAATCCATAGATGGTCAGTCTGGTTGGATGATATTGTTTTTGCCCATAAGTATAGTCGCTACATATGAACATAATAGTGTTGTGATGACTTGGGACGTTCAAATTCACTTACCTATACTGTGATCATTTCCAGTCCATGGCTTAGCAAATTTAGAAATAGAATACCGGGACTCAAGTAGGTAGTAATCTTATCCGAAATGATTCGAATTAGATAAGATGAGATTAAAAGCTTTTACGGCGCATTGACGCAATACTTCCCTGTTTTGCCAGTGCGTTTCTTCGTCTCTCAAGAAATTTGAATGTATTTCGCGTCATATAGAGCACATACCTAATCTTTTAGCCTGTCGGGGATGAAAATAAACAAAAAAAAAAATACATGAAAAATGAAAAACATAGCAAAGAAAAGCTATGTCCTGACAAAATTCGTTTTTCTTTTTTTTTTGCTAGGATATTTCCCTGTGTATGCTGAATGTTGCTCAAAGTACCTTAAGCTGATAACAACGTCTGCTCGTGCGATATTAGGGCTAATCAAATTTATTCATGTCAGATGTATCTCGGGATAAAGCGATTGTATGGTATTTTGTCACGAGTTAAACTTAGATATACAACAGCACTGGTAATTTTAAGAGCATCTAATTGAGATATTAACAATACAAAATCGAACAGAAAGTATTGTTTCTTAAAACGATTACTTCTATCATCTGAGCATCGATTGTTTCAGCAGAATCCATATTCTAATAAGAGACGATACATTCATTTTGTTAATTTTTCATGCTTGTACCATAAAGTTTAAGTTGGAGAAAATCGAGTAGGTCTTATCGTGATAGAATTAGATAGATAGATAGATATGAGCTACGTAATCATGGCAAAGATAATGCTCAAGAGGAGAATCAGGATAATATAGATAGGAGACTAATAAGCTTATACTTCGCAGGTAGACAATTAAGACATAATAGACAGTTATAGAACAGAGACCGCCATTGTTGTCAATTGGTACATATATAGGAAATTTGCGTACTTCCTATGGAGTCCCGGTCGTAACATCTCGAGTTCAATAATCCAGTGATGTACGGCTTACGGTCTGCTCATTCTACCATAGCCCCTTAGAAGGAAAGGTATGACGATCCTAACTATTTTTCTCCTTCCGGCATATGGGGGGGTTTCGGGAGAAATGAAGTATATTGCTAGTACTGGCCTCTTTAACTTGTGTTTTAGCTAACTTGTGCCTAGCGATGATATGGCGAGCATAATTCGTCTAAATCAAAACTTGTTGAACTTCCTTTAGAAGATTGACCTTCTTTAGTGTGCACCATTCCTGCTCATTGCAATTGTCATCGATGGGTAGGGGGCTCACATTTCTCCGGTAAACTAAATATTGCTTTCTACACAAAATGACAGACAGACAAACGAGATTAGAATAATATAAAGAAAATCATATAAAACTAACAAATTTAATGGTTTCCTCTTCAAGACAGAATTCAGAATTTATAAACTCTCATAGTTGTTTTCATTCATAATACTTCTTCATGTCTGGCATCTGTAGAGATGGAATAGATAAGAAAGACAGTACACATAAAAGGAAAGGACGAGAATATACTCGTGAATATAGATTAGATAGTAGAGGTTCATATGCAAGAAAGAGAATTATTATCAGACCTTTAAGACTCCTGTTATCTTACATGAGCTTGCTTTTACTTACTCAACTCTCTTGCTTTCTCGTCGCGAGCAATATGCTCTGTTTTGCTCAACAGACGATACTCGGATAACTACTCACTTTTTCTCCATTCTAACTGCTAGGGCATATGATCTGACCAAGATGTTCGGTGACGAAATGAAGTCGCTGCTATCCGTGGATATCCTGTCGTAACTTTTTCATAAAGCTATCGCACCATTTTCGTCAATATGTGATCAGCTGCACGCGTGATCTGTGACTTCTAGTCTCACTATCGGTTAGTGTCATGCTAATGATTGTATGGAAAGTACAATTTATTTAGCTTTCGATGGTCTATCACATCGTATAGTCCGTCATCTAAGCATCATCTTCACATGTCATTAGCTCTGTCATGATAAGTTATCGCATGCTAAACATTTCATCTATACTTAAACATTTTGATATCAAACGCGTCTCTACCCTTGATGAGTCTCTATGATGATATAATACTCTTCTGGGCTAGATAATATGCATTCGATAGATAAACTCTGCTTCTCGCGAGATAAGAAGTGTAATAATGATATGCTTTCGGTCATATCCTTTGTTCACACCACATATATACTGGTGACTCTCAAATATGTCATCGATGTCTGCGCTTTTTCTTCGTGTCATCCTTAGCCCAAATCTCTAGTTTTTCTGACCAATGTAGACCGTGGCTTATCAAGCTGCTGCGCTGCAGCTCGTCTCTTGTCTCTTCTCATGACAGACGTTCTTATCATCGCTCATCTTACGGACTGTAGCTGTCTATATCACTTGTTGAGCGCGCGTGCGATATATATATATGACTATGCCCATGCTGAGAATGAGCGGAGCAGATACTCTATGCACTATACTCTTATGCTGTAGAGATTTTTCATGGATCTACCTAAATGGGTCGTGTACGCTACGACTGGAATATGCTTTCCTTTCTGGTTAATCTGACTGACTGTTCGAGTCGTTAGTCCAACCAATCTATATCATAGTCCGCAGTCTACGTCTTGCCCCAGCGGCTGGGTCGTTTACGACTCTACAAAAGTAATATCGCAGCTTAGTAAAATGGATCTGAATCACTTTATACAATACGTATAGTCTCACTGTTCATCTCAATATATACTCGTGTGTCTCTCAATATGATTCGTCGCTCATCTTGATTTCTATGGATATCTACATCCATGGCGTCTCATCTCTCACACTGATAGATAGTACATACTCTCTTCTCTTTACTTTTATTTTTCTATTAGTCTTGATGTCTATCAGAAAGTTCCCTAGCGGCATAATATCTATTCTTAACTCTGGTTAGATCTCGCTAGCATACTAATCATCCATCTGCCTCATAAAGCTCTCCATTTATGAGGATGAATATATTGCTCTAACATCGATCCCAAGATCCTAAAAGGTGACTATCGTCATATGATCTGTCATTTGTATGTGTATAAACGAATGGTGTCATTCGAGAAGGCTCCGCATCGTCTAGTCCTGTCGCAACACATTTTTCCATTGTTATAGATAACTGGAGAGCTTTAGCGCATACGCTGTTAACGGATAAGCTGTCCGTATTATCTGTCACGTCCAATTTGTCCTAACTAACACAGTCCATTTCATCTTTTAGAAACTCCAATACCTCTTCGCCTTATAATAGGCTCTCTATACATTAGTCCCTTAGCTGACCGTAGCGTCCCTTTCGTCTCATTGCTGCTGATACAGTATACCCAGTCCTTTCCGGCTTGCTAGCTGCCCTAGCGGGTACCGATCAGACGGCCAATACAGCTATCGTGTCTGATGGCCCTATGCGATTGCAGATACATAACTCTTATATTGGTGAGCGTCCTCCTGATCATATGTGAAGGTCTCTATCTCGGATAATACTGGATCAGAGTCTGGCGCGTCATAGATCTATTCTATGAGGTCCTCTCTATATATATAGCTCCTCTTCAACGGCGTCCAATCTCTCTTGTAATCGGCACTTGGGGACTAATCTCTGGTTGACGTTGTTGCCGACTCGGCGGCTTATGCAACGTCATCGCTCTAGCCTCGCATCATTCCTCTCATTCTGACGCTATCTCTCTATCCCTGTGAAAAGTATATAACTTTCGACACGTCGCATAGTATGCATGTGTTATTCGAATTCAACTCGGTGCAATTCAGACGGAGTATCATCGCTCCGTGAGTTTTATAATGCCTCATCCTGGTCGACCCCTCTCTGTATTCTTTCGCCTCCTCTGTAACACTCTATCTATCTTGCGTACCACGCCACTCTCTCTACGTCTCTGAGGTAGTTGCGCGGGTTGATAATACTTCTATATATATATCTCTTTCTTGCTCTAGTTCCACGCTCGATACCTCAGCTTGTTATATCATTGTACTGCTCTGTACGTGGACGTCTACGCTCCGACGTGCTGCTTATTCTTACTATTGGTCTCTTTGTCCTAGATTTTCACGTCTGGCACTCGCGAATCTCACTGCATATACATGTGTGGCTCATACTCTATCCTCTATAGTCGTCTCTCATCTATTCACTCCGTCTTATGATCACTCCCATATCTCTCTATTCATAATGCGATGGTATATCTACCGTGGTGCCTTCATACTCTCCATACTTCAACCTTCACTCGTTGTTCGTGTTGATTGCATCTGGCTCTCGCCTCCTCTTCGTTCTACTTACTTACAATCTAGATACACGCGATCCATCTCACTTTACATAGATATCTTCTCTCTGAATTAGCAGCGTTATCGACGTAAGCTCTATAGGCACCTTGGTGATCGCAACTCCGTCAGTATTCTCCGACACTAGTGCAATATTTACCGTGTATGTTGATGCTCTCACGACGCTAGAATCCTTTCGCAACTTCCCTACGATGCTGCGGACCATTTGTCTTTAGTATCCTATTAATACAATTATCTACGTAGCAGGTTAACCGTCCTCTATAATAGATGCTAGAATAATTATGTATATAGATGAGTATATATAAGCCACAAAAATCTAGCACACGATACACACTTAATCGTACGCTCATATTTATGATAATAAATGTAAAGACATATGCATAGTGCTATCCCTATGAATACTTTCGGTGACTAACACTGAACATTCTTCACATATGGCAATCTTTACTTACAACGTCAGTCGCATCATATGACATATCACAAACTCATCTATCCTCGTACAATACTAGCTAGTCTCTCCGCCTTTGCGTACCGCGGTTGTCTCATTCATGTCGTCTATGCAGAATCAACTGTCTGACACATCCACTTATATTGTGACAACGATGCGTCGTTATTCCCATATATACTATGCTACTCCTATCTATAATATTGATAACGTATATAACTAATCATAATAAGTTCACGTTACTTCTCCTCTGATACTACGCCTTATTCTATGCTCGCTCCCTCTAACAATATACATCCTAAATACGGTCTTCTGAATGCATATTGCTGTGCGTAGTCACGCTCTGATCTACGTCACTCTTCCAATGTGATACGAAGATTAGCTATGCTGCGTTATGCCTATATTTGCATAGATAATATGGTGAGCCCTGCCGCTGGATGTCTATATAGCCATCAATCTAAATATTCGCTGTTCTCTAGCATACTGACGTAGAGCTTATGGTCGGGTCATTCGTTCCACGTCTAAATGTGGGTCCTCAGTATGCACACGCTGGTTTGTCTTTGTGTGTTATCAATCGCATGCGTGCCTCCGCGTGACTATATATGCTTTAGTCGATGTGGATGAGGAGGTGTTGAAGACAAATGTCTCTATTTCCTGTTTTAGTGAAACACATCTGAAAAAGTACTCGTATTCGCTCATCGTGTATCTGCTCCTATATTATGGCAGTGTATCTTTGTTTCGTATTCCGTTCTCGCATATAGCTGAAATCATCGTTGGCTCGCACCCATAATACCACTCCACTCAGATCCTACATGTCCTGTCTCTGATTTACTATCGCTCTGCGCTCGTGTGCTCGCCTTCCTCTCATCCTGAACTCTCTTCTAACGTCGGAACCGCAGCCGCCACTGAACTTATCACTCTCCCTGTGACCAATGGTCAGTGTGACATGGAAGATCAGCCCATTAATCCAAAGGAAATAATTATCTTTTTGTACTCCTTAAATTCAGTTTTTTTTTTGTACTTTATTTTTCAGATTGTTCTAATTAAGAAGATTATTCATTGATCTATGCACAAGTCGTCATGGGATTGTAGTCCTCTATTCGTCTCTTGTCTAGCTGATACTAATATCTGCGATGCCCTTCGTACGTATAGATGATACGTCTATATAAAGATAAATCTACACGCGGCGTCGACTTCATCACATTCAGTACATCTGATATGCCGATGTAATATCTCAGTAAATCCGAAAATTTATAATTAAGTTTAAGTTTCCTAGTTAAAATTTATCTGAGAAGAATTTTTCCAAAAATTAAATGACCCATGTGCATAGTGGCTCCTCTTGTGGAACCAAAGAGGCAGATTTCCAAGCTCATCTTTGACTACAGGGAAGTGTGTTACATCTGATAGTGTGCATTCTTCTTGTCTTTCCTCAAAAAAAAAAAAAAAACTATGGCCCATTTTATCCGGAATTTTCCCTACTACTAAAAACAGTGTAGGGGGGGTTAAAATATTACTAAAAATATTTTATACTAACAATAGACAGAACAGAAACAAAAACCAGATATATATTTTGTATTTTTTTATTCGCTCTTTCATCATCTATTCATCTTTTTGTTAGTCGATCAAGCTAGTCTACAGGATATCTTCTCATCTGAATCCCTCATCGTGCCTCTCTTTGTACTGTGTCTCTTCTATTCTCTCATCTGCCCTCTTACAATTCTATTCTCGTGATCTGTGAAGTGCTGAGCTCTGTATTTTTGTCCTGGTGTGTAAGTTTACATAACTCGTCGCTCTAATGTACTTCACTTTTCTTCTGTGGTTCATGCTTTTATGTTTCTATCTCGCTGATTCTGTAGCTGGTAAGCAGAGCAGCGGCCTTTTCTCTTGCACTTCTTGCGATCACTTTGATAGTGTTCTGTTACAGGTCCGGTCCTCTTAGCATAATCTAGGCATAGCGAGGCGTGACTCGACGTGTCAACGCTGCCCTGTTGCGTACTAGATTATCTTAGTGCGCAGTCGTCTTGTTTGTCTTTCGTCACGTCTCGGTAGTTTTTCTCTGCTATCGGTGTAATCTTGCGTCTAATAGGGTGCTTGCTCCTTTCTATGCACATCTCTAGGTCTCTCCATACGTCCGTTCATATGATGCTCACTTCACTCCCGCAATCACGCGTTTTTTGATCGGATGTGATCGCGCTAGAGCGTATTTCTCTGTCGTCGGTTCTGTTCTTGTCGGACCGACTCTCTTCTTTGTAATGATTCCGTCTGATACCGTCGATTCCTCGATTCTTATGTTGAGATTCCTTTATGTTGGTGTTATCGTCGTATATTGTTTATTATTTAGTTTTATTTTTTTTTAGTTTTTTGTTTTTATGTTTTTTTTTAGTTTTTTTTTAAGAGCGCTCTTGTTGACTATTGTTCTTGATTTATGTTTGCATATCGAGATTCCGAGATGTGTCGCATTCGATAGCTTTAGGTATATGTCGTTCTTTCAGATTTTTTTTGTGAGCTTAATTATAAGTAAACTATCTGTTCTATGCTTTGTTTTTAGAATAAAGATAAGTTTTTTTTAGATTAGCATCTTTTTTAATTTTAGTTTATAGTACGCATTGTCGTCGTTCTTCCTAGATTTTTTTTCATAGAAGCGGATTTTACTTTTAGTTTTTTAATAATTTTATAGAGTATTTTTTTTAGTTAGAATTAGTATTCTTTTATAGGATAAGTAGATTATTTCATAGAGGGTTTTAGGAATTTTTAAGTTTTTTTAGTTTTATTTTCTTATATTTTTTATTTTATATTTTTTTAAGGAAAGAAGAAAAAAAAATAAAAAAAAAAAAAAAAAAAAGAAAAAAAAAAAAAAAAAAAGAAAAAATTTCAGTTGTAAGGTTTATGTGGAGATTTTTTTTTTTCTGATTGGCAACTTGCTTAAGAAGGACAATTCAATATCCCAGGGCTACAAGAAACTGGAGAGAATCACCTTTTTACAGTATCTACAATTGTGTTATGATCCATATGCCTCTTAATAAATAATTAAAAAAAGATGTTTAATTATATATCTAGCATCCATCCCTCTTCTGTCTTTGAAAATATTAACTCTGTAATTAAAAAATTAAAAGAGTTTGATTCAGGAACCATATTTCTTTTTTTTTCTCATTAGTTTGGGCTTTTTTTCAACACTCATGATTTCCCCAATCAACCTGTAAATGTTGCTATTCTTAGTGTTGAAACATTATATAACTCAACTGGATATTAATTATGTATATATCACTCATAGAATAAATACAATCCATACAATTTTAATATTAAAGTTAATTTTTTTTCTAAACTGAAGTAGGTTTTACCAGAATTGTATTATTTCTTTCTAGTAAGGATTATTATTCTAGTCAAAGGATTATTTTGCAGCTGCAATGACGCAAAAAATTTCATAACCAACAAAATGGGAAAATAAGGCTTCATTCAATAAAGAGCAAACACTATCTTTGCCGAAACATTTTGGTACGTATACAGGGTGACTCTCACAGGTAGAAAAGACTAACAGCCTCAATTTTATTTATCTATTTTCCCATGTAAACTAACCCTAAACCAACCCTAACCCTAAACATTAAAACTAGTTTTTTTTTTCAGAGTTGAACACGCTTCGGCTACGACTTCAATCTGTAGCTAGGTAGTTCCTTTTATTTACAGCAGCCACTGCTGGCTAGACGTCTTTTTTTTGGAGTCCAGACGAATGGCCGGGATCGGAACTTGCTGTATAACTATACCCAATATCATTTCAAGATGGCCTTGCAATGGGATATATTTTTACACTTATACCAAGTAACATTTCCTTAAGGTCATATGCAACATCATTTTTAGAGTGAGAAATTTTTATTAAGTCTCGTGGTGAAATGATTTCTCTCAACCCATTCAGACATTTTCAAGGGACAGAAGTGATGGTCAGGAAGCATCTGTACCACCAAACTCATCTATTGCAATATTCTTTAGTGTATCGAACAGCTTCCAGGTCTCGGCAGTGGAGGATTTTTTCTTTTTGTGTCTCTGATAGTGGTAGATCTTCAATCACAGGAAAGAAAAGTTTGTCAGCATAACCTTCTCTTTACTTGACCCACGCTCTCAGAAATATTATATATATTATATATAATAATAATATATATATGGATGGTTAGTTTGCTGTTGTATAATTATTTGTTTACAGAATATCAAAACATCTTGTTGGATTATGTTTTCAGTTATTAATATGTTTTTTAAGTAAGTAATGTTATTAAAATCCTTAGAAAAACCAAACGCCTTAAATAACTATGGGCTTTGCATAACAAATTTGCTATATGGCTCAAGTATTATGAATACTAATAATTTTCAAATTCTAGTTCATCCATTTCACCCATAAATGGAACCCTAACTGTGGTCTACTCTGACCTGCATGGTAGGTTCCACGTCAGGTCAGAGTAGACATGGCACAAAGGCAATGCAGTGTGTTTCCGTGTGTGGGTACTTAGATACAGTTTGCGTTTATACCACGGATAGATATGTGTTTTTAGGGGTTTTTAAGCCTTCTTGGTAAGTGCTGTTTTAGATGGTTTATGTTGTGTGTTTCAAATGTGGCAAAATGTCTGGCTTTCTGTATTCTTTGTTAATCATCTCTTGTGATGTTTTTAAACCAAAATTAATTTGTAATAAATAAAATAAAAAAGAAAGATATGCAGAATTCAACATTCATCATTTGTTTTATCATAAATTAAACAAACAAAAAGGTTGCCTCCTTTAAATTTCAGAATACATTAGGTGATTTGTGGAAAATTAAAAAATATCCTGTAAAATGTAATTACAGTTATTGATAGAATGAGGAGGAAAACTCGATTTATTACATACACACACACACACACACACATATATATATATATACAATATATATATATATAATCAGAGAGAAGAGAAACAAATTGAGAAGGAGAGAGAGGAAAGGAAAGAGTGAGAGAGAGAAGAGATGAGAAGTGATAAGAAAATTAAGGATTTTCTCTCTCTCTCTCTTTCTTCTTCTTCCCTCATTTATTTTCTCTCTCTCCCTCTTAAAGATCAATTATTTCTAATGTAACATTATATATCCAAACACAGATATAGTATTAGAATGATTTACTACCAAATTTCTTACTGCATTCTGAATCCTTTAATTTGAAATGAATATATATTGAAGTATAGAATTATTGGTTACACACAACACACACACACACACAATATATAATGTGTGTTGGTTGTGTACATATATATGTGCCTACCAGTGTCGTAAGTGTGTGATAATATAACATTAATACGTGATGAAAAAAAAAAAAAACTCGGATAAGTGAAAAAAAAAAAAAAAAAAATGGTTGGAAGAAGGCCTATTCTCAGTTTTAGTTAGTGATCTACAGCTAACAGCAAGAGAGTCTCTATCTCTTTCGCTAGTACAAAACCAAGAAATTGTTTTGCTGAGTTGATGCGCCACACCTTACATCAAACTTCCCACTTGTCACACATATCAGAATTACCCAATCTGTGCTACTCATGTTGCTGAGTTGTGGGGACTGATATCAAACCTGGAAGCTTGTGATTCCTAAGCAGGTGCTCTACTGACTGAGCTAAATCAGTCCCAACTACACACACACACACAGACATTATATATAGAATATATATTATATATATATATATATATATATTTTGATAGAGGAATTATATATAATTGATAATTGAATTCAATTATCATATATATATATATTATATTATATATATATATTATATATATTATATTATATGTATACTATTATTTTACGTCATGCTATATTTCTCTAGGCGCATATTTATTTTAAAAATTTAGAGTGTTTTTATGAATCTTTTCATGTTTGCATGCAAGATGTCAACAAAGTTTATTTTAGAATAAAAAGTTCTTTTATTACTTCATATACCGAAAAATTTTTTTTAAATTGGATAAATTATTTTATTTTTGTTGATTTTTGGAAGAAAATTTTCAGTGATTTCCCTTTATGCAGGTGTTGCAAATTTGGTACTTTGGGTTTATCATACATAAAACACTGACCTGGCATCAGTATATAACTTGAAGCAGCATTAAAAACAAAAAAAAAAACTCCATTTTAATTTGTAACTAAATCATTATACCTCAGCAACGGCGTATGGCGTTTATGGATTAGGTTCATTATGTATGTTTATAGTTTGGCGAAAAAAAATATTGAAACGTGTTAAAGATATTTTTTAAAAACGTTGATAAAAAAATATAAAAATGATGGAAAAGATGATTTTTAACTGTTTTCTTTTACATTTAATATAAAGAACAATTTCCAAGTTTATGCGTTAAAAAAATGAAAAAAAAAAAAATAGATATATAACGGTATGTTTTTCATTTTTAAATAATTTACGATAAATCTTTAATCTTTGTTGACATAGTTGAAGCATTTTTGGCGTGAAAAGAAAAAAATAGAATTGATGTAATTTTCTATGGAGAGTTTGATTGTAATAACTTAGTCTAAAGGCAAAACAAATCACTATTATAAACATTTAGTTGATGCCTTAGCATTATAACTCTCAGTATTATTGAAAAACAATGATTAAATTCAATGTTTTATATTCTTAGCCTTTATGTTGTTTATGTTTTTGCAAATTCATCAATGCTTAGTTTACATGTTTAGAAATGAGAAACAACTTGGATATGTGTCCTCTGCAAGAAAATCACTTTGTTTGTAATTCTGTTTACAAGTTTTCATTAAGCATATCTACAAATGAATATCAAAAATTTGAAGATAATTGGCATTATTAGATACAGAGGATAGTAATAGTTGTCAGATAATTTAAATGCAGATAATATAAACATTTTCATTTGTATATCAATTTTATTTGATATATTGTATTATATATGCTATATTAAAAAAAAAATTATGTACCAATATTCAGTGTACATACAATTATTGATATAAATTGTATAATATGATTTCCTGTAATTATTATTATTCAAATATCTGCTGGAATATTTTTAAGAACAAATTATGTTTCATGTACTACACATATACTACACACACACACACAAACAGACACGCCCACATATATATATATATATTATATAATATATATATATCACACTATATGTGTATTATGTATGTTATGCCTATATATGTATTTTAGCATATATATGTGTATGTGTGCATACATACACACACATATACCACACATATATACACATTTGAATTGAAACTAATATATATATCAGGTACAAATTCATATAATGCATACACCCTATATATTCTACTAATTCAATTGGGATGCTCTGGAAAAATTCTTGTCTAATTTAGTAAAAGATCAATAGATTCATTAGTTTTGTTGATATCTTGAATAGATATCAAGATATTCATTTAATTTCTTATTTTTTATTTTTATTTGAATCCAAGAATGCACTGTTCAACCAAATACCTGATGACCTTCACAGAAATACAGTTAAAATCAAAACAGATCACAAGGTTTGAAAGCAATTAAAATCAAATTGACCAGTGAGTCAAGGAAATAAAACCACTCACCTTCCTTTCCTTTTTTCGCTTTTCTTTATCTTTTTTTCAAACTTCATCTGGGTCTTCAGAGCTGACTTAATGGACTTCAAATCTGATCTTAAATGTTTCTTTTTGTCCACCTGTGCAAAAGTGATAGCAGCAGCAGCAGCAGGCAGGAGGAGGAGGAGGATTCAAAAATAAGTTGTGTAGTGTAGAAAAGTCAAGGAAATATTTAATGATCTCTATTTTCTTTTTCTTCATCTTTTTGAATCATTAACCGGTTTTTTTTTTTTTTTTTTTCGGGGGGGGTTATTTTAAAACCATTTGGGTTTATCAATCCACATATGGGATCATAAGGAATATTTTCCCCCATGAAAAAATGTAGTAATGCAGAGTGTATTCAGTATTAAGTTCTTGTGAGTGGGAACTAAAGAAATGTTTAGTCATTTACACTCATCTACTCTCACATTTATTTTCTTTGCCTCTCTCTCAAATTTCTCATTTCTTTTTTTCCATAAAGCTAACATTTTTCTACCTTTTTTCTTTAGAGTTGATACTTTTGGGATTTCTTAACAAAATTAGGTCTTATTTCTTGATATGCAGTACAACATATATATATATTATATATATATATATATATATATATATATATACCCTACAAATAAATTCAGAAGGGAATTAGTCATTACCCTTTTATTTATCTTCCTCTGTCTTCTCCTTTCATTCAACTTTGAACCTTTCTTCTTTTATTTTTCCTCCCTTCATGTCTCTTATTATCTCTCTCTATTCATTTTTTCCCAATCAGCATTTTTTTACTCCTTGGTGAATCACTTTCTTTCTTTTCTTTTCTTTCTCTTTTTCATTCCTTATTTCTCTCCAGCATTTTCATTAAAAAAAAAGGGTTCCAACCAGTCAACAACTCTCCTCTCTCTCTCTCTCTCTCTTTCTCACGTGCGCAACACACTGTATCTATCTATTTACACTTTCCTTTTTTCTATCTTCCATTTAAACAAGCTGCAAATTAAGAGAGAGAAGATAACATTTTTTTTACACCATTACTAATTTTTTCTGAATGAATGGAAAACAATTTCATTAAAACTTCATTAATTTCTTAGTAAATTAGGTTTCTTTAATGCATTTCAGAATTTGTTTATCTCAGAGTAAAAAAAAATAGAAAAGAAAATGAAAAAAAGAAGGCAATTAGTGTAGGAAAATTAAACTTTTACTTAAGAATCCATTTCAATCATTAATGCTGATATCAATCCTAGATCCTTAAAATCCCTTTAGGTGCATTTCGATAACAAAATCATTTTCTATGCATTTATATTCTACACATAGCAATCCTGTTCTGGCATTAATTCTCAACTATTGACAACACATTTCTTCCTGATTTTCAATGTGTTTTTGTGTTTTTAAGTTAATAAGTTAATGAAATATTAATTCTCCTTTATTTTTTGCATTGACAAATAATTTTTATAGCAATTTTTATCCAACGCATTCTTTTCATGAATGACACAAAGTTTCATAGAGTAAAATTAAAATTTTTACAAACTTAGGATGTATTTAATCAACACATTTTTTATTTTTCTATTTCTTTAGAGCATCTGTAGAGATTTCAAATTTTTTTTTATGCAAATTTAACAGTTTACAAGTGAGGTAGAGTCAGACTAAAGCTCCCCCTATTGTGCCCTTCCCCAAAAGTATGAAGTGCTTACAAATTCACCAATTTTTTCAACTAGTCACTTCCTTTACAATCATGTCCTTATCACCTTGTTGCCTTACTCCTATGTCATTTCTTATTTTCATTGATGGCACAACCGAAGACTTTATCCTCAACTTTTAATTAAACTCTTGTCATTGTTATTAACAGATATCAGAAGAGAGATTTTTGCAACAAAGTTTTATTGTTGGGAATCAATTAGAGAAATTACATTCAGCTTTAATAGAAAGTTTGTTTATTTTAGTAATATGTTTGAACAAATTTAGTTTCAGAACTTAATGACCTTACCAAATGTCTTTGTAATTCAGTCAATTACTTTCTCATAAATTAAGTTGCATGAAGAGGCTCTGAATTTTGTTAAGATTCAAATGCATTATTAAAAAAAGGCCAATTGCTCACTATAACAATTGGCTTACTTTTGAACTCCAGTCACATGATATTGAAAGAGAAAAAAACTGGTTGCTATACTAAAACTAAAGAGCCCACTCTGCTTGTAGCTGGGAGTAGAATAACTGGTTTCATGCCTTTTTAAGGGTATGAAGTGAAATGCAAACAGCGTTGTTTAGGATTTAAACTCAGATCACCAAATCCATTTCCTATGATGATAATCATTACACCACAGATGGCATGTACACTTAGATGCTGTATAGCCCCATCTTCATATTGCAAATGCAACATAAATGATTATGGGTTTGTAATAACTATTTTGTTTACTCCCTTTTAAAACTGGTTCAGTTGGTTTTTAACCTTACAACATTTATTGTCTACTTACCAATTCCAGAAAGGTTCAATCAAATGAAAACCTTTTATGATAGAATTTAAGTAAAAGCTATTGTATAGTCATAGAAAGTTAGGGAAAATATTTTAATGAATGAATAATGATGCTATAAATTTAGACAAATAACTTACTTTGTAAAAGATTTTGAAACTTTTATACCAACTTAAAATATATTTATCATATCAGTTCTATTATTTCATCATTTCTAATATATTATTAGAGATGTAAGTATTTCCATCCTACAATACTAAATTCTCAATAAGATTTTATGCATGCATGTATGTATGTATGTATATATGTATGTATGTATTTCAGCCCAATTTGAAACTGAATGATAGTTTTGTAGGGTGTACTTTTCTACTATACACCATTTTTAACCATTAAAATTCTGAATATAATTATGAAATGTTTATTAGAATCTTTCACTATGTAGAAGCATTTCTATGGATTGCTGTTACATGTTCATATGTCATTCAGTATTATTTTATATTTTTCATTATTTTATCCTTAATATTTTAACATAATTTGTATAATTTTAATTCTTTGTAATTTGATTTTGAATAATTAATTTTTTTAAATACTTTATTGAATAAAATTTCTTAACTTTAACACCATGACATAAAAGTGACATCAATGAAATAGAGCAGAGATTAATTCTCTGACCGATCTAACCTAATTATGAAGGTGATGTCCTATTAGATTTCTACTAGAAAAAAATAGAATAATCATGGATAGCTAAGACAAGAAGATAAGATTTCAGGCAATGACGATGTTAATAGTATAGCATCTGTGTCTGTGACAGGATTGATCAGATGACCATTAGGTGGTTAGGCGAAACAAAGCAGCAGCCACAAAATTTTGATGTTTATTTTTTCTAAAGTTTAGTGGAAAGATGGAATTTAAGTCACAGTTCACTTGAGATACAGTGTATTGAAGACAATCTTTTATTCTATATCTTTGATGTTTCTTTCATTAATTTTACTGACTCCTTTTAGACTCTCCTCTTTATCTCTCCTTCTGTTACCTTGACTGAAATTTTGAGTTTCCTTTTATAATAGCAATGACAATGACATTTGGATTTTTAATTTTGAAATTCCTTTTAAATGTAAATATCTTTGTTTACATAGTGTCAACTGTTGACAGATGACCTTGGCATAACTCAAGGTCAATTTAACAAACTTTTAAAAATGTTAGCCACTGGTTGTATGATATACCAGTTGTAGATAGTGATAAAGGCAGTAAAATCAGAGATTGTCCTGGAGTGGCTAACAAGATATAATATTACATATTAACAGTGATTGTATGAGAGTCATTCAATAAATAAGGTGAATATTGTTTAAAGAGTTACACCGTTTTCAAAGAAATCAATAGACATAACCTTCTTTACTAACTGCTGTGCCAGAAACTTTTTCTGTAGAGGAGAGTCAGTGTGTTTCTACTCCTGGCTTGTTGTGAGAAACTCATTTTTAGCTCATTTTTAAACATATTTTTGACTAAAATATGCTTCTCTGTACACATTACATATTCTTCTTTAAATTTCACATGGTTTACACTTCTCAGCCACCAAAAATTTGATGACAGATCTCTGTTTAAGTCTGAAGCTCTCTGTTTGATTTTTTGCCATTTTGAATAGCCTCAAAACAAATATTTTAGTAAAATTAAAATAATTTTTGCTATAAACCAATTCTGACCAATGCAGAATTTAGATTTATAGAAAATAATTTTGAAAAAAATGCATTTTGCTTTTTACACAAAAATTCCCCTTATTTAGTGAATGACCCTTGTATATAAGAATCATAGAGCTGTATGTTATTGTCATGAGAAATAGATTTGACAAGCCAAGAGAGGGGGATTCCCTCTGGTGTAGTGGCTAATATGCAGGACTGCAACATCATAATGAGTGAGTTTGAACTCCAGTCATACTATTACTTTCACTTTCAGACTAATACCCTTGGAAAACATATAAAACCCTTCATCCTCACAGTTATGGGTTAAATAGTACCACTACTGTTCTTCTACAAGGGTGGCTTTGGATTTGAATTACCCATGAAGGTTGATATGCTATTAAACAAAGAAAGTAAACCAATCAAACAAACCAAGTTTATATTCAGGACAAGGCTGTTTACATTTCACTTCACATTAATGTCCTGGGGAAAGGTTTAAATCTATCCCTTCTTGCCCTAGGTAAATTGCTAGGGAAGACATTTCATATTTTCCCTTCATCTTAATTTTTGCTGCTTTTCATTGCAACAATTCTGACATACATTTCATTGTCACTTGGAAAAAGTTTAAATAAAATAAAGAATAAATTCCTGATGCATTTTTAGAGTTTAAATGGTTAAATTTGTATTTCTCTACGGTTCATGTAAAATGTTCTCTTTTCACCACCTATCAAAATTTCTTTTACAATTGAACATTCAAATAAAATCCAGTATGAATAAAACAAAACAAAAGACTTAGCAAAAAGTAGCATATTTTATTTTTCTTTCTTGGCTTCATATCCAAACATGTTTTATCTATTTGGTAAGAGCAACATTTCTATCAGCTGGTGATTTTTTCATTTTTCTTCATATACTGTGGGCTTTATACCTGTCCCAGAAGTACTCATTTTTCTGTGACTCTGGTTGCTTAGAATTTCTTCCTGTCAACAACAGGGTCATGAGAGCAAGTGATATGGTTAAACAGACTTCTTGAAGCCAAAGGATGCAAGTTCAAATCTTATCAGAAGCTTATTCTTTATTTCTGATTCTCGTTGCTTATTGATGGCTGTAAATTGATTGTGATGAAATAGGAACTAAAAATAAGATGAAAAAATATTATTGTCTAAAATAATAGTTTAATAAAAAGAGAGAAAATATTGAAAAACAATTTTGTATCTGGGCAATCTATAATATAAAGATACAATTTTTATGTATATTATGGTAACACAGAAAAATAGCACATTGTAGCAGGATTTCTGTAAAAGCAATAGCATTAAAATTCTCGAGCTTGAAGAATGAAATAATTTCTTTTCCAATCGGTAACTGATCAATTATGATAATATGATGGGTGGGAGGGACTGTGTTTGTGTTCAATCCAATCAATATAATTCCTAAAAGGAGATAACTATTGAAGGTAATAATAGAGTACTTCCCCTTATTTAGAGTCCCTGTGGCATAATGGCTAATGTACTAGCTAGTTAGAACTCCAATTAATCTATGTTAAAAATAAAATGTTTACATTCAGACAAATATCCTTGAGAAAGGTATGAAACCCCTCACCCCCACCAATTATGCTGTTTTACAAGGATGGCTTTGGCATTAAATAACCCATGATGGTTGATATGCCATTAAACAAAGAAACCAAACCTTATTTATTTATCTATTTGTAAGTAATGATAACATAAAATCAATAAATAGAAGGTGACTCATCATAAGACTTAATGGTCACTAAAGGCAGCTTTTAAGTTAGTTAAAAGAAAAATAGCAAATCTATAGGCCCTATCTGAGAAAAAAAAATCAGCAAAATTTACAATATTCTATTTTTCTTTCCTAGCTGCATTTCCAAACATATGTTTTATCTATTTGGTAAGAGCAACATTTCTATCATCTGATGATTTTATTTTCTTCATATGCTTTGGGCTTTAAACCTGTCCCAGAAGAACTAACATTGTAGTTGTTCCACTTTTGTAGTTCTGGTTGGTTGGAATTTTTCACTGCCGGCAATATTCTTGCACAAAGTCTTGAAAAGGGAGTTTTTCTCTCTGCTACTGAATGTCACTAACCGGGGGTTTTGGCAGGGGTTCACAATGAATTCAGAGTTATCCGCTTTGGTGAACTGATGCAGTGATTCACTGCCTTCTATGAGATTTGAAACTGAAAAAAATAGAAAATGACACAATTAAAATGAAGGGACTAGTCCATTATTTATTATGTTATTAGTATCATATAAAAATGACAGAATTATATACATGTAGATGAATACTTCTGACTAGGATCTGTGTATAGCATCTGTGAACTCTTTCTTGTCTTCTAGCACCTATATGATAAAAAGGGGTGGGTGTTTGCCATGAGAGCAATTTTAAGAATATGGTTGGGACAATCATATAGATGCTATGGCTTGACATGACCAGCTAATTGATTGGATGGAGCCTCTCCTGTCTAGGCCAAGTAGGGGCCAAAGTGGAGTGTTGCATGTCATAGGACCACTTACTTACAGACCATTCACCTACCACAATTCTATCCTCAGGTATATTGGGTCACCACCCACTGCCAACAGGTGCAGCCAGCATATTCTACAGCCCAAGTCAACAGTGGAATGTGTTACACACCCACATGGTCATGTTGCGGGCATATACATAATGTTCTCTTAGTAGAGAGGGAAGAGAGATAAACAGGTAGACAGAAAGATAAGATGCATAACTTACTTTCTTTCTTCTTTGTGGCTATCTGACTGCCTAGTTCCATTCTTTCTTGTCATGGTCGCCATGTTGGATTCTATCTTATTGGTTCTTCATTTCTCAATTCATTTTCTTTCTTCTTCTTCTTGTTGGCCGATCTTCTAACTAATGTATGCATCAACCAACAATGCCATACTGTTCTTTTAAAAACCTTTTATTTCTAACTAACTTTTCTTACTAACTAAACACAGTGTGTGTGTAGGTGAGTTCCAGCTAAAGCAAAAACAACCTTCTTGCCTGACATCCTAGCTGGTACTGATGAGCTAACTAGCTCTCACGTGACTTCACATGATTCACGGGTTTTCCGCCTCTAGGGTCAAAGGTCCCCGTCTGTAAATTTCCACTTATGCTACACAGTGTTGTCAATAATCTATGCTACCATAGACTGGATAATGATACTATTTTCAGATATGATGGAGTGGGATATTTTAATCCAAGGAAGAGTTCACAGGTGCTATACATTGATCTTAGTCAAAAGTATTCATCTATACATGTATATAATTCTCATATAGGTGCTAGAAAAGCAGTGGAGAGTCAACCATCAGTATTTATTAATACACATAAAGTTAATGAAAATTATTTTTATCACTTCATTAATACACATGAAATTTATGAAAATTATCTACCAATTAATACACAATAGGCAATATATATATAAGATTTGGCACTAAATAACCCACCAGGGTTGATATGCCATTAAACAATCTAACCATCCAACCAGCCAACCAACCAACCAACCAACCAACCAAAACTTATCAATGAAAATCAGTTATTATAAAAACTATACCATTAAAGATAAGTAGATGAAAACAGTATTTTGAAGTGTATGAATTTTAAAATTTCTTAAAAAAATAAATACAAATAAAAAACAAACAATTATTTTAAACTTAATAAATTTGAAAAAAATATATTTAATAAAATTTTCATGGGTACAGATATTACATTTCAAAACTAGGCAGAAGTGTTAAACATGGATACTTTGATTTTTGACTGAGTGCACAGATATTACACTTTAAATATATATAAATATCCTTGTATCTTAGCATTAACAATTGACAAATGAGGAAAAAAATACTTTTCATTACATAGACAATTATAATAAATCACATTTTTCATTGTATTGAGAGATTAATAGTTGTTTAAACGGAAACCAAACAAGTTAATGTAATCCATATATATATAAAATGCAATGGATATCCATTGAATCCACATATGTATATACATATATATATATGTGGGTGTATATATATATATATATATATATATATATATATATAAACACATCATTTGTAAATGCTTTTTCATGAATTAAAAGAAAAAGCTCAATACCAGTGAGTAGAACAGGATAAAACCTGAAATAAATGTATATTTACTCACCCCTCTCTGGCAAGTCTCATTACTGTCAGTTTTATATACTTAAAAAGAAATACAATCGTCAGAAGAAAAACACTACCCCAAAATGAATTAACAACAAATTATATCATGATCCCTAAATACTTAAATTCTATTTAATATTTGTAGACAAATTTAGACTTAACCTTAAAAAAATAAGATGAAGAATGAAAAAAAAAGTTGGTTAAATTGTTTTCAATTGGAAAATATTTAAAAATATATCAAAACTTCTTATTGAATGAAATATCTTTAAAAACATTTAAAGATTTTCATAAATGTGAACACTAATCCTTATGTTTTAATCTTAAAATCTAAATAAAATAAACACAACCTGATAATAGACTAGGGCCAAAACTAATTAGGATTAACAAATTAATAACCAACGTTTATGTGTCAATTTTCATTCATTCACACACACACACACGCACACACACACACACACACACATGCACAATATGTATATTTGTGTGTAACACTTTTTAGATAGTGCACAGATACTACACTCAGAGTTTTAGCAGAGTGATCAGATATGAACTCTGATCCTTATTCTTATTAATCTTCCTCAAAAAACAAATTTGACACAAGGTCAGTTCAACATGAGGGTCTCTGACACCTATGTGTGGACCAATTTTGTGACATAAAGGTATCACACTACTCTGATCCTCTCTTTATAGTGTAACCATTGTGTTGGAATCTCCAAGAGTGTTTCCCCCACCCCACATTCCACCAGAAGAGAAGTGTCTGAAGAACATTATTTTCTTGGATCATAGCCCAAGAGTCAGCTATACTAAATCCAGGTATATGGAGATATTCTAACCTTAGAGCACACAATTACAGAAGTGCTGATCCATATATAAATATCCTGTCGTTTTTATGAGTATAATGCTAGTTTGCAAAAAATATATAATAAAGTAAATTTAATCAAAATGAATAAAATGAAATAAAATAACATCTCTTCTGCAAACCAAAAAAAAAAGAAAAAAAGAATAGCACAAATATATACATAAGTTGTACTTATTTTTGCATGGCTACCTATTTGTGTTTTTAGTTACAGAGTTTTAATAATGTAGAGTTTGGTAATAAGTAATAATAAATATTATCCATTTTGTACAATGTTCCACTAAAAATAATAAAATCTTTGTATAGTTTAAAAAAAAAAAGTATGTTATACTTATTTATAGATAATACATACAAATTCCATATATATATATATATATATATATATATATATATATATATGTATAGTGGTAATGGTGCTTTGACCTCAAAACCATGACTGGCCCCTGAGTCATCATTTGATAAAAGAAATGTTGACCATACTGTTGTTGTTTTTCAGCAGAACATGAAGATTATATATATTTTGCCAAACAAGTCCACTGAAAATAATTATAGAAGAGCTATAGCTTCTACTTTTCTTAGTCAGGTTAAGAAATTTTTAACACCTCCTTGTATATATATATATATATATATATATATATATATATATATATATATATATTATCATATATATATATATATGTGCAGACACACACATATGCGCATATATATATATATATGCACATATGTATGTATATATATATATTTATATATATATATCTGGTAAGTCTATTTCTCAGTGAATTTATATATATATATATATATATATATAGTAAAGTATAGTAAAGATTAGAGTGAGAAGTGTGGACAAATGAACAAAACTCAGACAAGTATATGTAGGAGATATATTTCACCATGCATTAAGCTCAGCTTCATCAGTGAACGGTGAAGTATATCTCCTACATATACTTGTCAGAGTTTTGTTCCCTGTCCACACTTCTCCCTCTAATCTTTACAATATTCTGTCGGATTTACTCTAATCCTCCTATCCTCATATATATATATATATATATATATATATATATATATATATATATATACACACATTCATATAGCGGTCTGATAAAACTTATAGGTATACACCGATGCCTGTGGGTAGAAATAGATCTATAACCACAGTGGCTGATTTTTAAGCCTTTTTCTTTACCAATATATATATATATATATATATATATATATATATATATGCACACACATACATTTATATATATATGGACATATGTATGCATATATATATATATATGTGTGTATATATATGTTCATGTATACATTCATATATATATATATATATATATATATATATATATATATATGTATATATATATTAGATATATTTTGGCAAACATATTCATGTGATATTCCATTATCTGAAAATATAGCAGTCCATTGAAAACAATGAAGTGTAATGACCACTGATACAAGAGCTATACATAACAATAGAGTCTAGCGAACCTGAACAATAATACGCTCAGCAGCTACCACTTATAATAAATATAAGAATGAATCTGATCATGTAAGATGATTATAGGTTTATCATTTCAAAACAATGTGCATTTGACAAAAAATCACTGTTTGTATAAATGTAATGCACTCTTTTCAGAGAGAATATCAACAACCACTACTATGACTACTAATATTGATGCTATGAGCGCCAACACAAAAGATACCGGAAAAAGGATCAATACGTCTTATCTATTAAAAACACTGTGCATTGAATTGAACAACAGAGATAAGTTAGCTTCCTTTAACAATATTGGTCATGTTTTTCTCATTCTTCACTATAGCATCAGTCATTATTGGGGATTCAAAATACAGAGTGCTTCAAAAACGATACAACCATATTCTTGACAACTAGTATTTAAACTATTTTTAATTATTTGCAAATCTAAAAATGGTAGTTATAAACAGCTCAATCAGCAAAGATAGCTTTCTTAGAAATTTTCTATTTGCCAAGAACTATCTGTGTACTATGAACGTCATTAGATCTAATGAAAGAAAAAGGCTTCATGCTAAAAAGCAGGTGATACCCAGCAGAAACTATTAAAGATGTGGACTATGTAGATGATCTAGCACTTCCAGTGAATACACCTGCACAAGCTGAATCACTGCTGCATAGCCCAGAGAAGGCAGCAAGTGGCATTGGCTTCCATGTGAATTCGGATAAAAGATGTTTTCATGTGTTACAATCAAGATGGAGACATCTACACACTAGACAAAAGTAAACCAATTCACATACTTAGGTAGTAATATCTCATCTACAGAAAGTAATGTAAATATGCACATAGAAAAGGCATGGACAGCTAAAGAAAGATTATCAGTCATATGGAAATTGAATTTCTCTGATAAAACAGAGCAAGAATTCTTCCAAGCTGTAGCCATGTCAGTGCTACTGTATGGCCGCACCACTAGGACTCAAAAGAAATGCTTCCAGAAAAAGCTAGATAACAATACAAGGCTACTGCATGTGGGGTTGAGCAAAGTTTGGAAGCAGCACCTCACAAAAGGGCAGGTGTAAGGCTACCTACCTCCTATTATACAAACAATCCAGGTAAGATGAACTGGACACTGCTGGAGAAGCAAGGATGAGCTCATAAGGGATGTTAACCTATGGGCACTTACACATGAACACACTGGTGTGGGTTGACCAGCAACAAACTACAATGATCAGTTCTGCATGGTTACTGGATGCAGAGAATCATTCAGGAGTGATGGATGATAGAAACAGGTAGAGAGAAAAAGTCATGGAAATCCTAGGTGGCATAAGTTGATGATGATGATGATGATTATCAAGAAGTTATACATCATCAAGAACTTTGACAGTTCACTTTGAGTTTTATCAAATTGTCAACCAAATAAAATATGGTTGATTTGTTGGGAAGTGTAAACTCAGGAATTTCACATTAAATTCATGTCTCACATATTTGCAATATTTATACTAAAAATATGTTCATCCTTGGAATATAACAAACTGACACAGCACATAAGAATGGATGCTTGAATGGATGTTATATTTCAAGGATGATGCAATCATTTCAGCTCTTACATTGTAAGATTTGTATGAGAAAGTGGTCTCAATCAAAGGACATATATTTATGATTGGAAAATTATGCAACTAACCCAACAATAAGGAATGGATACTAAAATGAAGCTAGCTCATGATGCAATTATTTCAATTGTAAATACTGATGTCTCTTGAGTAGAGTGTTGCTATGAGATTGTAACATAAAATTTACACACATGTAAATTATATCCTCTTTTCCTTAAGGTTACATCCTTTAGGAAACACCCAGTACATGTGTGTGTGTATGTGTGTGTGCGCACGTACATCTAACAGATAACTGGGTATACATATTATAGCATAAAAATGAGGAAAGCCAATAATATAAACAATACAAAACATCTTTATACAATTGTCATTGACTATTACTTAAGCCGTGTTGTTTAAATACATGATTCTTATTCAGTCATAAAAGAAATGCACTGTTACAGATGAAGCACATTCAATATGACTGTTGAGAAAAAGGAAGGAAAAAATATTTACATATCTCGAAAGCCTTTTGTCATCAGTGCAGAAATTTGTCCAATCAGAACTGAATAATGAATTTATAACAATATCTTTTTGCTCTATTTCCTCATTTTCAGAGATTGTTCAAGAGTTGAATCTAGAGACAAAAGATTAAATAGATTGAGATTTCTATTTTATGATAGGTTGTTTTTGTCTACTGTTGTAATCTCAGCTCAAAATAAAAAACAAAATCCATAAATTATGAATAAATACCAATTTGACCCCAGCAAGGCGAGAGGTGATAGAATAGTAAAAAGTTTTTTTCTTTATCTGTGGTAGAAAAAGTAACAATGGATAAATGAGTCAACAAGAATTTAAGATATTTAATATATAAGATATTTAATATATATACAATGGCGTTAATATTATAGAATAAAATTTGGGTATGTATAAATTCTAACCTCCTATTTTTAGATTGTCTTTGGAACACTGTATATTAAATCCCAGGGAAATATTCTAATGAATGTTCTATCTTGCATTCTCAGAGATTGATTTACACATAAGATATAATGACCCCTGATTATATATACATAATTAATGCAATTTGTGTTAACCAGGACTGTTTACTACATTACTACATTTTCAAAGTTTAATAGAATTTCTATATCCTCTTGCACTGCTGCCTTGTAGATAACAATTCTATTTTGATGAATTTCCTATTAACAGATCCATTAATGATTTTATAAAAATCCAATCCAATAAATAAGGTCAAAGGTCAAGTTAAAAAAAAAACAGTTGGAAACTTGCCAGAGCCAGTATTTAGCCACAAACAACTTTATACTATTTCTTCAACACCCAAAGGATGAAAAAATATCAGATTTAAAGAGAAAAGAATAACTTGACAAGGAGGAAATAAAAGAGAAATTTCTTTTCTCAGGAATTATTGGCTTTCATGAAACTCTTAATATTTCAAAAGAATATATTTTTTTAAAGAGCCTTTCAATTTGTAGAGAGCTAAGCATATTTTGGACAAAATATTTTATTCAGATAAATTCATAATATCCTTTTTTTAGTCATCAATGTATTTTTCGCAGGCTTTCTTTAACTTTATGCCACTTTTCAGCTAAATTGCATTTTCCATCATAAAGAAAGATACATGCTTTGATTTAATCAATTCTTCAGGGAATTTTCTGGTATCTGGAATTTGTTGAAACCATATCTTTATTTAAATGTGAAGGATAGGGAGGGAGAGAAAAAATGTATGAAGAAGAGAAGATTGAGAGAGTAAGAATGAATAAGAGAGAAGAGTAGAGGAGGAAGAACAAATGATGTTAGAGAGAAGTTGGAGAGTAAGACATAATGATAAGAGTGAGAGGAAGATTGATGAAGAAAAGAGAAGAATGGAAGAAGAAAAAATTAGAAAAACTGGAGAGGAAGATTGTGAAAGAAAGAGAAATGATAAGAATGTGGAATGATAGAGGAAGAATGGGTGAAGATTTGGAGAGAAAGAAAAAGATTAAGAAGAATGGAGGAAGAAAACTAGATGGTGTTGAAGGGAGATGAATTTGAGAGGGAAACAGAATGATAAAGAAGTGTTAGAGGAAGAATGACAAAGAAAGAGAGATTGGAGGAAGAAGAAAAATGAACAAAGAAGAGGAGGAAGAAAAACAAACAATTTGCAGCAATGCAGCTAGATATTGTTTCATTTTCTTCCACTCCTTGGATTCTTAAAGCAGTATTGGGTATTGAGACTTCTAATTACTATACAGTTTTGATGCCTTACAGTTGCCAGACTCCCAATACTTGCACCCACCATTCAAACATTTGAAAGAAATCTTCAATTAAATAGTATTGATGATGATAATTATACATATAATAATGATATGCAGTAGAAACGTGGTGTAGGGGTTATTTTAATAGGAAATGGACTTGGTGACCTGAATTCAAATCCTGGATGAGGCTGTTTATATTTCACATATGGATAATAACCTTGAAAAAAGTGACCATCCAACTATTCTCCATCCATCTATTGGTAAACAGTAGGGTGAACTGAGCTCTTTAACCTTGGTTAGGCAACTGGTCTAGGAGAAGGAAAATTCTGAATTCAAAATTGTTAAATTCCACTTAAGCAAGTGACCATGTGTCACTTCCTACTCATGTGGAGGGGTTGGTAAATATATATAATAATAATATAAATAATATAATGGAGTATATATATATATATAGATAGATAGATATGTACATGAAATTAGCTTTGGAGTAAAGGTCTGTCAAAAATGAAAATGCTTTTGATATAGCCTAATGTATATGATAACTTTAAACATTCTTTAAATCTTTAGATGTGTAAATAAATCAAAATTTATGGTAAAAACGAAAATATTTATGATACATTCTCTGGGACTATGATCCATGGTATTATGATAATTCTCTTGGATTATAGCAAATAAATTGATCACCCAATCTTGGCCAGAAGACCAGACCGAGTTGTAACCAACAAAAAGAAAAGAACTTGTCAACTAGCAACTTCATGGTTCCAACAGATCACAGTAAAAGAAAGCAAAAAATAAAAAATAAAAAATAATTTTTTTAAATGGAGAAGTACCTGAATCTTGCCAATGAGCTGAAAAAGTTGTGGAATATGAAGCTGACAGATACCAATCATTGAAACCATCTCAAAGAACAAAGAAAAGAGACTATTGGAACTGGTGATCTGAGGAAGAATTGAGATTCTCCTTGCTGTCACTCTGACTTCAGTGAAAAATAAATAATAATAATGATGATAACAATTATGATATAATGTAATGGAGTCATAGATAGTCTTTAGATTTGTACATGAAATAATCTTTGGCGAAAAGATCTGTAAAAATGAAAATACTTTTGATAATCAGAGCACTTGGAAATATTCTGAAAAGAATAAATGAAAGACTGGAGGAACTGGAAATTCAAAGGATTCCGAAAAATCTAGTAGGGATGGAGATAAGAATTTTGAGATAGGTACTTACCAGTTACAAACTCCAGATATCTGTTAGGAACATGAAAATATCTAAGATGATGATGATGATGATAATAATAATAATAATGATGATGATAATAATAATAATGATGATAGCAGCAGCAGCAGTAGTAGTAGTAGTAGTAGAATCCTGAAATCTGCAAGTGACAAAAAGCTGCATCTATTGAAAACTGCACATTAAATAGAACTGTGTAAGGATAAGAATCCTGGCCTAAAGAAATCAATGCATTGTATTTATTCCTGCAAATAATAACAATTATGATGCAGAAATGATTCCCCAAAGATGATCCAATTTTCGTATGCCCATTCTTGGCACTGCAAAGAACACCAAAGATGAAAATGCCCATCAGAGCTCAAGAAGAAAATGGCAGACTAACTATTGATAGTTTCTTTTTTTTTACTAAAAACAAGGCCTGCAAAAAATATCATAGAGCTAATCTACAGAGACGTTTGAACAAGAAGGGGAGGGGGTGATGAATGGGAGAGGAAGAAAGAATGAAAGTTTCAGAAGGGGAAGAAGTGGGAGAGAATGAAAGAATGGCAAGGAAAGATTTAGAGAGGAAGAAAGAATTACAATGATGAGAGAGGAAAGGAAGAATATTTTTTTAAAAGTGTGCGAGGAAGGAAAAATGAAGATTTTGAGAGGAAGAAAAAAGAAGCATGGAAGAAGGAAGGAGAATGATAAAAACAGAAAGGGTTGAGTGAAGAAGAAAGAATGAAAAGAGAGGAATGGAAAGGGAAGAAAAATGATGACAAATGAAGAAGACTAGGAGAAGAAGAAAGGATTATGAAGAATAGGAAAATAGGAAGAGAAAAGAAGAAAGGAATGATGAAGAAAGAGGGAAAAGAAAGAAAGAATGATTATGTGAGAAGAAAAAAGAACTATGTTGAAGAAGAAGAAAGGAGAAGAAGAGGAAGAATGATAATAAAAGAAGAGGAATATGAGAATAATTTAGAAAGAAAGATAGAATAAGGAAAAAGTGGAAGAGGAAGATAGAATGAAAAAAAGAGAGGGGTTCAATTTGAAATGAGGAATGATGAGGATGATAGAATTGTAGGAGAGGAAGAGAGAATGAGGATGCTAAGAGAATTGGGTGAGGTGAAAAGAATGATGAAGAAAATAAAGGTGTTGAAGTGTAAGAAAGAATGATGAAGAGAAAGGAAAAAGGAATAAGAATGAAAACGAGAAAAGAGTGAGAGCAGAAGACAGAATGATAAAGTAAAGGATGGCAATAAGTGAGATTTAAAAGCAATATTTCTATTATATCACTATTGGCTGCTTTTATCAAAGTGGCTGGCTCTGCTGGCACCAAATTGCTACTGTCAATGACAAGATTACTCCAGGGTGGGCGCTCAGGTGGTGACTGGTCAGGCAGGTGGGTAAGATCTATAAATTGATTCTTTCTTCTCTCCCAAGTCCCCTCACCACGTCCATTGACATACCTTGAACCCTGTCAGCTGGTGTTTCTTCGTCTTTTCCACCCTGGATGTAACCACTAGGTGGAGGTTTGAAATATTCAGCAGACATTTTGCCATTAATGGCAGAGGCCGTAACCTGGCTGGGTCGTGCTCCCCCAGCAGTCTCCTCTTTTTTTCTGTCTCCATCAGTTCCAGGAACAGTGGTCATAGTGGCGGCAGTGGCAGCATCTTCAGAGAGTTCTTTTGTTGACCTCTGTAAGTAAAAGCAATGCAAATTATGCAAGGGAAAAAAGAAAGAATAACAAAGTTAGAAGCACAATAGACTTTGCAGAAAGTAGACTTACCAATAATCATGGCACCAAAGATGGACAAGAAGAGAACAAGTTTTGAAAAACTAACCATTCTCCAGAAAATGCATATACATACCAATTTGAAATAATAACTGATTTTAATAACAAATCTACCATAAATAGAGTAGACAATTTGCCTGATTTCCTTTTTGTCTGTCTGCTTCTCTAATAATAAATGCAAATGTCAGTATGTCTGTGTGTCACATTTTTTTATCTTTACTCCTAGAGGCCGTAGCTCAACCTATCATACTATTTTGGAATCAGACTGACTCCGTGAGCAAATCAAAAACATTCCACCAAGAAAAAAACACTAAACCTACTGTTTCCTTTTCTTTCATTCAATTGAGTAAATGCCCTCATTCTTTATGTTTCCCTGTCTTATTGGCTGGGGACAGTAGAATATGCTAACTGCACCTCTGCAGAGCGGTAAGACCCCTCCTCCAAATGGGACCTCTGTTTGGCCATAGGTGGCAGCCTGTAATGCTTGAGGACAGGATTGTAGAGGCTGATCAGTCCGTGATTCAGGTACTGAAAGTGGTCCCATAACATGCAACACTCCACTTTAGCCCTTACTTGGGCTAGATGGGTGGTTAAAAAGACCCCATCCAATCAATTGTCTGGTCATATCAAGCCCTAGCACACATATGATTATCCTGACTGTATTCTTCATATTCTTATAGCAAAACCCAACTCTTTTTATCATATAAATGCTTAAAGGTAGTGACTGAGGGCCAACCACCAGTTTAATAATTCTAACAATTCATTGATATGAAGTTAATGAAAATCATTTCTATTTGTAAAACCAAAGCAAACAAAAATATTTATCCACATTCACTTAAAAATTCAATTTACCTACTATTCACTTAAAAATCCCATATATACAAAAACAAAGATTTTGGCATTAAATAGCCCACATGGGTTGATATATGATAAAACAAAATAACCAGCCGACCAACCAATTAATTTATGTTTCAATGTTAATGGATGACTGGTTGGTTGGTTTCATGGCATATCCTCTCTTGTACTATGTTATGTTTCATATAGTTTAATAATTATAGTCACAAAAATATATCTTTACAATCATTCTATTTAGGTAAACACTTCATGCACAGTTGGAATATTAATATTTTAAGAGCTAATGTATCAATAAAATTAAACATTATCTCAAACAGATCCATAGATGTTGTTGCCTTAAGACAGCTGCAAAAATAAGACTTCTTCATTAGCTACTATTCATTTGAAGAACAAAGCGAATACTGAACAGCCAAGCACATGGCCTATAGCCTAAACCAATGATGGTCTATTTGCATAGGCGTGGTGGAGATAACTTAACCATAAGTCTGTTGAAACAACATATGGTGATCAAACCCTGTTCACTGTAATAGTCAGCAATGGGACCCTAACAGGTACTACCACTCCAGATCAGGGTGGACTTGGGAGTAATGGAAACAAAGAGTAACTCTACACAACCCAGACCTCCAGAAGTGGAGCCTCACTACCAGATGCAGTTTAGTGCCATACCCAGGACATTCTTTTTGGTGGGGTTCTTACCCTTCTGCAATGGAAGCAATCAGTATATTCTAGGCCCTGTCAATAGGGCATGTAACAGAATGGAGTTGTTAAATAAACATGCTGATTCACCAATCATTATATGAATTATATTGTTTTTAATGCATCAAATTATAATTTTGATAATATATATGTATAGATTATCAAGCAATTTGGTCTCACCGCAAAGTAATAAGAAATTATTCTATAGTAATATTACTTAATCTATATTAGATATATTTAATTTTTGTTCTAAAAACATCTCAGAGAAATTCAAATATCTTTGTAACTTTTAAACAGGTAATAACTAGGCAAACTACACTATTTAATCCCTCTATTTTTCTCTTTTACTTTCTTCTTTCTTTTTTCACTATAACTTTGATTATATCAATCTTCTCCCACATCAATTCATTTTCTTTCTCTCTTTTTTAATTTCTCTTTCTTTCAAACTTATTCTCTCTTTTTATTCTTTTTTCCATTCCTTTTTTCTTCCTTTTTTTTTCTTTCTTTTCATCTTCCTTTTTTATCTGCTCTCTTCATATCACTCTTCACATTCCTCTTTTTTTCTTTCTTTCCTTTATTTTTTTCTTGACACAGAAGTCATGAGAAAGGATTTCAGTCAACCAATGCTCTCTTTCTATTGTTCTATCACATACTTCTTTTCTTTCTTTCTTTCATTCTTTTTTTTCTTTCTGTCTTTCTGTCTTTCTTTTCTTTTTCTTTCCATCTTATCTTTTCCTTTTCTTTCTTTCTTTTTTCTTTTTTTTCATACCTGTATGACTTCTGTCAATTGGTACTCTTTCCATATTCTTCACATGTTTTTCTTTTTTTGTTCATTTCTTTACCTTTCTTTTCTTTTTCCTTTTTTTTATCTGAGTGATTGAAAAGGACTTTAGTTGACCAATGCCCCTGTGTTCTCAATTTGCCAACATGACTGATACTACAATTCCAAAAGCACTGACTAACAGATATAATAATCTATCATCCTATCATTTATGACAGGATCTCTACTAGTTAGCATACACTGACTATCAAGGTGGATAATCTGTGTAACATTTTTTCACTGCTTGGGTAGTTAAAAAAGTTGAACTTTTAGACTTTGCCTACAGGAGTGAATATATTCTCTTTTTCTCTGTAGTTTATGATATTTCCCATTCAAGTGAATTTAACATATTGTGTGGTTGAAGTTACAAGTGAGCATTGGTGATCACTAATAAAACAAGTGCATAATTGTTGAGGATTCAGCTATTTCCCAATATGCACCATCCTAATTAATCTACTTGTAAAATATGGAAAGTGCTTCAGTCATTTTTTGGCTTCCTATAAAATAGCCACAGACAGCAAATAACATTTAAAATTTTGATTATAGAAAGAAAATGAATTTGTATGAAAATAAATTGGCCTTAGTTGTTATTGGTTTCTACCAATGAGCAGATCTTTCATGTTTTCTTTCAGACCTGAGAAAATGATCTGGAAATATTTATGACAGACTCAATAAATTTATTTGGTTTTGAATTATAGAAACTAAATTCTTACTTTTTTTTTTTAATTACTTCAAGGCAAAGAATTGAACAAACAAAAAAAGAAAAAAAAAAGAAAAAGAACAAAAATATCATTTAATTTCTATAAAAACAAGAAATTGGAAGAAGCTATGGTGGAGTCCTTGAAGTGAATGTGTTGAAATGGTATTTTATAGAGAAGTCATTGTCTTCTTGAGTTGTCCACTTGAGCTACTGTTAACTTAAAAATATAAAATATAATATATCATTTGATGTATGATGAATATATCTGTGCATGTATGTGTGTGTGTGTGTGTGTGTGGGTTGCATGTGTGTGCGCGGGTGAGCATGTGTGTGCGTGTGTGTGAAGATATATAGATAAATGTTTATACCATGGAGGCAGTGTGTAATGATTATCATTGCAAGAAATGGACATGGCATATGAGTTCAAATCCTGGACAAGGCTGTTTACATTTCACATAGCACTTGGGAAAGGTATGAATCCAAATATTCTCCATCCAGCTATGGGTAATAAGTAGGACAGACTGGGCTCTTTAATCTTGATATGGCAACTGTCTAAGAGAAAGAAAACTCTGAATTCAAACCTGTTAAACTCTGCTTGAAAATTGACCTTGTGTCGTGAGAATACCCACTCTGCACTCATGCACCTTTGTTGCACAATGGTGATGACCCCATGCTGTAATATTCTGTGCTAGCCGGCTTGAAAGGTACAAGCTAGAGACAGGTTCACAAGTAGAAGAAAAACATGACAACAAAGATCTGATGACAGGACATGTTAATGGAGGAGGAAGATGTGACACTTTGTGCAGTTTGTGGTGGAGCAGAGGGCCCTTAGATTCATGTAGTCAGCTGGCAAGAAAGTTCTCTTAACTATAAGTCGACAGCTGGAATTTACAAGTCAAACAGCTTCAATGTGGGTCTTACTTAATTGCTATCAACTGCTACTAGTACGACACTCTCACCAGGACTGCCAATCTGAATCTGAAGTTTGGGCTAAAAGTTTGGTATATATGCAGAATCCACCACCACTCCCTGCACCCAATTTGACCATCCAGAAATTGGCTATAACTTTTACTGGGCAGACTCATGTCTCTAATTTCTCCTAAAATTATGAACATTATTTTTTCCCAGTCTGGGTGTCACCAATTTTCAGACTGTTAACATTTTGGGACCCAATTTCTCTAAAAACTAGCCACTTCAAGATTTTATCTTTAATTGCAGCCCAGCCGTAACTTTCATTTGGTGTGGTCTTACATTTTCTTTATTGTTTTCCAAACTCCTTTTTGACCGAGCACACATTTCTGGTTTTTGTGATTTCTTTTTTGAAAAAGTCTTCAGTCACATCACCCTTCTGATCTTTATGGCTTTATAACTACAAGTAGTCTTTTATTTGTTTATCCGCACACACATATATATGTCACCTGGAAGCGCATGGTGTAATGATTAGAGTTGTAGGAAATGGACTTGTTGACCCGAGTTCAAATCCTGACGAGGCTGTTTGTATTTCACATAGCGCTAATACCCATGGGAAAGGTAAGCATCCAACTACTCTCCCTCCACCTATGAGTAAATAGTAAGGAAGACTGGACTCTTTAATCTTGGCTAAGTAACCAGTCTAGGAAAAGAAAACTTTGAATTAAAACCTGTTAAACTCTGCTTAAGAAATTGACCTTGTGTCGCATTCTGCTCATGCGGAGGGGCTGGTAAATATATATATATATGTCTATGGACCTAATATATTCTATTTTCTTTTTTTTAAAAATTTCTGACAACATTGTCATAGTGTCTAATCCTGCTAGTGCAGAGAGGTTGGTAAATACAAAACATATGAATATTACAGATTTTATAAACATGAAAATCTATTGAAACTTTGGTGGTAAGAAAACTTTGTCACCAATATATTCATGATTATGAAAATTAGTCACTCTGATATTAATATTTGCTTCATCTTATTAGGCCAACTTATCTATCTATCTATCTATCTATCATTACTAAAATCTACATTATGTTTGTATATATATATAATAGTATCCATCAATCTTGCAAGACTATTGATCTGTAGCCTGAGCAATGTTTTATGAAAAAAAATCAATTTCCAATGCAACAGGCCTCCCCTCTTCATAACACCAATGTTGTCCAAGAGAAGAGTAAGGTACTATACAACTTGACTTTAGCGTCACTGCAAGAATATTATTATTTAATGAAATTCAACACAATGATTGCCTTAGAGACTCTAGCTGCTTGTTTTGAAGTTGGGGTTTTAGTAGTTTCCCTACCAAGGCAACCAGTCTTGGAGAAGGAAAAATCTTCATTCATTTACAACTGGATGATAATTTTGTGTTGACAGCATACATTTCAAACATCATATTTCAATCATCCAAATTCTCAATATAATATATGAAATGCTAATTAGAAACCCAACAAAGTATATATATATATATATATATATATATATATATATATATATATATATATATATATGTGTATGGTTGGCACTAGTATACTAGAAAAAGTAATAGTAATCGAACGTACAGTGTTATTAGAAGAGTGTTCAATATCTGTGATAGAGCTTTGATAGTTGAATGAAGTGACAAATAAAAGTTTTAGCTTTTATTCATTTATTTGGGAATGATATTACGTTCCCAAATAAATGAATAAAAGCTAAAACTTTTATTTGTCACTTCATTCAACTATATATATATATATATATATATAAATTTACCAACCCCTCCGCATGAGCAGGATGCGACACAAGGTCAATTTCTTAAGCAGAGTTTAACAGGTTTGAATTCAGAATTTTCCTTCTCCTAGACTAGAGGGAGAATTGAATTAATACCTTTCCCAAGGGTATTAGAGCCATATGAAATGCCAACAGCTTTATCAAGAAATTGAACTTGGGTTAAAGAGTCCATTTCCTACGACTCTAACCATTAGACCATGTGCCTCCACACACACACACACACACACATATATATATATATATATATATATATATATATATATTTAAAAGTTAGGGCAGTGAAGACATAAAGTTAATGGTGCTTGGTAACTGTCAGTTTCTTAAAAAAATTACAGTTACCAAGGACCATTGACTTCACTACCCTAATACATGCTCTATCAATGGTATTGAGCATAGATTGAGACTGGATAGAGCATTAGGGTAGCGTGGACATGAAGTTAATGACAGTTTCTCACCTATGTGATTTTCAACCTAACTTATATATATATATATATATATATATATATATAGTATTGTAAGAGAAGATATCTCCCCTACAAGATAGTTGGACTCATCCAATGGAACCCATATAAAGATATGAATACATTAAGATAATCTAAAGAATATGACAGAAAAATGATTGCTTTCAAATGCATATGTAATTCATTTTTGTTAAATTATAACAAGAAAATAACTTGAACTTGAACAAGTGACAATTGTCTTTGAGGGAAACTGGAACAACAATACACATTGTTACTGATTGACTAATTATATTATACTAGCAGGATCTAGGGATATACCATAGTATAATAATCTAATTATTTGATATATTTACTTAAGAGCTATTGTAAAATAGTACAATATGTGAAAAAGTATAATCTTGATTTAACTCACTCTCACACTTTTTTCTTTTTTTCCTTCTTTTCCTAATGTTCAATTGAAACTGCTTAGTGCTATCACCCTCTCTATATATCTTTCTCCTACTTTCTTTCTTTCTTATTATATTTTTTCTGTGTAGCATATGCTTTTCTTCCCTTTCTTTATGATAAAAACAAAATGGTCCATTATTTAGCTGAAGTGACACCACTCATAAAAAAATATGAATTCTGAAGATAAGCAACACCAGATACTCAAGATTTACATTTTTGCTGTATTTCATCTTGGATAATTTGGACAGTCTGATTTTTAACCAGAGGGTATTGCAACATGATAACAAGCGTATTATCATATTATATTATATTATATATTTGTACACGCCAAACCCACACACAACACTCCTCAAGATATATTACTTATTTCCTAATGGAGTGATCTTAAGATACATATGAAATGTCCGGAGAGACATGGGAAATTTGGAGAAAAATGAACAGATGAGCATATTGTTTTTATTGAATACCACACACACACACACACACACACACACACACACATATATATATACACACACATATATATATATATATATATATATATATATATATATATATACATATATATATATATATATATATATATATATATATATACAGAAAGACAGGATGAAAGATATGCAAAGGTAGATATATAGATAGATATTTTAGGTTTAAATTTGTATATATATATAATTTCATATATCTGTATATAAACATGAATGAATAAATATACAA
>CM042151.1:18673452-18733452 GCA_023376005.1 Doryteuthis pealeii
TCATTCCACTAAAAGCAGCTGTAAAGCCACTTATCTCTTATCATACAAACCATCCAAGTCAAAAGAACAAGATATGCTGGACATTGCTGGATAAGTAAAGACAGACTCATAAGTGACTTCTCCTGAGGACAACTACACTTGGACACACCAGAGTAGGCTGACCAGCAAAGACTTACATTGATCAGGTCTGTGCAGATATTGGATGTTGTGAGGAGGACTTGCAAGGAGCAATGACTGATAGGGATGGGTGGTGAGTCATAGGAATCCATGCTGTCAGCATGATATGATGATAATGATGATGATGATTAATGAAATAAAATGCTAGCTCATATGAAAATAGGTTTCAATTATACTTATATATATATTCTATTATAATTACAATGTAAAATATAACCTTATTAGAGTGGCCTGTCAGTATCAGCATGGGAGTCTATCCCCTTTTCACTAGCGCTAGACTAGGAAGATTTTTTTGCATCTAATGTGGTGTGCTACAACTAACATCAGCTATCTAGTTTACCACCCAGATTCAAGTTATGCTACTCATGTGCTGAGTTGGTGAGGACTGGTATTGAACATGAAACCTTTTTGCTCCTAGGTAGATGCTCTATAACTAGCTTGATGGTAAGTATAGAATAAACTAGAATTCCTTAAGTACATTAATTGCAAAGGGAACATCTAAAATGGTTGGGCAATTCTATTATTCCAAATGCTTTGTTGTTGCTATAAAAACAATTCCTGACATTAGAACTGAATATTGTTCTAATATCTGGTCATATTCTTCTCGGTTTATTTTGTTTACATCAGATCAGGTGGCATTTTGGGTGGCACTAATTGGGGGTGGCAAGTTTGATAAAACAACATATTCATTTTGAAGAAAGGTAAAAAATACTTTAAAACTTTTAAATAGATCTAAGGCAGAATATGCACCATAAGATTTAGGCTAAATTCAAATATTCACATTTGTTTGTTTTTTTTCTTTTTTTACTTTCAGTTAAAACAATTATTTTGTAAACAAAACAAATATATCAGCTGTCTTTCCAAGCAGTGGATTTTGATTAAAGGTGAATATGTTGATAAACTTGATTTGGTTAATATTATTGCAGAGTTTGCCTCCATAAAAGTGAGAAGGGCTCAAATTAAGTAAAATGAAATTGATATCTTTTCTCAAATGCTTGTACTAATTCAGAAATTAAACTAGTAATACTGTACTGTGATGAATTTTAAAAATCTCTTATGAAGTTTGGTAGGGGTACAGATTGGCCATTAACAGAAGGTACACACTATGCCACTGGCTACAAAACCAATTGTGTGGCTTTGTTGGAGAAGATTGCTTCTTGTTACTTCAACCATTTCCCCATAGCTGGAAAGTAGCCATTCTGTCCCCTTTCTATCACCCAATTATTTTTATAGAAAATATTTAGATCAATTGTATTCATTGGTTCTATTTTGTCAAGAGTTTCCAGCAAAAAACTTATTTTACTTACTCTAATGAGCAGTATCCATTATTTCTGAATCTTCCTTCATATCAAATTCCACTTGAACAGTTTATCACCTAAAGCATCTGCACTGTAGATCAAATTCTCTCATCAATACTTTTCTCTTAGTTTAAGAGTTTGGATTTGAAAGTCAAGAGTTAATAAGTGTTGTACTATGTCTTAATTTGCATAATCTCTCATATTCTTGTTGTATACTTTTAATTTGGATTTGACATCCCATTGCAGTGTAATAGTTAGCTAGTCTTGCAGATTAATTGCTACTGAATAATTAGTTTGATCATTGCTGGATGCCTCATACTTGTGACTTTGTGTCACATCCTACCCATGGCAAATAGCTTGAGTAAATACCTATTTTCAATTTGGATTTCTGCATTGTTGTCACTTTGTTGCTTTTGTTAAATCCTTACATTTCATTTATCATTTTATAATATGACTCTGTCAGTAGGGCTTAGAATACAATTTCTGAATTCCCTACAAAGGAGTAAGATGTCTGCCCCCCCCCCCCCCCCAATAAAAAGGGTATCCTGGGCATGCCACTAAACTGTATCTGGAGGTAAGGCTCTAGTTTTGGAGATATGGATAGTGTGGTGTCACTTCTTTATTGTTATTACTCCAAGATTCACTCTGACACAGAGAGGTAGTACCTGTTATGGTTCCATCTATGAGTCAAATAGATCTGTTTGAAAATTATTAGTGAACACATACATATTTGAAACCATATAACTATGCAAATTATCAATATTAAGAATAAATACATGAAGTTATAATTATTTTACAAATTCCATCATCACTTTGTTAAAAACATAATTGCTTGCAAAAAAGGCTGATTTTGGTATTAAATAACCCAACGAGAGTTGATATGCCATAAAACTAACCAACCAACCATAATTTTGCAACCCTTTGCCAATAGTGGGCAAATGACCTTGCTTAGGGTGACTTTGAATGTAAAAATAAAAATTATATATAATTAAATTCATTTTCTCTAGAAATATATGGTCCCAATATGACCCTGTTGATAATATTAGAAAATATTTTTCATTAGATATTTATGTATGTGCTACTCTATGCACTACAAGAAAATGTGTATCTCTTTTTTTAACCTCTTTCCTTTTCTTTTATGATTTTCTTTCCTTTTTTCTTTTTAATTTTCTTTCTTACTCTTTTCTTTCTTTTCTCCTTTTTTCTTCTTTTTTCCTCTTCTTTGACATTTTTTCTTATTTTTTAATGTCCCCTCAAACACTCACAAACATACACACATACACATGCACAAGGACATACACTACCACTTGAGGTAGCAACACATAACTAATTTTTCTCTTAGATTATCGTTTAGTGGTAAGTGTCTTTGATCTTTGCATTGCTTGCTAAAATAATAACAAGTTTGCTTCCAGTAATATAAAAGTACAAAATCAATTTTTCAAAACTGCAGTTTTTCATATTTTTTTTTCCAAATCTGGAAAGTTCTATTACAAGCCTTTTTCTTTTTTTTTTGTATTTCTTATCAACGACGACGACGATGACGGCAACGACGAAGACAACATCAACAACAACAACAACAACAAAGAAAATTAAAAACTTCTTTGTCACTAAATCATTTTTATTTGTACTAGTTGAGTAGGAGAACTTTTGATTTTATATATGAACTATAGCAGTAAACTAACACTCAAAAACTTTCAAGAAACTTAACTCCACAAATGAACCACCATAGTATGTCAAACTATATACTGTATATGAAACTAGCAGGGATACAAGGCATTGACTGGGGAGTGAAATAACTTCAAATATGACAACACAGTACTTTCATTTTCACTTTAATATATTTTTTCTCACAAAAATTGAAGTTATTAAAAAACATATTCTGATTCATAAATAAAAGCAAATGATGACAGGGCTTCTGGGTACACAACATTGTACCATTCATAAAAAGAATTTATGAAGAAAATTCATATATAAACATAATCTGTTTTTGATGTTTCATCTAGGGGTTATGGTTTCTTTACTTTTAATGACCTCCAGTGTGAATTTCACATAGTTTATGCCACAAATGGAGTTCTTGTGAACCTCCATGCAAAAAATGGCATCAATAGGTTTTGTTGTTTTATCCCAAAATTGATGTGGACAAACATTAAAGCAGGAACATTATCTATTGATATAGATAGAGTTAGTGTCATATGAAAGAATTAAAATCTAAAATAAATTACTATCATTATTATGACTCTGACATTTCATATTCTTAAGATGAAGTAACTAACCAGAGATAGAGAATCTTTACTCAGAATATTTACTACATAAAATATTTGGTTTGGTTTAATGGCATATCAACCCTGTGGGTTATTTAATGCCAAATCCTCTTTAATATAATTTTTGTATGTTTTGTAAGGGAATAGTTTGTTGGCAAATATTTAGTTTTTAACAAATTCTTTGAGTGTGAGACAACAGTTGGCAATCAATTTTGCTTTACAGCTGTGTTTTTGTAGATAAGTTTCATGAGCATATTTCATATCTAATTCATAATTTTCAGTGTATTTTGATTTCTCTCAAGCAGGATAAAATGACATCTATGCTAATATTTTCAAACACATCTTTGATGTTATTTGCAGTGAAAAATTTTTTTTCTGGTATGAAAGTAAACTTCACATTCTATGAGGAAGTGTTTAACAGTGCAGGGTGTTTGACATGTTACACATTGTGGTTAGTCCTCTTATTCTAGTATAAAAGAGTGAGTAAGCCTTACATGGCCAGTGTGCAACCATGCCAGTACTATTTCCTCCCCTCAGGATTTTCTATATCTGCCTTCCATTCTCCTAGTGTTGGCTTAAATGATAATAATTTGTTCAGTGCACTATTATTCCAATTTTTGTTTGGTTCCTTAGGTCTGTATATGGGACCTTGAAGTTTGGATCAACTTCTTTATTCATGACATATTTTGTAGCTGAACAGGTTTTGTCATTTCCTATTATTCCAACTTGGGATCCAACACATCATAAATTCTTTTGACTCAGATAGTGAATTGAGTTTACAAAGTAACTTGAATACTAATAGATGGTAAAAGGTATTTGGCTAAGGTGTATATAAACATCTAACTTCAAATGTAAATAACAATATTTTCTTGAATTTAGTATTAAGTGAAGCACTATCAATTATATAACTTATGATGATTATTTATTTGATGTTTATTTCAGTTGCTTTTTATTGTAACATCATTATTATTCATTGACTGAAAATAAAGACTAAATTTCAAACAATACATTTTTGTTTGGGATGCCTATCTTGCAATCGATTAGGTTGCCATAAAGGTTACAAAAACTAAAATCTAACCATATGTCTTTCATTCTTTAATTTACACAAATACCCACTTTGCAACCTTCTTTAATATTTACATACACTTGTAGCATTAGAGGTGCTCTTAACATCATGGTTATCATCATAGAAAATGAACATGGATGAGCCTATTAGTGTTTCAATGTTTGTGTTTCAATTCGCACTAATACCTAAGGGGAAGGCACAAATCTTCTTCTTCTCCTAGCTATGGTTAAATAGTAGGGCAGACTGGAACTTTTAACCTTGATATAGCAACCTGTCTAGGAGAAGGTAAACTCTGAATTCAAATCAGCTCATACCATACTAAAAGAGGAGTTTCAAAGGGTCAGAGGTTTTTTAACCAAATGAAAACTCACTGGAATAATTCAATAAGTATTTAATTATGATGAATGTTGATAAAGGATATAAGGATTTTTAGTATAATCAAGTCTCATCTCAAACATTCAGAGAAATAAAGATTTTTATTACATTATCTGTCTACAAAGTTATTCAAGGCAGATTTATTGGATGTAAATGTCTTGTAATGAGAATAGAGCTGCAGCCACACAACATCTTGGATAGTTTGATATATATATATATATATATATATATATATATATATATATATATATAAAGTATCGAGATTGAACCTGTATTTACCAAGATAGAAATAAACAATGAATGGAACATTAATTTTTTTCAGAATACAAGGTGTGTCAAAAAGTACAAAAAATATACTTTTTTTACATATCTTGTATATATATATATGTGTGTGTATGTGTGTGTGTGTGCATATATATGCATGTTTGATTAAAAAGAACACACAAGCAAGAATGTATGAATTAAAAAAAGAGATTTTCTTGTTTATGAACAAGGGAAAGTAAATCCAGAGTGAATAAATGAAAAGATTCAGAGATGAAAAAGATGTGGAAATTGAAAACTAGCACAATACCTGTTATTAATGGAACCTTTGGAATTATCAGGAAAGAGATCAATGAATTTGTCAAAAGAATTCCAGGAAACCCAAACCATCAAGAGATTCAGAAAATTGTTGGACAAATACTTTTTTAGCAAAAAGTACTGTCATTTTTTATTTCTGTTAAAAATAAATACATCAACTATTTGTATTCATGCTATCACAATGCTATTACGTACTGTAGGTAATATGACCCAGAGAGGGATGTGAAAATGCTGAAATTAAAAGAACATACATTTCATAATAATGAGGACCTTGCTTGGGAACTAAGACAAATGCAGAAACTAGGGGCATGATGAAAACATTTGGTGCACTCTGTGCCAAAAATATAAAATGCAAAACAAAAAGATCACCTAATTCCATCCAGAACACAAGAAAAAAAGAACTTGTCATCTAGTGGATTTTGAAATTCTGGCACACCACAGAGTGAAAATGAAAAAGGTGAAAAAATAGATAAATACTTGAACCTTGACAGAAAACTAAAAAAAACTGTGGAAGATGTGGATGAAGGTGATGCAATTCCATCTAATGTAGTTGGAGCTCTTGGAATAGTTCCCAAACATTTGCAAAAAGACTAAATATCAGAGGAAGAATCAAGACCATCCAGATAACAGCATCGTTAAGATTGGTTAGAATATTCAGATAAGTACTAGAGATATATGGAAACTTGCTGTCACTCAGACTCCAGTGAATGATAACCAACTAATGCTGGTAAAAAAAAAACCTCACAAATAATAATAATAATAATAATAATAATAATAATAATAATAATAAAAATTTGCAGCAGGAACTTAATAAAAAGAATAAATCCATGGGTAGTTTTTCTGGTAAGATAATCTGGACACTTCTTAAACTGGACAAGTGAGGAACTCAGAAATATGGATAACAGAAAGAAAAAATTGATGATGATGTTCATAAAAGATGATGTAGTCAGACTGTATGGGACAAGAAAAAAAAAAGGAATTTCAATAAAAAAACAAAAATTGGGAAGTAAAACAACAATATCTATAAGACAAACTATGGAAATAGCACACTAGATAAACCGTGTATGGCTTAAAATAGAAAACCTAAAGAGAGAAATGGAATCATTATTAATTGCAGCCCAAAATGACACCATATAAATTAAGCAAAAGCTAGAATAGATTAGACCCAATAGAATACCAAGTGAAGACTATGTGGAGAGAATGATTCAGCAATAAACCACACAATAAAAAATACAGCAACTTGGCACAGAAAGATTTCAAGAGCAGGCACAACTGAGTGGGGAAGGTGATTCACTGATAATTGTGCAAGTGAATAGAATTTGACCATACAAACAAATGATAGATGCACATGATACATGGATGTGATCACAAATGTTTGGTAAAAAATATGGGGCACCACTAAAACCTCGACATAAAAATCTAACATGAAAGCTAGAATGTAAGCAAAAAATATCATTAAAAATAAGTGTTCCATGGTCTTTAATGCTAAAATGATATATATATATATATATATATATATATATATATATATATATATGTGCCACCACTGTCAAAAATTATCAAATTACCACATTAAGAGGATGTTGCCATTCTAAAATTTTGTCATTGAATTCCATAATTTTTTCCTCAATATTCGTTTATACCATTATATTTTGGATTGGAGAAAATATTATCTCATTAATTTAGATAATTTTATCTATTTTTTAAAGGAATATTTCATAAAATCAGAATGTTCAGCTATAAATAAAAAAATGTTTTACATCTTATCTGTTATTAATGTATTTACTGCTGGATAAAAAAACCTAAGTGAACATTTTCAAACAGATCTAATTCAATAATTTTTGCCAGGGGTAATGTATATTTGAGGATGAGTATATACATAATTTACATGTGATTTTTATATAGCTGTAGACACAAAATACATGCACATATAGACTGTGGTGTAATGATTTGTGAACTAGGCTTGTAGATAATTGTAGATAATTGTGAGTTCAATCATCAGTGCCCTATACTTCTGGCCTTGTGCCAAACTGAGCTAAACTTATAATGAAATTTAAAGAAAACATGCATAGATATGTGAATGTGTATATTTCCTTATTGTGTATTTGAGCAGCAATCCTTCTTTGATGCATGTTTCATTGAAGATGGCTGACAAGGTGCAGGTTATGAGTTTTCTATATATTTTCTTGTGTATATACAGTTGAACGAACTGGTTAACGAACTGGGCTGGTAAAAAGTCAGTTGGGTTTCACTCCTGGTCAGAGGTAGTTGTGATGTTTAGCTACACTGATGAAACATGAAATGTCGAAACACTGTGTCTGTGGATGACTTATATATATATATATATATATATATATATATATATATATATATATATAATAGAGTATTTTTTGTTAATAAACTTATATTTTGCTTATGTGTATGCATATCCAAAACTCAAATATTTTACATTTGAATACTGAAAAAAAAGATGCAGTAAATGAAATATTTGATCAAAGTGATTCATAGCAATTTATTTATAGTTGTTGCTTACATCAATAACTCTGCACCCAAAAATACCAAATTAGATGGAAAATTAATGAGGAAGTATATCAATCTGTCTTGCCTACATTTCATCAATTATGTTACTTGATAAAAATTGAGTAATAAATAATTAAAATTAAAGTAAATTAATTAATGAGGTAAAGTAATTAATAAGGGAGGCAGTGTAAATTTATTTTACGCTATGATAGACTTGCTTCATCTATGAAATTTGAATTATGATTTGTGGAAAAAGAAATAATTTAATGTTAAAAAACATCAATGACAAAAATACTTTTTAAAAAATCTGTTTTTAGACAAAGATTTGCTAATCATTATCATCAATATTTCTAACAATTATTTTCCTTCATCTTTATATGAGAGTAAACCTAAAGGTAAAGTCTCCAAAATGTTTAGAAATCACAGAAAGGTTTATTGTTAATGGTGTTTACACCATAGTAAAGTTTCAATATGTATGTATTTTAAAGTTTTAATATGTATATATTTTTCTATATAATCACCATTTTGGTCAATGCATATTTGTAGGTACTGTGGCAGGTTTTGTATGCTCATGTTATACCAGCTCACCACCATGTTGTTTAGGAAGTGTTAAACCTCATTGCCATTGCAAACTCTCTACACCACTTGCTGACATTTTGACATCCATGCAGGACCTGCCATACTCTTTTGTTAATTACAGATGAATTAAAATTGGTTTAATTCCTTTTGCATTCAAAAACCTATTGCCCTTATGGCAAGCCCCAACCCTTTTTATCATATGGGTGCTAGAAGGCGGTGGCTGAGGGTCTACATGTCATGGGAATGATGTTAAACTCTATCTGATGGTGAGGTTCCAGTTTTCGAGGTTTGGGGAATGTGGAGCACCTCTTCATCACCATTGCTCCCTGGTCCACTCTGAACAGAGTGGTAGTATCTGTTAGGGTCTCATCTCACTGAGGTTGATATGCCATAAAACAAAACAAACCAAACTAAACTTTCTATTCACTAGTAATGGATATGTAAGACTAGATTGCTAACCCTTACACCACGATGGGACGCCCTTCTACTGAAACAGAGAATTTATCCAACCAATTCACCACAGGTGTGATGTGACACAATGTCACAAGTATGGGTCATCCTGCAAGGATCAAACTCACTATTCACTAGTAATGTATATGTGAGACTAGATTGCTACCCATTACACTCCTGCCATCTTTTTCACAGCTGTAGAGTTAATCAGGATCTTTGTCAGAAATGACTGCCAAGCCATGACTGACCATGGCAGCGAAACATGCACAGGGGCAGGTGCAGGTGTAGGTGCATACACAACAAACACAGCAGTATTGCCAATTGCTATATGAACAGTTTCCCTGCGTCCCCAGCACTTTGGAGACTTTACTTCGGGATTACCTTCATATATTTAAAATTATGCTAATGCATCTCCTTGTAGGACCATCAGGTGAACAGATCATATATATATATATATATATATATATATATATATATATATATTGGTATCAAGTGTTTGCTGGATAGGATTCAACCAAAATTGAGAACTCAAACATACATGTAAAGATTTGCGAATATATTTTTACATATACAGAGTATTATAAATACATGAATAAATGTATACCTTAGTTCGGATATAAATTTATTTCATCATTTTTTGGCCTCTTTCAGTGTGATTTTTATTCATTTGAAGATTTCATATCCGGTCTTATTGCTATGATTTTCCTCTCATTCTTTTTTGTGAGACAGGAAAATCATAGCAATATGGCCAGATATGAAATCTTCAAATTAGTAAAAATCACTCTGAAAGAGGCAAAAAAATGATGAAATAAATTTATATCTAAACTAAGTTATGCATTTATTCATATATATATATATATATATATATATTATATATATACATATATATATATATAAAATACTAATATTATTATTAGAGGAAAAATATTTTCCCTCTAATAATAATATTATTACTATTATTACTGCTCTATATTTTTAATATATTGGTCACTTTTGGATTATTTAATGATGCCACTGCGATGGAAAAGTTAAAGCGGCAATTGAATACTATATATATATATATATATATATATATATATATATATATATATATATATCATAATTATTTGTGTATAAAATGCTCTCTATTTCCAGATTTTTCACCCCAAAATTTAGGTGTGCTTATCATACATGAGGACTATATAATTACCTTTTTTGGGGTCACATGTCTCACCATATTTGGGGTGGAATAATCGAAAGTAATTCATATATATAGTCCAAACTAATATGTTTTATGTTGTTATAGAGAAATATTCACTGGAATGTGTTTGTTTATAATTTTGTTTCTTTCAATGTGAGCTTTTTTTTGTTAAAAGCATTTTTGTTTAAACATATCCATGTATTTGCTCTAATTACATTTTGTGTTTTAAGATATAATATAAATTATATAAATTCTTATTTTTTGTCAGTATCAATCACTAAAAATTGATCAAATACTTAATTTAGGTTAGATTTTGCTGCTAAAAATTAAAAAAATTCAGTGCATATTATGCACAACAATTATTTTTTCCAGAATTTCATGGTCCAAAGTGTTGGATGTGTTTTAAACATGAGTTTCTGTTCTACAAAAATAATTATAATATATATCAGATATAAGTGTAGGACAAAATGCAAAAAGGAAGCTTGTTAAAGTGATTCTTTAGTCAACAAAACTTTATTCTCTCAAAGATCTTCATGCTGGGAAAGCAGATTTGATCAAGTTGGATAAATCAAAAACTGCATAATGTATTGAAATGATCTTAATATATGTATTAACCTTTGCATTTGAGAAGATGGTGGATAGTTTGAAAGTTAGGTGATTCTATAACTAAATATTCTCTATCTTGAATACATCTGCATCTATTTGCATTTAGTCTGATATTTATAAATTATATAGGATAGATGTTATTAACAATCTAAAATATGCATAGACAACTTGCATATACAGTATTGTTCATTTGTATTTGACCAAACAGACAATTTTCTTTTAGTCATTTAGTTTTGACAGAACATTATGCCAGAACTAAATGTTATTACAATCAGCTTAAAAGGTCATGAATTTAGTCTTGTCTTTGTCGTTCTAAATGATAAATTTCTGGATTTAAAAAAGAAGAGAATTAAATTGTTAAATGTGAAAGATTTTTCTATTCTTCTAAAATCTTGTTTGGAATCACTCAAGAAGATTCAAAAGACAAACTGGTATTGTGTTAAATAATGGATAGGCATAACATTTTAGCCGGTAGTGTAGAGTAGTTTTAACTTAATGGTAAATTGAGCAAATACAGTACTGGAGTCATACAGTTTGATTGATAACAGCCTTGAATCCAATGTCATTTAGAACAGGGTTCTAATTTACTTAGAGACTCTCATGACCAGGTGACTCTGGAAAAGCAGAATGTTCTAATGGCCTCTGCAAGCTTAAGCTACAATAAGAGATTTTGTGCTTGTTCAAATATCTATGAACAGTACTTTCCATAGCCTTTATGAGAATTATTATATAGAAAGTCAGTACAACGTTTCAGCTGATGTGCTCTCTGGCTTTCTTCAGGTATTTCTTGTTGGACTCGGGAACCATCTCGGACTTGGGAACCTTCTTGGCCTCGGGAACCTTCTTGTTGCAATTGGGAACCTTCTTGTCATAATCGGGAGCCATCACAGAACTTTGAACCTAACCCTTTTTTCAGTCCATGGGGGTATCCTGTTCTCATTCTGCTAACCATAGCTGGGGTACAGGTGTTAAGCTGTGTTAATTATTATTCTATGTTACTGCTGCCCCTGACCAGGATTGAACCTGTAATCTAGAGATAACTGTCTCTTAGAAGTGTCTTAACCTAACTCCTTTATCCACTATGCTATGTATCTGAGAAGGTTCCTGAGTTCAAACAAGAAATACCTGAAGAAAGCTGAGGGAACATTGTACAGATAACAATGAAGATGATGACAATAGTCCAAATAATCCAAATAATACTAATTATCAAGCCTCATCTAAAACATTCAGAGAAATGGAAAGCCAGGTTTCCATGGATAGAGGATATGAGTTCATATCTTGCTAGGAGGTAATTATTTATTTCTAAACCATTCTGCTCACTCAGCAATCATAGAATGATGATCTGGAAGTTGCAATTAAAATCTTCAAAATTATGATAAAAGAAAAACTAGTCAAAAATAAATAATAATAACAATGCTGCATCTAAGAAATTTGGATTTATTAGCTCTATTACATCAAATTATTTCTAAGCATAAACATGAAACAAATTTATGAAGAAAGAAAAACTAATCAAAATTTAATAATCTTTTATCTAATCTGGTCAACTTAAGATTTATTACCACCAGGTAAGCAATGTTGATATATGCATAAGAAAGGCATGAATTACAATAGACAGATTATTGATTATATGGAAATCTGATTGCTTTGATAAGATAAAGTGAGAATTCTTCCAAGTTGTAGCCATATCAGTGCTACCATATGGCTGCACCACTTGGACCCTACCAAAATGATTGGAGAAAAAGCTGGATGGTAAGTGCACAAGGATGCTGGTTGTGATCTTTAACAACTCCTGGAAATAGCACCCCACAAAAGAGCAGCTGGGCAGCTACATAACCTCATATCACATAAACCATCCAAGTAAGACAAATAGACACATGCTGGAAATTGATGCAAAAGCAACGACAAACTCATAAGTGATTTTTTTTCCTATGGGTACCTACACATAGACACACCAGTGTGGGTTTGCCAACAAGAACTACATTTATCAGCTCTATGTGAATACTGGATGCTGTGTAGAAGACCTGCCAGTAGTGATGGCTGATAGGGACGAGTGGCAAGGAAGAGTCGTGGAGATCCATGTAAAAGAACATTATTTAAACTACATTTGGAAAGATCAGGGGCTAAATACCTTTACCCAGGGTTTTAGTCCGAAAGTAAATATTATAGCATGACTGCATTTCAAACTCGCTTACTACAATGTCATTGTCCAGCACCTCACCACGGGACTTACCCTAAATTGGATATGTCTTAAATAAAGTTTAAAATCAAATTTTTCTGTATTTGGGTAGTATTGTTTTCATATTGTAAATATATATATTTGTATAAAACCCAAATTTAATGCTTTATAACCAAACAGTAGTATGTAATTCTTTATTCAATAAGGGGCATTGATTAATGTCTGCAGTTACAAATAATGCTTTATCAGGTATATTGTCAGCAATCTTTTGTGTAGCAGGCTAGACTTAGTCTGATTATTGGGATTACAACAATGATTGATTTATATCATGACTGCAATTTGACAGCTAACCAACAGATTTCATAAACTGATTAACCAACATTGACAACTGAGGAACCACTGCTCACTTTTATGTCCAACATTGGAATTTAGTAAGTTTTACTTCTAATTCTACAGCACATCTGCAATTATTCCTAAAAATAAGATATAATAAATGCAGAGAAAAGATTTTGCATGCAGTGTCTACTTGTTAGATTTCTGTAGAAGACAAGGAAATTGTCATCTGAATGAAGAAAAGCATTTCCATCGCCCAACAGTTCTTATAGGAATATTGATTTGAGTTTAATGAGATTTCAAATGTCAAAAAAATGTCAGCAAATAATTAAGAAATAAAAATAAAAATAAATAGAATTACAATATAAGCCATACACAAAACGGTGTTGTCTTCCTTCCTTTCTTTTTTTACAGAAAGCAAATCCATCTTGAATATTTGATAAGCTGTCAACTATATATATATATATTTTTTTTTCTCTTTTTTATGCCTGTTAATTGTTCTTCCCTTCTCACTGGCTGCAAAACATAACAGAGAATAAAAGATTATTGTCATTGTATTAACTCTGAGGAAAGCAACCGTTTGCAGCAGCTGAGAATTCATCATCAATTTCTGACAATGTCATCCCCCAACACTCCAGCAATAAATTTTATGGAAATTCTCAAATGTTGACGATCCAAATATTAGAGGAAAATTTTCTTATCCATAATGCATGTTACCCTCATTTTCCATCTCGGGCAATCTATTTTCAATTGTCAATTGAATGGAAGCGTTAAAGAAAAATAGAAAGAAAGTAGACAAAAACTGCTTATTCATATCATTCTAATATTATGCATTGTTGTCCTTCCATACATAGATGACTTACTATTGTTGTTACTTCAATGTATTGTAATTTTCTTAAAAAACAAGAAAAAACAAAAATTCATGAAAGCAGTAAAATTAAAGTTTTCTGACATTGAAAGAAATTTACAATTCATATCTATACATATATATTTATAACAAACCTATTTTGTGCCTCAGATTTCACAAGATAAATCTTTTAAATAATGTTGCTATGATTGCAGATTATGATTTTAGTTATTTTCTAAGCCCTCTCTTAAAGGCCTCCCCCAGTGTCCATTAAACTTAATGTTCAGTTGCATCCTATTTTTAGAATTTACATTATAATTAAACATTAAAGATAAATAAATTAGGAAAAGTATTCTATCATCATCATCATCATCATCATCATGTCACACTAACAGCATATATAGTCATGACTCTCTCTTGCTGACCATCACTATTGACCATTCTTCTGAAGAGCATCAAGAATCTGAGCAGAGCTGATTGATGTAGATGTTTACTGGTTGGTCTACACTAGTGTGTCCATGTGAAGGTGTCCACAGGAGAATGTCACTTATGAGTTTGTTCTTGCTTCTCCACCATGTCTTGTTCATCTTACTTAGATAGTGTAATAGGAGGCAAGTGGCTGTACAGCTGCTTTCTTGTGGTGTGCTGCTTCCAAGATTTGTTCAAGATAACATTTTCTCTAAGCGTTTCATTAGAATCCAAGTGGTTTGGCAATACAGTTGCACTGACATGGCTACTCACCTTCTGTGAGGAATTAAATTGATTGGAGCAAATGTTGATTGCTTAGTTTATTGGTTGATTAGTTGGTTGGTTGGTTTTACAATCCTTGTTGAAGTCAATTTTGTTTTCAAATATAGTTTCAACTGTTCCTATTTAATAATGATGACCCTTTGTAAGCAAATAATAATGAGGACAGAGATGACAGAAATGTGTGTGTAAATGTGTAAGTGTGTGTGTTTATTTAATTTTGTTTGCTGCAATAATTATAAGCACTCAGTACGAATCCAACTCACATACTCAACAAATATCCCCTGTAGTAAGCTACTACTCCATAGCAAAATGATCAACTCAGCAGATACCAAGATTACAGTTGAAAAGACAATTAATATTATTTGCCACACTAACCATCAGCAACATGCAAATGCAAAGTAATGTGGACAGCTGATGGTAGGTATGGCTCTCCACCTCAGATCCAAAACAATCTCCCTGGTCTAGATTAACTCCTTTGCTGTCCATCTGTTACCAACAATAGGCCACTCTGTCTACTTTACTTTACTTTACTTACTTATGACATAATACTCTTGTAACAGTTATAAAATTGCATTTTCAAATAATAGTAGATTGAGATATTGAGATAAATGTCTGAATAATGGAAAGGAATTCTAAATGTTTGATAAATTCATATAACAGTTTTAAATATACCTAGCCATTGTGCAGCATATTCACTCCCTAATTCCAATCTACTTTCATCTTCCTCTTCCAATATCATCTGCTTCCCACCTTTTTTAAAAAATCTAACCCATAACATTTAAAAATCTCTTACTCCCTCTCTACCCTCTTATGAATATTTATAACTGAAAATGTGACACACACAAAAGATAGATATGTAGTTACAGGCATATTAGTATATAGATTGTCTAACAGGAGTGCTCATGAGATATATTTCAAATATATTCTTTTGTCCCTTTACTCCCACTACACCCTCTAGCAAAGTGGCAATAGAGGTAATTGTCTATGTATTGTCTAAATTTCTTTTTTGGTTCCAAATTTTTCCTAGATTCATCATTTCTGGCATAATTAGAATAAAAAAGTAAAATCAAAAACATCTTTTGTCTTTCGAGAGAAAACAAAATCATTTATTATTCAAGGATGCCAATGAAAGACAAAATATCTTGCTAGGAAATTAATGTCATTTTAAAATCTCTTATTGAGTTTTAGTCTTTCTCAAAAACATGTTTTATGTAGGTGTTTGTAGCATTGCTTTTCAGTAATGACACTGTTGTATTTACAGCATTTAGTAGTTTATTACCACCAGCAAGGTTACCTGGTTGTGCTCATGTTATTTTTCTTGATTGAAGTGTCAGGATGAAAAATCTATTATTCAGATTTGTATCCTTATCATTGTTACTTTTATCACAAAGTTTCTCCAATTTAACTACCTTCCCTTGGGAGCAATTTGCCACATAGCCGGTTTAAGGCTCATGAGCATACACATAGATCAGGCCAAAAATAGCTCTGGTTGCTGTGATCAGTATCATGTAGGCATAATTCTACTTCACCCTTCCTTTGTATTGCAATAGGGAATGTGCTGTGGCAGGTTTAGAATCCTTGAGATCACTCACTTAGTCTATTTGTCATGTCATGTCTGAAGACAAGATGAAAAGTTACCATACTCTAATCACATGCTGAAGTTTATGCTGATATGTATTGAATTAATAAAATAACTAAGATGCTGCCCTGTCAGCAGGATCTAGAATATGGCAACTGCATACCCCACAAAAAAGTAAGACTCACCCCTTGAAAAAAAAGAAGTGGTGTGTCCTAATATGAAACTAATCTACATCTGGTGAGGCTTCATTTCTGGAAATTCACTGTCATTACTCCCAGGTACAATATAACCTGTAGTGGTGATACATGTTAGGAGCCCATCTATGGGTCAAATAGATCTGATTGAATACTTGAAACCATATAACTATGAGTAAATTATTTGTATTCAGAATATTTACCTAAAGCTATAATTGTTTATGAAAGATATTATTATTAGTTACATAAACCATATAATTGCTTGAAATACTTGAAATCATATAATTGTATGCTAATAAGTTGTACACAGTTATATAGTTTCAAGAAATTATACAACTGTATACAAATTATCTAAATTAGACAGTGGGGATCAAGTCTCCAATAAGCACCCTAACTCAGACCAGTAATCAAAAGGACAATTTTGCTTCTCATCACAAACTCCTGGTTATTTGTAAACAAACCAACAGATGATTTTTTTACATTAGAATTTCAAGATTTAAAAAAAAAAAATCAAGATTTTAAAAAAAGTTAGTCCATGTTTATTAACAAACCAAGAATCTGTTTTTATATTAAAATAATTTTTGATTTTAATTAAAATAAATTAGTTATTTCATGTTGTTGTATATGTAGCATATATGAAAAAAGAATTTTGCACTAACAATAAGATCTCCAAAAAGTTTTTTTTTACATTTAATTTTCAGATTTTCTGTACTTATTTTCTACCAGAGGCACTCCTTTAAAATAGTTTTTTTTCTATTCACACCTTTGTTCTTTTGTCTTCTTTTTCAAGCTGTAATTAGTTTCAAACGTGTATAACCCCACCGGTAATTTTCCCCAAAAAAATAAGGGGAGGGTCAAAATTAAGTGACCTGAAATGAATCAGAAAGATTTTAGATAAAATAACTGATGCATTATAAAATTTATTAATTGATAAATCAACACTGAAAATTTCATTAAAATCGGATAATTCCCTGATTTTTGGTAATTTTTTTTTTCAATCATGGTGGTTGAATTTATTTTGTAAAATACGTCTGTGAATTTAGAATTGGCAGAACCTATTATTAACAATTCCCATGTTTTCATTAAGAGAGAAAATAACATGCACACACAAATAATTGAGAGCTATTGGTATTGCCATAAGTGATTTATTAAAGTATTTCTTGGGTGCCAGAAATCTCAGTTGGATTCCTATCTGAAATAATTCATGTGACATGAGAGGCACATGGAAAATAAACTTTATAAATTATATGATACCATTTCTGAACAACATCATAAAAAATATTTTGTACATAAAAATATTTTTATTTAAATAAACATAACTGCATTTCTCTTCTGATTAAATAAAAACTATTTTAATATAAAAACATGTTGTTCATTTAAAGTTTTATAATTAAAAAAAAAATATTTTGCTATTGAATTTTAATTTGATTATGTGTATTAACCATGTGATCAAATCAAAAATTAATATTTTTCAAAAATTAAAAAAAGTATCTATTTATTAAAAGAAAAAAACAGCAATAACAATATTAGTTTATCATTAGTGCAAAATTAATTTTTCACATATGCTAACAACTTGGAATAACTATTTTTTTAGATTAAAATCAAAAACTATTCTAATGAAAAAATATGTTTTTGGTTTGTTAATAAACATGAACAAAGTTTTTTTTAATCTTACAGTGAAATTCTAATGTAAAAAAAAATCATATGTTGGTTTGTTTACAAAAAAAGTGGAAGTTTGCGGTGAGAAGCAAAACTGTTCTTTTGATTACTGGCCACAGTTAGGGTACTTATTGGAGATGTGATTCGACAATGGTACTTGAAACCATATAACGCTGTGAAAACAAATGATTATTATCATTAAATAGGAATCATTACTTGAAACCATATAATTGTGTAAAAACTAATATTTACTTAGTAATAGTTACTTGAAGCTACAAATTATTCATAAGTGATTATCAATATTAGTTACTTGAAACCATATAATTGTGTGCAAAAATGTTTGTACGACTTAAATCAAACAGTAGTATCTGTTTTCTGTATAAGAATTAAAAAAAGATGATGATATCAAATATCAAACCTATTTACAAAGGAAACAGTTCCAGGGAAATCACTCCAACTGCTTCAATCAAAACAAAAAACAGATTTGAAGGGTTGGAAGATATGGACATTGACACAAAACCAAACCACACCACACCAAATCGAACAAAGGATAAAACTGAAATATGAAACACAAAGTGTATATATAAATATATATATATATATATATATATATATATATATATATATACAAATTTTTGGGTAAAGCAACAGAAGAAGTCTACATTCGCACAAGGACAGATGGTAACCTATTCAATCTTAGCTGTCTAAATTCTAAAACAAAGGACAGGCATTTTGTCATCCAGGACATGCTGTTTGCTGATAATGCAGCAGTGGTAGCACACTCTCAGGAGCACTTGCAAACACTCATGTACCAGACTTCAGCCTGACCATTAGTATTAAGAAAACCAAGATGATGGGACAGGGAACTGAAAATCAACAACTAAACCCTGGAAGTTGTAAACACCTTCACCCACCTTGGGTCCACCATCACCAACAACCTGTCACTTGATGCTGAGAAGCTGCCTGAATTTTTGGGAAGTTCACAGCAAGAGTGTAGAACAACAGGAGGCTCACAATCTGTACAAAGGTACAAGTGTTGAGGGCATGTGTTATCAGCACCCTTTTGTATAGAAATGAAACCTGGACCCTGTACTCTCACCAAGAGCGGCGGCTACTACCTTCACTGCCTTAGACATATACTGGGCATCACCTGGAGAGACAGGATCACTAATAAAGCAGTTCTAGAGAGAACCCAATGTCCCAGCTTGTATTCTCTACTGAGAGAGCGGCGTCTATGCTGCCTGCTATTTAAGAATATCTGCAAGAATGATCTCAGGTGCTTTGGCATTACCCCTTCCAGCTGGGAAAATTTGGCTCAGGACTTACCTCCATATCAGCAGGCTCTCCAGAGAAGACTATTAATGACAGAAGTCACCCTGGCACAACACCATGAAGCAAAGAGATCCAGAAGAAAGCAACGGCAACAAAGCACCGACACATCAACATCTTCAGGGACATGCAACATCTGTGGTTGGGGCTGTTTTTTGAACATTGGCCTTTACAGTCACAGAAGGCGCTATATCTTCAGGGGCACAAGAATTATATAGTCTTCCGAGATTGCAATGCCAATATAAATAAATAGATAACCAACCATAGTACACAGAATACTTCAATGGAACTGTTGCAGTTTGAAGGCAAATTATAATGAACTATTACTGCTTCTAAACAGACTTATATGTAAATATCATTTGTCTACAAGAAATCTTTTTAAAACAAGATGATAAAATAAATATAAAGGATTATCAAATATGTAATCACATTCATGAATCAGGGTGAAAAGCCTCTTTATCTTTTTGGTGGAGAGAAGGCTTAGGATACCACATAGAAATATGGTGGGATATGCACACTCTGTTTAAGAGGCAGACTGGCACAATTCATTAACAGCTTCCTATATAGTAGAAGGTTCAAATTTTGTCTTGGGTCAACTCTTTCAGATCTAAAAAAAAAAAAAATTCTCTTTTATAAAAGGATGTGCGTTGGGTCATTGGACTAACATAAAGACAAACAGACAGTTATAAAGAATATCTCTTTTATATTATATATATATATATATATATATATATACATATACAAAGAGAGAGAGAGAGAGAGAGGAGAGAGAGAGAGAGAGAGAGACTTATACAATTCTAGCCCTTCTGAAAGTTTTTGACTTCTGATGTCCAGTTGCTTTGCATTTTAAAATACTATAACTGAAAACTAAATATCACCCATTCCCAGGAAGACATGAAATCAACATCACTTAGTAACTGACACTTTCTCACCTATGTGACTTTCAAACGAAGCGCACTTGGTTTGAAAATCACATAGTCAGTTACCAAGTGCCATTGACTTCATGTCTTCGTAACCCTAACTTGGATATATATGCTCTATTGGTCACTCTTTACTTATAAATATAGCACACAGTGTGTGTGTGGAGAAAATGTAGAACAAACACAGGATGTTATAATCGATGGAAATTTACGAGTCAATGTTTGAACATTTCGGTTTATAAAGGAAACCTTCTTCAAGACAATGAAATCATTCAAGGAGAAAAAAGGATTTATGTAGATAAAAGATAATGGATGTTTATAAACTGAAAAGTTCAAACATCAACTAATAAATTTCCATCCCTTATAATATCCTGTGTTTGTTTTACATTTTCTCCACATACTGTCAGATTAATTTTCTAATCTTACTCCCATATATATATATATATATATATATATATATGTGGATTCACACACTGCATAATGGTTGTTGTTAAGAAAATGGATATGACAAGCCAAATTCATATTCTGAATGAGGTTGTTTTCATTTTTGATTATGCTAATGTCCATGAGAAAGGCATGAATATTACTTTTCTCCCCTTGGCTATGATAAGATAGTTGGGCAGACTGTGTATTCTGTCTAGGAGAAGGAAAAAACTTTGAATTCAGAACCTGAGGAATGTTGTTTGTGAGAATCTGTTGCACATTTATGTGTCATTCTTCTGTTATCAGCATATTCAAAAGACACCAATCGACGTGCCAGTACTACAAAAACCCAGTTAATCAACAGAATTAAGGTAGTTTTTGAGACCCTTCCCAGGGAAACTGTAACATCAGCTTGCTCCAGGTTCTGGAACAGGATTGAGGCTGTGATCGATGCTAATCAAGGTTATTTTCAGTGAAACTTGTTAACAGTAGTGTAATTTCCATGCCTGTTGAATTTCTTTACAATCCATTAAATTTTGTTGTAACCAAGCACTTTTTCTTTTTCCTTACGAAACTGTCAAATTTCTCCCAAATATACTTTATATATATATATATATATACATATATTGTTGTTGTTGTTGTTTTGCAGTGCACATATGCTTCTTTGTTTGTATATATGATGAGTCTATTTTTATGAGTATATATTATATCTATATATCTATATATTTATGGGGAAATAATCTTTTGGTTGTTATTAGAAGAATGAAAGAAATGAGTAAAATAAATAAATGCATCCTCAACCCAACTCCAGCCAGTTCCAACCCAGCCGTGGAATCAGTAGAGGTCAAGGGACAGACAAAGCTGAACTCAACATCAAAGACAGGTCCAGAGATGAGCACCCCTGACCTCTAAAGTACGAGAGGCTAGAAGAACCAGTCAGTCCAACATAAACCTTTGAAAAAGAGAGATGTAATATCTGGAAAATAAATGGAACTTAGAACATAATATCCAACTCAGTTTTTTATTTAGTTCACTTATATATATATATATCTACCAACTCCACCGCATGAGTAGGATGCAACACAAGGTCAATTTCTTAAGCGGAGTTTAACGGGTTTGAATTTAGAGTTTTCCTTCTCTTAGACAGGTTTCCTAACCAAGGTTGAAGAACCTAGTCTGCCCTAATATTTACCCATAGCTGGAGGGAGTATTGTTGGATTGATACCTTTCCCTATGTGAAATGCAAGCAGCCTTGTCCAGGATTTGAACTTTTGACATATATATATATATATATATATATATATATATATATATAGGGAGTGAGAGAGATATAGATATAAATGCATATTTACTAACTAAAGTCAGGTGCAAGGCATTGCACTTCATAGAAATCTATATACTATAAAGTACATGTAATGACAAAAAGAGAGATTAAAAAAGAAAGAAAAAAAAAGATATAGATAGAGAGATAATGTGTAAACTATCACAGACTGAAATATATACATAGATGTGCACGAACTTAAATAAATTAAGAGATTAATAAGTATGAAAAAAGAAAAAATACTTTCATAAATGAGAAGGTAATGTATTGAGATAATAAATAGATCAACTGATACATAATGAGTTGATCTGTTTCATTTGATTTAAGGATGTTAGAGTTTATTAAATTTTAGATTAAAGTCAAATACACTGCAACTCATATCTAATCTTAGATTATTGTTTAAATCAATATTTACTTTGATGTTGCTCCAAATCAAAAATGTCCCCGTCTGCAGTCAAACTGGGTTCAAATTGTGATGTTTACAGATGTGACCATCTGAACCTTGCGCAAGTGCATTAAACAAAAAACAAGTCTGATGAAATGGAGAATGAATGAACCACATGCTGTTTTAGTGACTCATTAAAAATAGTTATTGAGGCAGACTTGTTTTTCTTTTAAATCATTGGTACCACTGTACAAGAAGGGATAAATTTATATATAAATATATAAATATGTAATACTGGTAATCTTTATCAGGTCTTATAGAAAACATTTTTTAAAAATCTATTTATTTGGTAAGTTCATTGATTTCTAGTATGAGTAAATATTAATTTCAACTGATCGGATTTAATGTAAATGGTAGAAACCGAAAAGCTAAATAAAGTATTACATAACTGCACAACAAAAAACATCATCAAACAAATTGATCTAATTTATGTGTAAGCAAAACTAGAGAGCATGAAGACAAATAAATACCTGAATGAAAAGGAGATAAAACTTTTTGGAGCAAGATATGGAAAAAGAAAGAACATAACAAAAATACTGAATGAATAAATAACATGAAAAAAGAATTGAAAAGACTTGAAAAGGGCCCTAGGCCGACATACACCTGTAATCACTAAAGAACAGGCAAACACCAGGCTATGATGGTATACATGGATCTGCGACAGATTTTCTCAGCACATGAGTAAATGCCTACAAGAAGCAAACATACCTGAATGAATGACGAAGGATAAAACTAACCTGATCCAGAAAGACATCCAAAAAGACATCCAAAAGGAAACATTCACAGCAATTATAGACCAATAACATGTCTACCTATAATGTGGAAAATCTTAATTGCACAGATAGGATTAGGAATATATTACTTACTTGGTTGCCGCAGACTATTTCAGAAGAACACAAAGGTTTCCATGAAGGAACAAGAGGAACATATGACTATACATAGATCGGCACATTCTCATGAGGGTGAAAGTAATACCAAGACATAAAAATGTACCCATAAAAATGTACCATATCAAGGCATTACACCCGAGAGTCAGACTATATGTAACAAGAAAAGAAGTTGAAAAGGTCTCACCCACATGCAACATAGATTCCACAATCCAAGGACATGAAGAATACACACAAAAGAGCAAGGAAAGATCAATTACAGCAGCCAATAACAGCAATTGCTGAGATAAAGACGGATCACCTTATCTCAGAACTTGTCAACTGGTAGATTTTGCAGTTTCGGCAGATCACAGGGGGAAGAAGAAAGAAAATGAAAAGATAAACAAATACCTGGACCTGGCTAGAGAATTAAAAAAAAATGTGGAATATGAGGGTGAAAGTAATACCATTTGTTGTTGGTTCCCTTAGAACGGTTCCCAAGAGTTTATCCTCTGAATTATGCATGGACAAATAAGAAGACTATGATTTTTGTGGTTATATTTGATTCCTCTGAAATATATTTTCCAAATTAGTTTTAATTTAATAAAAGTTTTGCTGATCATGCCAATTGCATAATTATTTAAATAATGAAACTAGAGAATGAAAAATGAAAATAAACTTTCAGTAAATATCGAGAGATTTCTTTGCAGATAAAACATTATTTCTTTTTCAAGGAAAAAAATTTAAATTCTTAATTATACATGATTCTTCTTTTATTCTTCTTTATTTATTTATTTATTTTTTGATAACTCTGAAATATATATTGTAAAGAAGTTTTAGTTTAATAAATATTCAGTGAAAACACAGTTTACGATTCTGCATGTGGTGATGTCCTACTGTATAATGCGATTAATATTCGCCTCTAAATTAAGTGCATTGACAAGGAAGAAGACTATGCTGAGAAGTATTATCTTAAAAGGTAGTAATGATTTTTCAGAAGCTGCAAACCAATAATATTTTTTGTCAAATTGGGTTCAAAATGGAAAGATTTCCTCGAGTCGGGCAGGTGTTAAAATAATTCTAAATTACTCACGTTTTGCTCTTGAATACGAAACGGTATATTAGGCTGGTGGTCAGCTAGAATTGTTCTGCTCCCAAACTCTTGAGCAAAGTCCATCATTATATCAAGGGGAATCTTAGCCTTTGGAGTCACGTACCTTTTTTCAATGATAGGTCTATTTGATTTTGTCATCCGCTCCAGAAAAACGTTTCTCTTGTCAGAATAGCGGAAGAAGCAGACAATAATTGTCAGAACAAACGCCATGGTCAGTGTCACGACCAGCCCGACAATAACCATTACGATGTTTATATTAATCTTGCGTTTGAAGCTAACAATGTCACCAGATGTATCATTTGTATTTAATCTGCTTATGCCTTCAATAATCTTAATCACAACATCTTGTTTTTGATTATCTGTATAATTAGCTTTTGTAATTTCTTTCTTGTCGTTCAATTCTATGTCCGTCCATTCTGTGCATGCTACAAGATTTATTAGAATAGAAGTTGATGCTGACAAAACTGGGTTACCGTTATCCTTGACCACAATCTCCAGTTCGTATAAACTGGCATCCTCTTCAGACAGTGCTCTTGTTGAAGACACCACCCCAGTGAAAGGGTCGATGGCGAATAGTCGCATATCGTTTCCGGTAGTTATTTCATATTTAAGAAATGCATTCTCTCGACTGTCATTGTCAGAGGCTTGTAGATGGATGACGTTTTGAAAATGGCGATGTGTACAATAAGAGACATTCAGAGAATAATTATGAACACTAGGAAATATGATGTAAGGTGCATTATCATTCTTATCGATCACTTCAATAAGCACGTCTGCTGTGTTATTCAATGACGGTATTCCGTTGTCTTTTACCAAAACCTGAAACGCATAAAAGTTTCGAGATTCATAATCTAACGCCCCGTCAACTAAGATTACTCCATCATCGGAGACGTTGAAAGGTAGAGAGAGGGCTTTAGCGCCCTCGGCTAGTGAATAGGTAAGCGCGCCATTCGGTCCTAGATCAGAGTCCAATGCGCTGATAACACCGACCCGAGTATTAAGCTCCCGGTTTTCATCAATCCGATACGAGTACGTTTCATTAGAGAAACGAGGCTTGACATCATTGACGTCTATCACGTGGACAGAGAATTTGCTTTCACTTCCCTGAGGCCGAAATCCCCTGTCCTGACATATGACAGTGACGTCATGTCGATCGACTGTTTCCCTGTCAAGCAAGCTCCTTAAAACTACTTTGTACTTATTAATTCCCAAGGCTTCGAGCTGGAATTTGTCATGGTCGAGATGACACCTAACCTCTCCATTCAGGCCGTCGTCGGTATCGACGACTTTCACGTATGCCAGGAAAGTGCCAATTTCCGTATCTTCTGAAATGTTGACAACATTCTCCTGGGCTTCGGAAAGAAAAATCAGTTCTATCATTGGAGCTCTATTTATTCCATTTTGTATTTTCAGCAGAATCATGGCTACCGAACTGAGAGAAGGATTCCCAGCGTCTGTAGCTATAACGTATATTCTAAACGTTTGATTTCTCCCCGTGGTAAATGTCTTAAATAAGAAGATTTCTCCAGTTAATTCGTTTAATTTTAAATGTTCACCAACAAAAGCCAAATTCTTCGAACTAAAATGATAAGAAAGTCGACCATTTTTACCCGCGTCTGCATCATTTGCCGTCAAAATAATAATAGGTTCGCTCGATGATATTTCTTGACGCTTATTTTCAACTGACACACTGTAGACTTTTTGGGAGAAAACAGGTGGATTGTCGTTAATATCGGTCACAGAAATAAAAACCTCCAAGAAACCCTGATGTGGGGGTAATCCACCATCTTTGGCAACGACCCGAATGCTATAAGAATCTTGGATCTCTCTGTCAAGTTTTTTCTTCAGCACAATAGCCAACTTGGAATTTCCATCAACACTCTTAGAAACATCTAAATGAAACACTTCATCATTATCGCTTGTTTCTAGCTGATAAGTGATTAGTGAATTTGGTGCACTGATGTCTCTATCCACGGCGCTAGGAATGGGTCTTTTCATTCCAATCCAGTCCCCCTCAGAAAATTCAACTTTGACTGTTGGATTCGGAAACTCTGGCCAATGGTCATTTGTATCTTGGATCACGACTTTAATTTCTAAGAATCTGATAAAAGACATCGATTTTTGAATGATAACTTCTACAGTTTCCCAGCATTCGTTGCGACCGGCACACAGGGTGTCAGCATCGAGTGTTTGATTAAGGAAGATTTGTCCTGTTTTTCTTGAGACGCGAAACAATTGGAAACCTTTTGATTCTTGTTTTAGTTGAATAAATTGCAGCAGATGTTGATCTTTGATTGCAACATTGTTTTTCACTGATGAGTCAGCAGCGATGTCTCCTATCAACGTTTTCGGCTCCAGGCTTTCGTCTACAAAGTAGGTAAGGTCCACGCTCACTACGCATGTTTGCATTAGTGATATTATCACACAAATTGGTATAAACATATCACTCACTTGAATATAACAGTAGAAATCACGTATGAAAAATACGGAAAATGTTTTCCTTTGATAATTTCACTCGCCCTGAAAAAGAAACAGAAACATTATTGCAGATATTATGAATTAATGAATGGCACAATAAACGTTAAAATGATAGTGCTGTTTTCTATAAATTTTAGTGTTTGTAAATTTTGTGATATAGAAGTTGTGTGAATGAATTCTCACTAGAATAGTAGTAAATGTTTAAGAGTGTATATTCTGTTGTGTGATATGGTCAGTAATATGGAGGAACGTGGTGTAATGGTTATCTTTGTAGGAAATGGAATCGGTGACCTGAATTCAAATCCTGGATTAAGCTGTTTGTATTTTACATAGCGTTAATATCCTTAGGAAAGGTATGCATCCAACTATTTTCACTCCACCTATGAGTAAACAGTAGAGCGAACATGGATTTTTAACTTTGGTTAGGCAACCAGTCTAGGAGAAGGAACACTCTGAATTTAAATTCCGCTTAAGAAATTGACTGTGTCGTATCCTGTTCGTGTGGAGGGGTTGGTAAATATATATATGGCCAGTTTTGAATGAGTGGTCAGTGAAATGAGTATGAACTTTATGAGAGTAACTATTACTATTATTAGGTTGGTAGTTTTGTAGTTTTGTATCGCCATGTAGAAACATGGTGGTAAGTTTTCTTTCTTTCTTTGCTCATAGAATTAACCGTCAGCGTGAAAAAAGAAGATAGCTGAGTGAAGGACAGTACATAAGAAATTCATTAAATGATAATAACATTTAATAAGTGAAAAATGAATTGAACACATATGTAACAAATAGAATACAATTCACAGAACAAAATACATAAGCATGGAAAATATTATAAAAGAGGTGTTAATAAATCAGGCAATAAGAAATCTAGCTAGATGTTTTGTGATTTTACTCAATGAATGTCGTGACTGAAAGAAATTTAATATTCACTGGTGAGTTGTAAGAGATTGTGACTGTGTGGTTTCGCTTCATTCGATGGATTATGAAGGAACAGATGGCTTCACTCTCTGTATGGGCGTCGATATTGTATATTAGGTGTATCGAATTTGTCGAAAAATCCGTGTTTTTTCAATACAATTTTGACACCTCCCCCCGTTTGAAAAAAAATGACCAAAAATCAGGAAATTATCCGATTTAAATGAAATTTTCAGTGTTGATTTATCAGTGAATGAATTTTTATAACGCATTAGTTATTTTATTTCAAAACATTCTGTTTTTTTCAGGTCACTTAACTTTGACCCCCCCCCTTGTTTTGGGGTGCAAAATATCGGTGTTATATATATGTGATTGATACTAATTTCTGCATAAATAAAAAGAAAAAAGATCGAAGGTCTGAATAGAAGAAAAAAAGATTAAGAATTTGCTCGGGTAGTAAATAGATACCAAAAATCGGAAAATAAAATGAAAATAAGAATTTTAAAAAATAATTTTTGGAAATTTCTTTTTTCTTTTACGCATTTCGATAATCATTTAATTGGCTAGTATTTTATAAAAGAAAAAAATATACATCAATATCTGTTCCGTTTAAAAGTGGGGGCACTAAATTTCAAATACAGTTTTCGACCCAAAAAATATGGGTGAGTAGTAGTTATTAAAAATACACTTTTTTAGAAACTAATAATATGACATTTTAAACTTAAAATGATGCTGCTCATATTCTAAATGAATTTTATATATTAATTTATCATAGCAGAACTACTTAATTATAGTTTTGAAATAAAATAACTAATGCATTATAAAATTCATTAATTGATAAATCAATACTGAAAATTTCATTAAAATCGGATAATTCCCTGATTTTTGGTAAAACATTTTTCAATCACGAATGTTACATTAATTTTGTAAACACGCCATCTTTAAACATCGTTTAAAAGGCGAAATTGACCGAAAAAATCGTTTGAAATGTATCAAAAATAAATTACATGTGTAATATTATTTTGCTTTTGTTTTATTGATGCTCATTATGTTACTACTTTTCGATTTAGACAAAAATTTGAACTCAAATAACCGATTTAATTAATTTTAATTCGTTTTTGAAATGATTAGCAGACGAAAAATTGGGTACCCCTATATATAACCAACACGTTGACATAATTGCAGAATTCCCACAACCGGCTCACGGCTTTTATGGATTAAATATGGTAGCTGCAAATCAAAGTTGGTTGAATTTTACTTCTATTTTACTCTATCATTTGTGTAAATCTGTGTGCACGAGCCAGATACACAAGTAAGAAAGCAGGAATTTAATTTGTCAACAAATCATTATTATTTGAATATATAATCCATTTCCCTACAAAGGTGAAATAAGGTTGAGTTTGCTATTGTACTGATCAAAATCCATACTGTAGCTGTTGGTTCATTGGAAACTGAGTGGTAGCAAGTACCCTTAGATCTCCAGGATTCTTCTGAGTATTCTAGTCAATCCCAACAATGCTGTAGTTTGGATGGTCCCGATTCTTCTTCTAATTCACCCAAATTCTTTTCCAGAGCTGTGGAGACTGTTCCAAGGGCACCAATTACAATTGGTACCTTCATGTTCCACATGTTATTATTATTATTATTATTATTATTATTATTATTTTGACACCTGCCGGAGCTGGTGGTTTACTGGAGGCTGAAGGACAAGTCTCCTCTTCTATTCTAGCCGATCTCAACAGTGCTGGGTGGTCTCGATTCTACCTTTGATTTCCAATTCCCCTAAATTCTTTTCCAGAACTTTGGGGACCATTCTAAGGGCACCAATTACAATTGGTACGACCTTCACCTTCATGTTCCATAGTTTTCTCAGTTCTCTGGCAAGGTCCAAGTATTTGTCTATCTTTTTGCTTTCTTTCATTTTCACTCAGTGTTCTGCCAGGACAGCAAAATCCATAAGATGACGTTCTCTTATTCTTGTAGATCAGTACTAGGTCTGGTCTCCTGGCCAGGATTAGGTGATCTGTCTGTACCTCAAAATCCCAGAGAATTTTATGCTTCTCATTCTCCAGGACAGATTTAGGCTTGTGCATATAGTATTTAGTTGTATAGTGAAAATTGAATTTCTTGCACAATTCCCAGTGGATTACCTTTCATGCCCAATCTTGTACTCTCTTTGAGCTAATTTGCTGCATTTGCTTATTATATGATTATATGATTAACCATTTCGTTTCTGTTTCCACATTCTGCACTTGTTATTGTGCAGCATCATATCTATTTTTGATTATTATTATTATTATTATTTTTGTTTTTGTTTTTGAGTTTTCACATCAGCATTAGCTGATGGTCTTTCACTGGAGTCCGAGTGACAGCAAGTCTCCTCAGGTCTCCAGGACTCTTCTGAGTATTCTGGCAGATTGCAGCAGTGCAGTGTTCTGAATGGTTTCAATCCTTCCTTTGATATCCAAACTTTCCAAACCCTTTTCTAATCCTTTAGGGACTGTTCCAAGTGCACCAACCACAATTGGTATCACTTTCACTTTCATGTTCCATAACTTTTTCAATTCTCTGGCAAGGTCCATATATTTGTACATTTTCCTTTAGCTTCACCCTGTGATCTGCTGGCACTGCAAAATCCACCAGTTGACAAGTTCTTTCTTTTTTGTTTATCAACACTAGGTCTGGTCTTCTCGCTGGGATAAGGTGATCCGTTTTTATTTCAAAGTCCCAGAGAATTTTATGCGTTTTGTTCTTGAGAACAGATTCTGGTTTATGCATATACCATTTTGTTGTGTGGTCAAAATTTAATTTTTTGCATAATTCCCAGTGGATCACCTTCCCAACCCAGTCTTGTCTAGTTTTGTATTCTCGTTGTGCTAGTTTGCTACATTCGCAGAGTATATGGTTTACAGTCTCATCTCTATTACCACAAAGTCGACATTTACTATTTTGTTGGGTCTTATCAATTTTCGCTTTTATATAGTTTGTCCTTATGGCATTATTTTGTGCAGCAATTATTAATGATTCTGTTTCTCTTTTGAGGTTTCCTTTTCTTAACCTTGTCCAAGTCTTTCCATGTGCAGCCTCTTCGATTTGTCGTTTGAAGTATCCATATAATTCTTTTTCTTCCCATTTTTGTTTTCTAGTCTTTGTTGTTTTTCTGTTTGTCCATCTGTCACTTCTACTATTGTTGGCCGTCATAAGTAATTTGTCTTTGCTCTTTTTTGTGTAATCCTCAAGTTGTTGGATAGTGGTTTCTATGCAGTCCTCTATGTTGGCAAGACCTCTTCCCCCTTCCTTTCTTGACACATATAATCTATCTCAAGAGCCTTGTGCATGGTCATTAACTTTCTCGTTCTTTGGTCAATCTGTCTGAGTTCTTCTTTTGTCCATTTTAAGAATGATCCTGAGTATCTTATAATGGGGACGGCCCAGGTATTGATTCCTTTGATCAGATTTCTGCTGTTAAGTTTGGTTTCTAGAAGTTTTCTAGTTCTCCTGAGATACTTTTAAAACTTTTCCTTTCATTTCTGTTTGCTTAATATTGTCCGCTTCTAAAATTCCTTAGTATTTGTAACTTTCATTTTCATCAGGTGATTTTATGGTGTCCTGATTTGGTAGTTGTATTCCATTCATTAATTTTCTTTCGCCCTGTTTCATTACTAGCATAGCACATTTTTCAATTCCAAATTCCATTCCTATATCCTGGCTATATATTCTAATAGTTTATATTCTATTATTATTATTATTATTATTATTATTATTATTATTATTATTATTATTATTATTATTGTTGTTGTTGTTGTTGTTGTTCTATTTCACCGCTTTCATCTCGTATTAGTGTTACATTTACAATGTTGTGTTCCATAACATTTTGGTTGTCAGTGTGTTGTATTTCCTCTTGTATTGGGGATACATCTTGAGTATATTCCTCTCGACTTACCTGTCCACTTATTTCCATAATCTTAAGATCAGAAAACCACCCATTCTTTAGGATCAGTCTTGATTGATCAAAAAGTCTTTGGTTTGTTGTAGTGAAATTATCATTTTCTTTCCAAATTTCTATCATCCTCACACGTGGAAACCAAATAATTAAGTTTACAAATAAAACATCATAATATTGTTTTAAATGTACCCTTTGAATATAATATGCTTATATCATAAAGTTATCATGATATATATATATATATATATATATATATATATATATATATGGTTAAAGGAAAGGAAATGAATCCGACAGGTGGAATGAAAACATCACACAATGCTGTTAATGAAAACATCACACAATGCTGTTATAAATTGTTTTCTTCTTTAACAGCATTGTGTGATGTTTTCATTCCACCTTGTGTGATGATTTCATTCCACCTTTTCATATATATATATATATATATATATATATATATATATATATATATATCTGTCCCTTCTGTTTTTTTTCTCAATTTGATCTGCAGCCTAGAGTTTTATGCGAAACAGTAATAATCAATGAATTTAGTGCTTGTAGTATTTTCAGTTCAACCTTTGTTCCCTCAAAGCTTAACTAATTACATGTCACTTCAACAGACCATTTTAGTCCAGCTCTCCACTTCCTGGTCTGCAGGGATTCAACTACTTCCTTCCAGCAGTCCTTAACAAACAAGTTCTCAGCACACCTGCATAACTTGAACTCATGCAGCATAGCTGGAAGCCAACCATCTTCTAAGCTTCAGTCTCCTGTTGTCTGAAATAGTTATTGACTGCTGCCTTCAGCAGAGAGCCAAAGAAGATCTACTCAACTTTATATAACACCCAACTCTCTTCATAAACACGCGAGACATCCTGCTTCTAAATATTGGCTGCTGCTGCTGCTGCTACTACTTTTTGATACCTACAACTTTCAGTGGCTCCTTTTCACTTTTGTTCATAGATTACTTATAGAATCTCAAAACATTGTCGAATCTACATCAAGTGGCTAACAATATTTACACAAAACAAATATCTAACCTATCTTCAGTTTTATTGAAGCACTCAAAGTATAATAGTTATCGACGTAGGATATGGATACAATGACCTGAGTTCAAATCCTGGATGATGTTGTTTGTATTTCACATAGAGCTAATACACTCAGGATAGGTATGAATCCAACTATTTTTCTTCCAGCTATGGGTAAATAGTATGGAAGACTGGGCTCTTTAAACTTGTCTAGAAGGAAAAATCTAGTAAAAAAAATGACTGTGTCATATCCTTGGTAAATATATATATCCAATTTCATTTACAAAAATATAAATATATATTAGACCAAAAGTAAGTGCATTACTTATCTATCTATCTATCTATCTATCTATATATATATATATATATATATATATATATATATATATATATATATATATATGATATTTTTAGAAAGTTTTTAAAAGTTTCTTAGTTTTGGACAAGCCACTATAATTTGGACAGAGAAATGTATTAGAAGAAAATATATATATATATATATATATATATATATATATATATATATATATATTTAGCGACACTTGTACTCAGAAATCATAAAATCCCTTTCACATAACCATTTTAGACATACACTTCCTAAAAAATTTAAATTTCACATTATTCCAATACACCTTTACACCATTCATATTTTGTATAAAAAGTAATTTTCTTAAGTAATTAAATAAAAACATTTCTTTTCTGAAAAAATCCATTACTAACCATCCATGAACGGGTTAAAACTCTTCTTTTTTGAAAAAGAACATTTTTCTATTTTTGAATTTGAAGTATTTCTTTTTCTTTCAAAATCTGTTGCACTGAAGAAACATGATGTAGTGAAATGTACATGACGTTAGTGAAACAGCGAAATGCAGCGAATGAACAAAGACGAAGCGATCGCATGGTTTACACACTTTTTGGGAAAAATAATGTTTCCTGTTTGAATTTAAATTATTTTCTGCTTCTCTCTCTCGATGAGTCTGGATTAAAAACATTTACATCTAAAAACGGACCTAATTATCATTATGCTCTGATGAAGATTTTTTATAAATCGAAATATTGTCAATATTAGCAATGAAAATGATATAAAAATATATTCATTTTAACAACATTGTGTGTTTTCATACCCTTTTATCTATCTATCTATCTCTCTCTCTCTCTCTCTCTCTCTCTCTCTCTATATATATATATATATATATATATATATATATATATATATATATATATATATATTCTTCTTTGTTTTGAGTTTCCATGCTGGTAATAAATAATAACTAAAGACTGGATATTACTGAGGTGTTCATTTTAAAAAGTTACTACACTCAACTTAGTAAATGACAACTCTATGAAAATTAGGAAGGATCTCAGTGTTTTCATTGACAACTTTACGATTGGTCTGTTTGAGATAATGAAGTGTTTTTTATGTTTAAAATAATTGTGAGGATACATTTTTGTACCATAAATAATAAGAGACCATAATCATTAAAAGGACTTTGACATAAGAGTTGACATGCCATATTTAACCAACCAGCATTTTCAGTACTATCTAGTTTTTATTATAATGGTAGATACAAGAATTGAGATTTTTCAGGCATTATCTAAAGTTTTTTGCAGAATTTTTTAAATGGTAGGAAAAGAAAAATATATTTCTAAAAAGTCAAAATCCAAACCTAGTTGTCGAGTTATATATAAATCATTACCAAATTTAATGATATAGGGCACGGCAGATTTAAAATTGTTGCTGCACATGTCATTTCAGTCATCATCACAGCATAAAATTGTGAACATCATTTTTTTGTGATTATAACTTATTTAAATAATGATGACTCATTGAATTGGTTATTTTTTTAGACATTTTGTAATAGCACACCAGATGTATCTGTTTGTGATTACTTCCTCTAAAAATAAGTGAAGTCTTTAAACACAGACCACAGACAACTAACAAACTTAAAGATTTTATTCATCATGAAATTGTAGCAATATCTGAGGCAATGATAAGGTGAATGCTTCAGAATTTTAGGGTGAGACTATAAGGAGTGTATAGCCTGTGAGGGTAAGCATTAATCTTTAAAACAAAGTGACGGCAATAACAAAATAAAATGGCAAAGATTGTTCTTAATGTAAAATTAAATTTCGATTAGAATCTGTTTTTTATTTACATTCCAAACCAAAGAGACCATTCTGCCAGACTCTGTAGTATTTTTTTGCAAGTCCAATATCAATGACAACTATGAATGTTATATTCCAGTGTCTCTTTAAAACTCTTTGTACATGCATAGGGCTAAAAGTTACATATGTCTGAGTTTCAAAATATTTTTTAAATGTATTAAGCCTGGTAAATCAAGAAAACACCAAACACCTAGAAGAGCTATTGAGGTTTAACATGACACTTTCTGAGACGAGCCTGAAATGCAATAAGAACACAGAATTATATGCATTAATCTTGTTAGAAGATTAATTGTTGGTTTATTGGCAACCCAAACGGAATCTGATGGATCCAGTGAAATTCTCTTGAAGAGAAAACCAATTAATCAGATTCTTCAGAAGGAGAATCTTACTCAGTTGCTTCCTTTCCTTTTGTACCAAACATTTTCTGGATATAATACATTCCAAAATAACCAGATGTCTTAAAAAAAACTTTTTATTGATTTTCAACTTTTTTTAGTATCTCAATGTCTAAAATATTAAAATAGTTCAACATCACAAAAGACTAAATGATTCATGAATCCATTGAGTTCCTGTTGTAACATCAATCCATGATGATATTGATGCTTCTGTCAAGAAAGAAGATTTAAGTCACCAATATTTGAGAATTTGGATTCTGAAAAATTATGTTTAGCACAAATGCAGACCTTTAGAAATTATCATCAGTTGTAGATTGGACTAGGAATTGATTTATTCTTTAAATTCGAGCATTTTTATATGTATTGCTCTAATAAAAATCTTACTATGGTGTGCCATTTTTTCTGGATTACTGTTACATACAAACATAATGAGAATTTCAGTAAAAACATAAATAGATAAAAATGATTTTCACTGTGAATTATTATAAAGTTTCAAATTTGATAGAAAATTACTTTATTCTCTAAGAATTTAAGTGGATTGCCCTAATAATAACCTCATTAAAATTTGTTGGTTTTGCTGGTTTACAGTTACATAAAATAAAAAGGGAATTTTGTTATAGATGAATATTTGATAAAAGCCATTTAAGTATTACATTTTTTATTTGAACAGGTTATCTTGTCTTTGTTGTTTGTATCACAGTGTTTTGCTCATTTTATTCTTTAACCATACTTAGATGACTATAGTATGCAGTAATCTTCAAAGAAAGTTGAATGGAACCCTTTATTCAATCTACCAGACGTTTCTGTTTTCATTTTTATACCTATCATACCTGATGTCTGTTTTCATTTTTATACTTGTCATACCTAATATCTGTTTTCATTCTTATACCTACTATACCTGATGTCCTTCAGATCACATTTCAAACTTTTATAACCATCAGTTCTAGAGTGTTAATCTATTCCTCAACTGAACACATCTCAATGCCCAACCCAAGAATTGAAATCACAACTTACAGGGAATCTAATAAGTTAAATAGACTACACTACTTAACCTTACTCTTCCATCTTTTCTCTCTCCGTCTGTCTGTCTGTCTGTCTGTCTCTCTCTCTTGCTATATATATATATATATATATATATATATATATATATATATATATGTGTGTGTGTGTGTGTGTGTGTGTGTGTGTGTGTGTGTGTGTGTGTGTGCGTGTAGTTTCTTTTTTTTTCATCTATGTAAGTTTATTTTCCTTTCATTTTTTCTTTTCTTCATTCTTTCCTTCCATGCTTAAGTAATGAAAATTTTACCTTTTAAAATAGTTTTTTTTTTAATATCTGAGGTGGAATGGAAACAATTTGTTTGTGAATATTTTCTCTGATGTTTTTAAAGACTAAATAAATAAATGGAATCAAAATGATGGTATGAAAAGGTGAAAAGGACTGCAGAGGACTTAATCAATCATTGCTCTTCACAATTTTCTTTATCAACAAACTGGGAATAATTATGACAGTCCTTTAGAGAAATAGTTGAATTATTTCCAATTGCCAACTCTATAGTTTTAATTTCGTGTTGTCCTTCTCTTAAACTTCCATAACTAGTGAGCCCAATCCTCCCAGCCATTTTACCCATAGCTAATTGGGGGGGGGGGCAGAAGCAGGTTCATGCCTTTTTCTAGGATATTAGTCTGAAGCCTCACATGGAATTTGAACTCAGTTTACCGATTTCATTTTGCATACAATAATACAACTATTACACTATTTCTGTGTAATAGAATAAAAATAATTAAAAACAAAGAACTTTCTCTGTGTGTATGATGAGTTTTTTTTTCTGCATGAAGAGATGGTGCTCTGATAAAAATAGTTGCCTAAAGGTTGGTATTCCCAGTAGAGAGACCTCAATGCAACCAGCCGATTGAAGTTAACATTGGCCTATCAGCCATCGTTTATTATCGGCTTTCTTTCAGTTGATGGAATTGAGGAAAAACACTATGACGTTCACACAACTCCTTTGCTAAAATACAAATGCCAACACCAAAATCTTTGTATTGTCTTCTAATAATTTATGCTTCCTGACTTTGGTGTGTCTCTAGGCATTTTTTTTTTCACACCACAGTGTTAATTTTATTAATCAAGGTTCTAATCTTCTGCTTTTCCTCGTTAGTTCTTTTTTTTTTTTCGTTCTTTGATTTTCCAGAATCTTCACATTTAATTTTCTAATTATTTATTTCATTCTATTTTTGTAATTGTTTTTTTTTTCAATTCATTAACGGGTCTCTGTTTTGGATAATTTATCTTTAATACTATTGTTCAAAATCATATTATGGATTTGAGTTTGAATCAGCTTATCATTCAAAAAACATCTTTTTAATTTCTTTTATTATATTTATTCTTTTTTTTTTATTTGATTTTTTTCATTCTTTTGTATAATTCTGAAGTTCTTGAACCAACAATACCCATTATCATTCTTCATTTTTTTTGGCTTCTTTAAAGATATGCCTTTAATTTCCTTAAAGGTAATCACATTTTTTTCTTTCTTTTCTTTTTGTCTTTACTTTTTTTAAAATGATATCAAAGGTTTGTGACATGAGTGTCAAACCTTTAGGCTAGAACCTTATCTCTGAACACCCTTAAACAAAAGAAAACCGACTCACAGTCAAATACACCTGAGCCAAACTTAATAACTGAGTTCCTTTCCAAAGACCAGGTCATTAAGTGAAATCGTTACCCAACAAGGATTTTTTTCATATTGGCATATCAAGCATCTATATATAAATGGTGTGTGTTATTCTATCTATGGATATTTTTATAGTGTTTATAGAGTCACTTTTCTTCCATTAACTATATTCTAAAACCATTTCTAATGTATCATTTATTAAATTGTATTATCTAGTTTTTGATAGAACAAAAAAAGCTATCAATTTTTGATTTGCTAAATATCGTCTATGGGTGGTAAGAGTTTCATGTAATCAGATTAAAAGGATAATTATCTATGTTGTTTATTTTGAGTTATCTGTTAGTTTGTAACTTGAATTTTTTTAAAGCAATATTTAGTTTTATGCAATTTTTTCCATTTTGAAATCCTCTATATCTGTCATCATAGGAAACAACCAAATCATTTGTATTATATTTTTATGCCATCAAATTTAAAGGAGTTCATGTGTTTTAAAAAAGATGTAGATATCTCCACACTAGAAGGTAAGTCTCTCAAAGTTGCCAAATCTAGGAAGATCTATCTTATCTACACACATAGAAAAGGTAAGGACTGCTATAAACAGATTATAAATCATATGGAAATCTGATTTGTCTGATAAGATTAAGCAAGAATTCATCCAAGCTGTCAGTATGACTGCACCAATTGGATTTTTATGAAAAGCTGCATAAGAACTATATAAGGATGCTGTGTGCTGTCTTGAACAAAACATGGACGTAGCATCCCCCTAAAAAGCAGCTGTATGGCCACTTACTTCCTATCACACAAACTATCAAAGTAAGATGAACATAACATGCTGTACAGTGCTGGAGAAGCAGAGAATAACTGATAAATGAGGTTCTCCTGTGGACACCTACACATGGGCACATCAGTGTATGCTGACCAATAAAAATCTACATTAATCAGTTCTGTGCAGATTCTGGATGCTGTCCTGAAAAACTGCTAGGGATCACCCCTTTATATGTGGCAAGTGAGTGTCATAGGTATTTGTGAAATCAGTATGACCAGATGATGATTATGATTATGAAATTTAAAAAAAATGTTTAGCCCTGTTTATAATTTGATTATCAATGGTAAATCTCTCTTTCTCTCTCTCTCTTTTCTCCTTCTCTGTTCCTTATTGGCAGGTAATACATACATGCCAATATATATATATATATATATTATATATATATTATATATATATATATATTGCTACCTATGTATATGAACTGGTCAACTAATTTCTGAGTCATGCCATGTCTCCATATTGTTTGAAACATTTGAACTCTGCTTTATCTGAGTTCACATAGAAGCCTGATCTTTTCAATAAGATAAAGCAAGAATTCTCTGTGCAAATATAGGATGCTCAGTGGAAAATTTACCAAGTGATGACCAATAGGGACAGGTGACAAGAGTGTCATGGAAATCTATGCTGTTGGTACAACCTGATGATGACAATGTTAATATATATATATATATATATATATGTAGAATACTGATAATTGTCATTCTGTGTTACTTTCACCCTTGGCCAGGATTGAACCTGCAGTCTGGAAATGACTGTTACAGATTATTAACTATTGGACAGTAGGACAGTCAAACACCTCCTCAGCTTAATGGACTCTTCCTGGCAGCAGTGGCAGGAATTATTTAAGCTGTTATAGTGGGCTCATTAGGGAACTAGTAACTTCATGTTAGGCTTGCCAGTCAAACCAATTGTTGACTGTCTGTCTAACTGACTGACTTCAATATGGCGCTGCGAACAGGATTCGACCTAGCTGGATGGGAAAAGCTGTTTATTGAGGCAGGCATATCTGTTGCCTCTGCTAAAACTTATGCCCAGACATTTTCTAGTGAAGAGATTGCAAGGTCCAGCTTGCATATGCTAGACCGTGCAATGCTTAAGGAACTGGGTATCAAGACTATGGGTGACATGCTCACTATACTAAAGCTAGCCAAGGATCCCCAGTGATACTCCCATTATCAGCTAATTATGCAAGAACACCAACTGCAAAACTTCCTCAACTCAGTTCGGAAATGACCCACAACAATTCAGGAAGTTCAGGATAGACTGGGACGTATTTACAAAGATGACCAATCTTCCCCCCATACAGACTAACATTCAACTGTACAATTGTGCTGATGAAACTGTCCAGAATTCTATCATCAATACTTACCCTGACTTCTTCAACACCAACCCTAGCAAACTGCTTGATATGCTAGAGGTGTTGGTTACACAGAAATCAAATCCCATGGTGCACAGAATCTCCTTTTCATCCATCATACAGAGTGACCATGAGTCCATCCAGGATTACTTGATTCGTCTACAGTCAGGAGCACAAGATTGCAACTATATATGCCCCAACTGTGATCATGACTTGTCCAACATATATATAAAGGATCAGTTCATTCGGGGCATTGCTAATGACACACTACAGGCGGATATATTGGCTAAGGCAGGTTCACTGATGACCTTGGAACAAATTATAACTCATGCAAAAGCATTCGAGATGGCCATGCGAGACCAAGATAAGATATCTGGTACCTCAGATGTTGCAAGGATTCGAACATCTGCGTATCGCCGACAGAAATGGGCCCAAAATTCAGCCCGTTCAGGCACTACCTTCAACCGTGGAGACATGGTGAAAAAAAAACCCCAACGTAATGCATGCAGAGGTTGTGGTAGTTACCGGCATGGTGGGGCTGGAATAGGCAACCGGCCACGGATGTGTGCGGCATGGGTCAAATATGCAAAGCTTGTGGAAAACGGAACCACTTTGCAAATGTCTGCCAATCAAAGAATGAAGAAGGTGCTATTAAGTGTCTGGAAGATGAAGAAGCCAGTATGGATGCCTGATTGCGCACCTAATATTCGATCCAGTAACTGACAGTTACAAACCAGACAGCACAACGGCCGCGAGGAGGTGGAAGCCACATTAACCCCATTTTCCCCCTGCCCTGACCCAAGACAAGCCAGAGATATCCCTGCCGCTTGTCCTACCAATCTCAAAAATCTACCCTGACAGTGGTGCAACCATATGCCTCGGTGGGTTGAAACATCTACGGTACATGGGACTCTCGGAGAAAAATTTAGTCCCCTCTAAAAAAAAAAGTACGTGCAGTAGGAGGGTTCTCATTGGTGTGTCAAGGTTGGCTACCCATCATGTTTACAATTGGGGAGACTACAAAACAGGCACTATATATATGTAAAAATATACAGGTGATATACTTTAGTAAGGCAGCCTGCATTGATGTGGGTATATTACCTCCATTCTTTCCTAAACCTATGGCAGGGCCTCCCGCCCTGCAAGTAATTCAATAACATGCAATGCGGTATTCACGGATTCCCAGCATAACACACCAAAAACTCCAGCCCATAAAATCCAATATCCTAAAACCCCTCCATTTCCACCAACCAATGAAAACGTAGAAAAAATTAAGCAATGGTTGTTAGACCAATTCGCCACGACGGTTTTCAACAAAAACGGAAAATTTCCTGCTATGGCTGGGCCCCCAGCCCACATACACCTCAAGGAAGGATCAACCCCAAAGCAAGACATAACCCTATCCCAGTACCATATCATTTTAAGGAGAAGGTACGACAGGCCCTTTGGGATGATGTCAAAAGGGGTATCCTCGCCCCAGTACCCATTGGCACCCCCACTAACTGGTGCAGCACAATGGTAATAACTGCAAAGAAAGACGGGAGGCCTAGAAGAACGGTAGACTACCAGTATTTGAACTCCCAATGCAAGCGAGAGACACACCACACCAGCTCGCCATTCCAATTGGCATTACAGGTACCTTCCAACACTAAGAAAACTGTCTTAGATGCTATGGATGGCTATCATTCAATCCCTCTAGATGAGGAATCACAACAACCACTCACTACCTTCATCACTGAGTGGGGTCGTTTTATGTATCTGCGAATGCCCCAGGGATATTTAGCCTCCGGCGATGCCTATACACGCAGATATGATGAAATAATCAGAGATGTTCCCGCAAAGTTAAGGTAGTTGATGATACCCTACTCTATGACGAAAATATAGAAGGTGCTTTTTATCATACCTTTGATTATTTATCACTGTGTGCAGAAAATGGGATCACGCTCAACAAGGAAAAATTCCAATTTTGTCAGGATGTGGTTCAATTTGGTGGTCTCCAAATAACACCAACAGGAGTTGCCCCTTCCAAAGAACTACTCAATGCAATAAAAAACTTCCCTATCCCAAAGAACATAACCGACGCAAGGTCATGGTTTGGGTTGGTTAATCAAGTGGCATGGGCATACTCCCTAAGCCCCATAATGGCTCCTTTTCGAGACCTGGTCAAACAAAATTCACACTTTACGTGGAACCAAGATCTCGAGAACGCGTTCCGCAAATCTAAGGAGGTTATCGTTGGCTTGGTAAAGAAGGGAGTTACAAGCTTTGACATCAATCGCGCAACCTGCCTTGCCCCAGACTGGAGCAAAGAAGGTATGGGTTTTTTATTGCTCCAAAAACACTGCACATGCCCCACAGAGAAGGCTCCAGTTTGTTGCACAGAGGGCTGGCGCATCATATTTGCAGGTAGCAGATTCTGCACTGAAGCAGAGCGCCGATATGCACCCATTGAGGGCGAAGCAGCTGCAATCGCCTGGTCATTAGACAAATGCCGCATGTTTATCATGGATGCCCTAATGTAATAGTGGTCACAGACCACCAGCCTTTAACAGGGTATTTGGTGATAGGGACCTTAGTAAGATTCACAACCCACGCCTATTTAAACTGAAGGAGAGGTCCCTAAGATATTTCTTTACTATTCAGCACTGCCCCGGCAAGTGGCACAAGGGTTCTGATGCCATATCCCGCAACCCAGTTGCCATAGTAGAAGCCCTTACTACTTTATTCTCAACACAACCTTCTAACCAGGACACACACCTCTCTAACGACATAGATGACTTAATGGAATCAGTGACCCATCAGGCAATGACGAATTGTAGGGATAGCAACAATATCATATCACTTGACCATATTCGTGCATCTGGCCAGAATGATCAGCATTACACATCACTTTTAAGGGTGATTGAACAAGGATTTCCTTCTATACGTTCTCAGGTCGAACCAGAAATCCGCCATTTCTGGGAGGTACGTCACAGACTCACTACGGACAGAGGCTTAGCACTGATGGACGAAAGAATTATCGTACCTAGGACCTTACAAGGGAAAGTGCTACATTGCCTACATTCAGCTCATCAGGGTGTAGAGGGCATGAAAGCTCGTGCAAACGATTCAGTGTATTGGCCTGGTATGAACGCATCCATACGCAATTTCAGGAATAATTGTCGGGTGTGCACCAGTATCGCTCCATCCCAACCCCTCGAGCCAATCACTTTAACAGCAACTCCAGATTGGCCCTTCCAACAAATAGTAATGGATATATTTTACGTTGGGCATATTGCATACCTTGTTTGCGCAGACCGACTCATGGGCTGGATCATCTTATATCACCTAAAACCTGGTCATGCCACCACTAAAAGATTAATATCTATTTGTAGGAAACTCTTCCACACTTATGGTACTCCTGAAGAGCTGAGTAGTGACGGTGGCCCTCCTTTTAATTCTGAGCAATTTCAGCAGTTTCTCAAGTCATGGTGTGTAAAACATAGAAAATCATCAGTAGCATACCCTCAATCCAATGGCCGAGCGGAACTCGCTGTCAAACTGCCAAAAGGATAATCCATGGCAACACAGGCCCTCAGGGTTCACTAGACAATGATAGTGTTGCCCAAGCAATCCTCCAATACCGCAATACTCCCATTCAAGGCATCGGCCTATCCCCAGCGCAGTTGCTGCTCCACCGCCGACTCCGGGATTCGATCCCATTGAGACCTATCCTCTACAAACCACATTCTGAATGGATAGCCGCAGCACAACGTCGTGAGGAGAGTTTTCGTCAACGGAATGTCCTGCTGTCGGAAAGATACAATAGGTACACACACAGTCTTGACCCGCTACAGAATGGTGACAAAGTAGCCATTCAAAACCCATCAAACCGCCGGTGGACCACTACAGGCACCGTCATTGAGGTTCTCCCACATCGGCAATACCGGCTCCGAGTGGACGGATCAGGTAGGATCACACTCAGAAACCGACGCTTCCTGAAAAAGCTGACCACAAACCCAAACCCACACCATTGCCTAGTGCTATGCTTGATCCCATTGGCTCCAACTCTAAACCCCCACCCTCAACATTAGGGACCAGGCCTCACCCAATGTCACTCCGCCCCCAAACCAAGGCGACGAAAATACCCGGGCATTGTCAAGATTGCTCCCCTCTAATCAGCCTGGCCGAAAGGAACTAATTTTCCTCTCAAAGGCCAATACGCCTGCGCAATGGGAGAGGGGGGGGAAGGGGAGATGTAGAATACTGATAATTGTCATTCTGTGTTACTTTCACCCTTGGCCAGGATTGAACCTGCAGTCTGGAAATGACTGTTACAGATTATTAACTATTGGACAGTAGGACAGTCAAACACCTCCTCAGCTTAATGGACTCTTCCTGGCAGCAGTGGCAGGAATTATTTAAGCTGTTATAGTGGGCTCATTAGGGAACTAGTAACTTCATGTTAGGCTTGCCAGTCAAACCAATTGTTGACTGTCTGTCTAACTGACTGACTTCAATAATATATATATATATATATATAGTCACATTTTATTTTATAAGTCACTTAAACTAGTTAAAGTCAAATGTAGCTATGTAGCTAAAATTCTACCTATTTCTCTTATTTATCTTTCATGGCATAATTGTTGTTCTTGTCTGAAAGGTTTTTAAAGATAAGGGATGTGAGTTCATATTCCTTTGGAAGCTCAGTCAATATATTTATTTACACTGTTTATCAAATGGTCATAGTAAAAAATATGACCTAAGCAATGAGATGAAATCAAAAACTTGTTAAAAACTGATTATAATAACAATATCCATAACTTTAGACTATTAGTTTGTTATTACAAAGGTGTAAACAAGCAATAAAAATAAGATGAAAGAAAAACTAGTTAATAATTAATAACAATAGCATAATCTAAAAAAAATCCTGACAATTTAATTTGTTACATAATGAATAGGCATGACCTATTATTTTTGTAAGGAAGTATAGTATAGATTTTAAGATTAATAGTAAACTGGAAATATACAGTTCTGTAGTCATAAAGTTTGATTGAAAAAGTTTTACCTCAGGTTAATTTAGAAAAATGCTCTCATTGGTCAAGAGAATCATGTGATCATGGAATGCTGCGAAGGTAGAATTAGATTTAGTGGAGTTACAGCTAGTGAGCCATTGGGGCCTGATGTGTTTTGCATCTTTGCTGCTTCCCTGCATGTGTGCAACAAAAAATATATTGGGGGTGAAAAAAGTGCACACAAAAATATGTCTCTGGGTTTGTCTCTGATAATCATGAAAATAACAAGAACAGTAAATGGAACCCAGAACCAGAGAGATATCAGGCCCAATACAAGTAAGAAAAAATCCTGATACGACCCAATGAAAGATAGATGAAAATAATAGAAGCAGACATTAGAAGGACTTAAATTGTCAGAATTGACATGCTATAAATTCCAACCAACCAACCAACCAACAAATTGTCTATTACAACTAGGTTTAAATAAGCAATAAAAATGAAATGAAAAACAGTCTGAAATTAAAATTATTGAAAATCTATTATCAAAAATGTTGAATAACCTCATACTTCTGTATCTTTACTACAAGGTATAAACAAGGAATGAAATAAGATGAATGAATAACTACTCAAAACTTAATATTTTTGCTCTACACTTGTAGCCTTGTGCCAGAGAGAGATAAGCAAAGTAAATATCAATAAGAATGAGACACTGCCATTGAGCAATGGTTAGCAAACTAATATTATTGACCATTACTTTTGAATAGAATTCAATCTCAAGCCGTGTACAAGACAGAACTAAGCTTAACAAATCCCGTATCCTCCATAAATCAGTAGATATTTACTTAACCCATTCACTACAGGTAGGTTGTAAGTAAGGGGAATTCACCAAGGATCAAACTCACTATTCAATAGTAATGGATCTGTGAGACTAACTTGTTGACTATTGCATCTTGATGAGACACCCAGGTATTTACCCAAACCATTTATCATGGGCAGGATGTGACGAAGATCGCAAGTAAGGGGCATATGACTAGGATCAAATTTGAAAATAGCAATGTATATATTTACCAACCTAACTGCACAAGTAGAAGTGACACAAGCTTAATTTCTTAAGCAGATTTAACTGGTTTGAAAGTTAAAGATCCCAGTCTTCCCTACAATTTATACATAACTGGTGAGAGAATAGTTACATTCATACCTATCCGAAGCATATTGCACTATGTGAAATGCAAACAGCATTGTCCAGGATCTGAACTCTGGTCACTGAGCTCATTTGTATGACAATAATTTTACTCCCATAAATGAGAATATAAGTGTAAATATTTTGCCGTACAATGTTACTGATTTTATTCCATTCTTTTAGCTAACATTGTTTCAGATGGTGAAAAGGTTTAGAAATTCTTTGTTAGTTAATTCCCTTCATTATTGATTTTTACATTAGTCGGCCTGGTTATAAAACTCTGAAGAGCATGTCTGAAAATTTAAGTGTTTTGCTTGCACCTCTTAAAAATCATCTTTTCATTATGAAAATTGTGCTATTGAAACATTGGGTCTTTTGCTAATAATGATTTGTTTTTCTTCACTAATTCAAAATGTGGATTGGTATTGGTAATAGATGGTTTAATTAATATTTCATTAATCTACTTATTCTATTTATGTATAATGGCAAATCCGATTTCATTAAAAGCCTTCATTTAGAATTAGGTGCACAATGCAGCATACATCATAGTACAGGTAGGTGGGATTAACATGGGAGTAAAAAGGTAAAGAGAGAAAAAAGGGAGAAGAGGTAAAGAATGAAGTGCACACATTCTTTCAATTCAGAATGTACAAATGAAGAGGTTATAAGCATTAAAACAAGGAAAAGAAAAGAAAGAAAAAAAGGTAAAAGAGTTATTTCAAGCAAATAATAGAATTAATTGACCATATCTAAAAAGGTTCCTTTATTTTGATTTCAAGAATTCTTAAGTTGAAGATAAAAAAAAATAGGTTGATTGGAATGCCATGCCAAAGTTGACAAACATGGTATTTGGTTCTTTCATTATTTCTTTTTTCTTTGTCTTTTTTTTAAACATTTTTTTTTTTGGTAGTGTTTTGATGTAATTTTCATCATCTGATTTTCAGAGCTGCTATTTTAAGTAAATTTGTTTTAGGAATGATAAACATGCCTTGACTGTTCAGCGTTCACATATGGCTAAACGTTATAAGATCTTCTGATTACATAGAGATTTTGTGGACTAATGAGTCTAGTTTGACACTGTTCAGTAAGATGAATTTTCAAGTAAAATGTTCACATTGAGTAAAAGAAAGGAAATTGTGTTGAAAAATGAATATTTATTATGTGAAATAATTCTTTTTCATTATCAATCTCTGCATTTATGCATTTATATGTGTGAGTGTGAATTTTCACATACACAAAACACATGCACACACAAACCCACACTCACACAATTGCACATGCACACACACACACACATGATCTGGCAGAATGATCTTTTGGATCTGGAATGTAAATACAAAAAAGCAATATAAATCCTAATCCATATTTAATTTTTACTATAAGAAAGTACAATATTTGCTATTTTGTCTAAATGCTTGCCATGAATTTCTGCAAGGCTTCATCACTGCCTCTGAAACTGATACTGATATTTTGGTATTTTCAGTGAGAATCTTCTGTATGTTGGAGAATGTGAGTTTGTCATTCTTATTGGTATGTTTTATGGCACTAGGATGTGAGTTTGTCAGTGTTATTGTTGTTTTATGGTACTAGTGTTGTATGGTATGTAAGGTAACAGGAGAGGGTTGTTGTAGTGTGACCAATGTAGGTATCAATTTTAATTTTTACTTTTTAATTTGTTTGCCCATATCAAGAATGCTTCTTGAAAAACAAATTAAAATACCAAAATCCTCAATAGAAATAATTTTAAAAAACACCAACACATTCTCAAAGCTATTTGCATCAAAAGCTACAAACCAAACACGAATAAAATAGCATTTAACACCGGCAACAATATAATAAAACATCTTTAATTACTCACAAACTAATCTTAGCTACACACTTAAAATAGACTCTCCAAATCGAATAAAAAAATCCAAATGAGTAAAATCAAGCAAACACTACAAACTCTACAACCAACAATTCCATGAGAATGATAAGCAAAATGATTGAAAGCGCTTGAGTAAAAAATATGGGACATTTTCTTCACCATCTGAATCCTGATCTTTGAAAAACTATTAGAAGACTTGAACATCTACAACTGAATATCATAAAGAAGAAATATTCCATAGTCTTTAACAATACATGCCAAGATAATATATATATATATATATACACATATATATATATATATGTATATATATATATATATATATATATATGTATATATATATATATATATGTATATATATATATGTATATACAATAAATAAATATATATTATTTTTTGTATATATCTAATTGCTACCATATTGGTTTCATACTCACATATATTTATTTCATGCTTCATACAAATCCAATTTTGGGAATAATTTTAAAAAATAATTTTTATCTGAGAAAGAATTTAAAAAAAGATTTTTTTCTTAAAAATTCTTTTCTAAATTCTTGATTAACTAATTTAGAAGCATACACACGATTCTAACATATGTTGTACACATATATATATATATATATATATATATATATATAAGATCTATAAAAACACACAATAACTTAAATGCATTATTCACACACATTGCAGAGCAAAATCACTCATTCAATTTCTCCCAGGCCAGACTCATCAAACCAATACATAAGAAACATTTAAGACGTCTATGCAAATCAGCAATAATAGCTCACACTGAGACATTCAACATAAGACCAGGATTTTTTAACCTCGATATATTCATCGCAAAAACTATAATTTGCAAAAATAAAATCAAGATCCATCAAGAATATGGTTAAAAAATATTTCTCTCCTACTTCTACTTGTTTGAGTCATTATTTATTTTTCTCTTTTCCTTTTACCTTACCTCATATATATATGTATATATATAAACATATCTATCTATCTATCTATCTATCTATCTATTATATATATATATATATATATATATATATGTATGTATATTTACATATGTATATATATATATATGTCATTCCTAAGTTTGAAGACTATAGCTGACATGTGATTCTTAACTAAATGATTAGTCCACTTTTCCTTGCTAAAGAAATGCGACATGCATTGTTTTATTGTCTTTAGTCATTTTTATTAATACAATTCCTTTCAGTGACTTGTAAAATTATTAATTTTATTTCACATTTTAAATAAGCTAACATTTTCCCCAAATTCCTATCCAACCTTCCCCTTTCCTCTGGCCACTAACGCAAAAGCCCTCCCCCCAAAAAAAGATATACTAAGTCATTCCTAAGTTTGAAGATGATAGCTGACATGTGATACTAAGTTAAAACTTAGTTACTTCACAAGCAACCAAACTGGCACGATCAACAGGTACATATCAGTTGTCTGAGAGTTAATCAACACCAGCATCTATAACAAAAAAAAGAAAAGAAAAAACAGAAAAAACTCAGCTCAGGCAGAGACGGTAACCACCCTTGCTGGCAGTGGTGGGATTCCGCACTTTCTACACACATAGACCCCCCAAATTGCCCTTGCCATCATCCCATCTGGGACTGGGAGGAGTCTTAAGAAGCCATCACCCTGAGTGGCTTGCATAATCCTGAGGAGGCCAAGGGAGTAAGCCCTAGTAACAAAATCCAGAGCATCTCACTTTTCAGGAACACTTCTTTTTTTTTCCCGGTGTGGTGGCCGTAGATCTCGTGAGATCATCCACTTGCTCTCCCCAAATACTTTCAGTCATCATGCCTCAGCTTGTCACTGATACTAGTCTTTGGGAATGGAGAGCATTCGGTGCATGTCGCATAAGCACACAATATGTCAACATGTGCAGATATTTATACAAGTCCCACAGTGATGGAGGAATGGTGGCATGTGCAGGCTTGATGGGCTGAAAGCATACAGCTGTGAATCTACACGTGGCAAGGTTGTGAGTGACTGAGCAGCTCCTTGGGTAGTACTGCCCACCCAGACATCTGGGAAGGATATAGAAAAGGTGACCTAAACAAATGCCTGTTCCCCTATCAAGTTGGCCAGTAACCTGCGGCTGTTCACATTAGCAGGGCGGAAACAAAAAAATATTACAACAAACTTAGGCTAACAATAGCCACCTGGAATGTTTGAACACCTCAATCTTCAGAGATCGGGAAACCCCGAACAATGAACTGGTATCCTGGCAAAGAACTCTCGATATGGGGTAGACATCATGACCCTTGCCGAAGTCTGCTTCAGCGATGAGGACCAATTGACAGAAGTGGGGTCCGGATACACTTTCTTTTGGAAAGGCAGGCCGATGGTAGCTGTAAGGATTTGAGGTAAGGCAGCTTGAGCATCCCAGTCTGAAGTGGCCTCTACATAAGCAGCACATGACAGACGGCATGGACACATTTCCTACACTTAAGACTGACCATATATGTGACCTGTGTGGCAGGGTCTGTCTGTCGAAGGCTGGGCTTCTCAATCATGTATGGTTGCATGCAAGAGGAAACCAAGAAAGGGGTTTATGTGTGACAGGGAACATAAAAACAAATTTGGACCAGTGGGCCCTCTGTATGCTCACAACCAAACTACTTGTAGAAATGGCCTTCTGCAAAGAAGTAGCAATCATATATATATATATATATATATATTATATATATATATATATATATATATATATATATCAGTCTTTTTAGTATTGGAGAATTGAATGGTAACAATCGCACCTTATGTATTGTACACTATAATAAATAATATATATATATATACATATATTAACAAGTATATGCCTATGTGCCTGTCGATGCATGTACATGTCATAATAGATTCTTAAAGAATTCTGAAGAATTTTAAGTGTCAAATATAAAAAGATCCAATCAAAATAAATCACAAAATGGAAAGATGCTATTTTCATAATAGAACAAATTCATTTTTTCAAACAAATTTAAAAGATTAAGAATGAAAAGATTGGAACAATTTTTGTAGTAAACAAATTCCATATAAATTAATTCTCTAAAATCTGTTTAATCCTGGAATGAATAATTCTTCAGTTTCCTTGGTGTCTTGTGAAAAGAAAAAAAAACTTGGATGAGAAAATTTATTTTAGAAAATTATTTCAATTTAATCTTTTCAAAAATGTATTTCTTATAAATGCCACAGTTTTTAATTTGAGGAAAACTTGTTTCACTTTCTTGTTTCTGTTTTAAAAAGGATATTCCTTTACTGATAGCAATAAAAACATTAAAAAAGTATTAACTTAACTCTTAACTTCCTGTAAAATAATCTATAAAATAAGGATTTTGAGATTAAGACAAAAATAGGTTGTTTATTTTAAAATGTATATAATGCCATTATTGTTTCACTCCTTGTGAGTTTTTCACAATAGCTTTAACTGATGGTCTTTCACTTTTCTGTGTATTCTAACTGATCTTAACAATGCAATAGTCTGTATGATCTTGATTCTTCCTCTGATTTCCAATTCCTCCTATCTCTTTTCCAAGCATTTGGAGACTTTTTCAAATGCACCAACTACAATTGATATCCCTGTTACTTTCATGTTCCACAGCTTTTTCAGTTCTCTGACAAGATCCTGTATTTGTTCATCTTTTTGCTTTCTTTCATTTTCCTCTGTGGTCTGCTGGAACAACTATTATTATTATAGAGGTTTTTCACACCTGCTGTATTATTCACTCCATTAGAGTTTTTCACACCCACTTTAGCCGGTGGTTCACTGGAGACTGAGTGACAGCAAGTCTCCTCAGATCACTAGGACTCTTTTGAGTATTCCAGCCGATCTTAACAATGCTGTAGTCTGGATGGTTTCGATTCTTCTTCTGATTTCAAATTCATCAAGACCTTTTTCTAGACACCTGGAGACCAATTTCAATTGGAACGATCTTCACCTTCATGTTCCATAGTTTTCTTAGTTCTCTGGCAAGGTCCAAGTATTTGTCTATCTTTCGCTTTCTTTCATTTTCATTGGTGATTGGCCGGGATGGCAAAATCCATGAGATGACAAGTTTTATTATTATTATTGATCAACACCAGATCTGGTCTCCTGGCTGGGATTAGGTGACCCATTTGTACCACAAAGTCCCAGGGAATTTTGTGCATCTCATTCTCCAGGACAGATTCAGGCTTGTGCATATACCATTTAGTTCTATGGTGAAAATTGAATTTTTTGCACAGTTCCCAGTGAATCACCTTTCCCACCCAATTGTGCCTAGTCTTGTACTCCTATTATTATTATTATTATTATTATTTTATTATTATTATTATTATTATTATTATTTCCCTGTGTAAGTTTTTTACACTAATTTTAAGTTGTGGTTTTTCAGTGTGTGTTTATGTTTTTGTTTTTATTTTAAATGTCTAAAAATAATTTATTTGTAATTTCTCATTTCATATCTGTTTACATACATGTGTATCAGTGTAGATAGCAGGATATTTTTCAAAGGCAATGTGTTGTTTTATGGTACTAGTGTTGTATGGTATGTAAGGTAACAGGAGAGGGTTGTTGTAGTGTGACCAATGTAGGTATCAATTTAAATTTTACTTTTAATTTGTTGTTTGCCCATATCAAGAATGCTCTTTGAAAACACAATTAAAATACCAAAATCCTCAATAGAAATTAATTTAAAAAACACCAACACATTCTCAAAGCTATTTGCATCAAAAGCTACAAACCAAACACGAATAAAATAGCATTTAACACCGGCAACAATATAATAAAACATCTTAAATTACTCACAAACTAATCTTAGCTACACACTTAAAATAGACTCTCCAAATCGAATAAAAAAAATCCAAATGAGTAAAATCAAGCAAACACTACAAACTCTACAACCAACAATTCCATGAGAATGATAAGCAAAATGATTGAAGCGCTTGAGTAAAAAATATGGGACATTTTCTCTTCACCATCTGAATCCTGATCTTTGAAAAACTATTAGAAGACTTGAACATCTACAACTGAATATCATAAGAAGAAAATATTCCATAGTCTTTAACAATACATGCCAGATAATATATATATATATATATACCAATATATATATATATATAATGTATATATATATATATATATATATATGGTATATATTAATATAAATAAATAATATATATTATTTTTGTGTATATATCTAATTGCTACCATATTGGTTTCATACTCACATATATTTATTTCATGCTTCATACAAATCCAATTTTGGGAATAATTTTAAAAAATAATTTTTATCTGTGAAAGAATTTAAAAAAAGATTTTTTTCTTAAAAATTCTTTTCTAAATTCTTGATTAACTAATTTAGAAGCATACACACGATTCTAACATATGTTGTACACATATATATATATATTATATATATATATATATATAAGATCTATAAAAACACACAATAACTTAAATGCATTATTCACACACATTGCAGAGCAAAATCACTCATTCAATTTCTCCCAGGCCAGACTCATCAAACAATACATAAGAAACATTTAAGACGTCTATGCAAATCAGCAATAATAGCTCACACTGAGACATTCAACATAAGACCAGGATTTTTTAACCTCGATATTATTCATCGCAAAAACTATAATTTGCAAAAATAAAATCAAGATCCATCAGAATATGGTTAAAAAATATTTCTCTCCTACTTCTACTTGTTTGAGTCATTATTTATTTTTCTCTTTCCTTTTACCTTACCTCATATATATATGTATATATATAAACATATCTATCTATCTATCTATCTATCTATCTATATATATATATATATATATATATATATATATTATGTATTTTACATATGTATATATATATATGTCATTCCTAAGTTTGAAGACTATAGCTGACATGTGATTCTTAACTAAATGATTAGTCCACTTTTCCTTGCTAAAGAAATGCGACATGCATTGTTTTATTGTCTTTAGTCATTTTTATTAATACAATTCCTTTCAGTGACTTGTAAAATTATTAATTTTATTTCACATTTTAAATAAGCTAACATTTTCCCCAAATTCCTATCCAACCTTCCCCTTTCCTCTGGCCACTAACGCAAAAGCCCTCCCCCCAAAAAAAGATATACTAAGTCATTCCTAAGTTTGAAGATGATAGCTGACATGTGATACTAAGTTAAAACTTAGTTACTTCACAAGCAACCAAACTGGCACGATCAACAGGTACATATCAGTTGTCTGAGAGTTAATCAACACCAGCATCTATAACAAAAAAAAGAAAAGAAAAACAGAAAAAACTCAGCTCAGGCAGAGACGGTAACCACCCTTGCTGGCAGTGGTGGGATTCCGCACTTTCTACACACATAGACCCCCAAATTGCCCTTGCCATCATCCCATCTGGGACTGGGAGGAGTCTTAAGAAGCCATCACCCTGAGTGGCTTGCATAATCCTGAGGAGGCCAAGGGAGTAAGCCCTAGTAACAAATCCAGAGCATCTCACTTTTCAGGAACACTTCTTTTTTTTCCCGGTGTGGTGGGCCGTAGATCTCGTGAGATCATCCACTTGCTCTCCCCAAATACTTTCAGTCATCATGCCTCAGCTTGTCACTGATACTAGTCTTTGGGAATGGAGAGCATTCGGTGCATGTCGCATAAGCACACAATATGTCAACATGTGCAGATATTTATACAAGTCCCACAGTGATGGAGGAATGGTGGCATGTGCAGGCTTGATGGGCTGAAAGCATACAGCTGTGAATCTACACGTGGCAAGGTTGTGAGTGACTGAGCAGCTCCTGGGTAGTACTGCCCACCCAGACATCTGGGAAGGATATAGAAAAGGTGACCTAAACAAATGCCTGTTCCCTATCAAGTTGGCCAGTAACCTGCGGCTGTTCACATTAGCAGGGCGGAAACAAAAAAATATTACAACAAACTTAGGCTAACAATAGCCACCTGGAATGTTTGAACACCTCAATCTTCAGAGATCGGGAAACCCCGAACAATGAACTGGTATCCAAAGAACTCTCGATATGGGGTAGACATCATGACCCTTGCCGAAGTCTGCTTCAGCGATGAGGGACCAATTGACAGAAGTGGGGTCCGGATACACTTTCTTTTGGAAAGGCAGGCCGATGGTAGCTGTAAGGATTTGAGGTAAGGCAGCTTGAGCATCCCAGTCTGAAGTGGCCTCTACATAAGCAGCACATGACAGACGGCATGGACACATTCCTACACTTAAGACTGACCATATATGTGACCTGTGTGGCAGGGTCTGTCTGTCGAAGGCTGGGCTTCTCAATCATGTATGGTTGCATGCAAGAGGAAACCAAGAAAGGGGTTTATGTGTGACAGGGAACATAAAAACAAATTTGGACCAGTGGGCCCTCTGTATGCTCACAACCAAACTACTTGTAGAAATGGCCTTCTGCAAAGAAGTAGCAATCATATATATATATATATATATAATATATATATATATATATATATATATCAGTCTTTTTTAGTATTGGAGAATTGAATGGTAACAATCGCACCTTATGTATTGTACACTATAATAAATAATATATATATATATACATATATTAACAAGTATATGCCTATGTGCCTGTCGATGCATGTACATGTCATAATAGATTCTTAAAGAATTCTGAAGAATTTAAGTGTCAAATATAAAAGATCCAATCAAAATAAATCACAAAATGGAAAGATGCTATTTTCATAATAGAACAAATTCATTTTTCAAACAAATTTAAAAGATTAAGAATGAAAAGATTGGAACAATTTTTGTAGTAAACAAATTCCATATAAATTAATTCTCTAAAATCTGTTTAATCCTGGAATGAATAATTCTTCAGTTTCCTTGGTGTCTTGTGAAAAGAAAAAAAAACTTGGATGAGAAAATTTATTTTAGAAAATTATTTCAATTTAATCTTTTCAAAAATGTATTTCTTATAAATGCCACAGTTTTTAATTTGAGGAAAACTTGTTTCACTTTCTTGTTTCTGTTTTAAAAAGGATATTCCTTTACTGATAGCAATAAAAACATTAAAAAAGTATTAACTTAACTCTTAACTTCCTGTAAAATAATCTATAAAATAAGGATTTTGAGATTAAGACAAAAATAGGTTGTTTATTTTAAAATGTATATAATGCCATTATTGTTTCACTCCTTGTGAGTTTTTCACAATAGCTTTAACTGATGGTCTTTCACTTTTCTGTGTATTCTAACTGATCTTAACAATGCAATAGTCTGTATGATCTTGATTCTTCCTCTGATTTCCAATTCCTCCTATCTCTTTTCCAAGCATTTGGAGACTTTTTCAAATGCACCAACTACAATTGATATCCCTGTTACTTTCATGTTCCACAGCTTTTTCAGTTCTCTGACAAGATCCTGTATTTGTTCATCTTTTTGCTTTCTTTCATTTTCCCTCTGTGGTCTGCTGGAACAACTATTATTATTATAGAGGTTTTCACACCTGCTGTATTATTATCACTCCATTAGAGTTTTTCACACCCACTTTAGCCGGTGGTTCACTGGAGACTGAGTGACAGCAAGTCTCCTCAGATCACTAGGACTCTTTTGAGTATTCCAGCCGATCTTAACAATGCTGTAGTCTGGATGGTTTCGATTCTTCTTCTGATTTCAAATTCATCAAGACTCTTTTCTAGACACCTGGAGACCAATTTCAATTGGAACGATCTTCACCTTCATGTTCCATAGTTTTCTTAGTTCTCTGGCAAGGTCCAAGTATTTGTCTATCTTTTCGCTTTCTTTCATTTTCATTGGTGATTGGCCGGGATGGCAAAATCCATGAGATGACAAGTTTTATTATTATTATTGATCAACACCAGATCTGGTCTCCTGGCTGGGATTAGGTGACCCATTTGTACCACAAAGTCCCAGGGAATTTTGTGCATCTCATTCTCCAGGACAGATTCAGGCTTGTGCATATACCATTTAGTTCTATGGTGAAAATTGAATTTCTTGCACAGTTCCCAGTGAATCACCTTTCCCACCCAATTGTGCCTAGTCTTGTACTCCCTATTATTATTATTATTATTATTATTATTATTATTATTATTATTATTATTATTTTCCCTGTGTAAGTTTTTTACACTAATTTTAAGTTGTGGTTTTTCAGTGTGTGTTTATGTTTTTGTTTTTATTTTAAATGTCTAAAAATAATTTATTTGTAATTTCTCATTTCATATCTGTTTACATACATGTGTATCAGTGTAGATAGCAGGATATTTTTCAAAGGCAATGAAAAAGCCTAATCATTAATATACATTGCATATTGCACCCCTTTATTAAAATCTAATAAAATAAAAATAATTTTTGGATTTCTTATAAGATAAATTGCTTATATATATAAAAAATAAAACAATGAAATTACAAAAGAATAAGACAGGAGAGTTATTTATTAAAACCTACTTTTAAAAATCATTAAGCTAATGAAATATCCATGACTCTGATAAACGCCATTTGTTAGTACATATAATACACATTGCATGTTTACCATGGATATTAACAAATTAACATGATGTAGGCTGTTTTGATGTTAACATGGTTGTTAAAACACACATAGAACTTTGCATTTATATATATATATATATATATATATATATATATATATATATACATATATATATATTATATATATATATATATATATATATATATATATATATATATATATGCGGTATATGTGGTATATGCTGTATAAGTTTTGCTTATGCTTCTAAATTATTTGGTTTAGAATTTATGAAAAAGTCTCTCTCAAAATATTCTTTTCAAGAGGAAAAAGAACCTTGCAAGATTAATCTTGGAATATCCATTTAATCTTAGTTTGTTTTGATTGTTCAATTTTAAATTTCTTAATAACCTCATATATATTGAATTCTTTGAGAGAATCCAGTAAAATAATTTTCTTTCATATATATATGTATGCACATATGTATATGTATGTATGTATATATATATGTATGTATGTGTATATATATCTATATTTTCAAAAAAATATTTCTCTTGGAAGGTTCTATTTCCCCTTGAAAAGAATATTTTGAGAGAGAGTTATTCATAAATTCTAAACTATATATATATATATATATATATATATATATATATATATATATCCAGGACAGGACAGGTCTTATTTATTACCTACTATTAGTACTCTGTCTGGTGAGTTAAGTGTGTGGACACCCAGCATCACCAAATTCAAGAACTATCAAAGGGCAGATGAGCTCCAGGGGAGCCAACAGCCATCCACACCAATAGTAGTAGGATATGGGGTACTACTCACATAAATCCTTAAATGGTCTGCAATCCATCTAGGACAAGGAAAAGTCTGGTATAAAACCTCCGCTACCTAACATCCTTACCTCATTCCAATGATAGACAGGGGAGTAAACACCCAAATCAAATCCGGAGCTGGAGTCTCTAATTGTGTGATGCTGAACTTCAGCACTATGTAATTCCACTAATAGTTCAAATGAAGAGGACACTACAGTGTCACTGCTAAATGCAGATACAACATGGAAAGTGGCAGTTTACTGGTTATAAGCTCATCTGATTGGCAAAGGAAATGAGCCCAAGGGGTCACTTCATCATACCATTCTAAGTTGGGCAGCCCTCAGCTAGTTAGGTGCTGTCTTGCCATGGACTGCTTGTTCCACTGGGAGTATGGTGCTTATAAATAGATACAGAATGTAAACAATAGATCTGGCTTTTTCAACATCTCTCCATATCTAGGCAAAATAATTGTTAATAGCAACAGTAATACAGCTTAACATCCCTCTAGATATAAAAGCACACACACACACACACACACACACACACACACACCCACCCAATATGTAGTGGAATGGATGTGGGTCATTTGTAATGATCCACATGCATCCCAAACTGTATAGTTTCTTACATATCACAACATCAACCATGGCCTAAATCCATTTTCTTACCACTACTACATGACCCATTTCCTACTGTCCCTACTGCCCTTCCTAATCAACCCCTACCTCCAAATCAAACGTCCACATGCATATTAGCAGCAGCTGACCACTACATCCTCCCACTTGTAAGAAACAGAAAGAGAATTGAACTCTCTGACACAAGACCTCATCCCACG
>CM042151.1:18738452-18748452 GCA_023376005.1 Doryteuthis pealeii
TAATTTATATTTAAAAGTTTGTAAATAATTTAAAAAGTGAAAATGTGTTTAGAAAGTTTTTTTTCAAGCTAAGAAGTGCCATATTATCTGTTTGTATAATATGATATCATATATAACATTATCTCATGATTTTAATTAATTTGATGTCAGTGTGTGTACTGATGTCAATTTTGTAATTGGGATATGTCAGAAATATTCAAAGATCAAAGTAATTTTGGGATAAAGTTTTCTGGGAAATAGAACTCAAATTTTTAGGTACCTTTTAGGTAAATTTTTAGGTACCTTTTAGGTAAGTGTGAAATACTGTAGTTTATACAACATTTAGATCCTAGGCCAAGCTAGTCACAAAATCTCAAATTGATAATTTGTCATAGTAGCTTCATACAAAGCAAAATAGATCAAAATAAAAACACAATTTTTTTACCATTGGCAAATTTTGAATAACCTAAAATCATCCATAAACATATCTGCACCTTTTTTTTATAAATAGACAAGACAGGTTTGATCTTCACCATTTCTTTTTTGAAACTAAGTGAACCAATAAGTTCACAGGTCATCTAGCATATCCTAAAATTGCACTTTCAAAATGGAAGCCATTTAGATATCTATATATTTTTCATGTTTTCAATCCTACGGGATTAATACTATTCCAAATTTGATCATGATGTATAATAACTGTGGGGTTTGACTAAAAATATCCTAAAATTAAAAAAAAAAGTTATTTATAGAATTCATTTGTTAAAAAATGTGGTTTAAAACTGTGGCAAGTAGCTTCTTATCTGCCACAAAATATATAGGTATTCCATTTTTAAAACAAATTTTGTTTCTTTAAAAATAAACTGGTATAATATCTCCCAGCAGCAAAATCTAGGTAAAAACAATTTCTCTCTTGTAATCTTTTGAATAATACTCGAAATTGTTCATTATTCTTGTTTTATGAAAAGAAAACATTAATTTGATGTTGAAAAAAAATTACAGAAGCAACTTCCTAAATCACTTAAATCAATGAGATTGATACAAAAATTACTGGCGACTGAAAAACAAAAGATGAACTTCTTTGTTCACATCAGTTGTATATCTTTTTCAGATTAGATGAAATACAAGATGAATAATTAGATAAATTTTGAATCCCACTTATTTCTTGTTCCAGCACAACTTGTCAGTAATATTCATGTCATATCTTCTTGTGAAACAGTAATATTCATGTCACATCTTCTTATAAAATAAACACTGAGAGTAATTAATCACCGATTTATCCATTGTTCCATGTTTCCAAAACAAAAGAAAAAAGAACAAAAAAATATTTCTGATCAACAGACTTTCACTGCAAAGAAAGAGTAGAAACCAATTGTTTATTATTACACATTGATTTACATGGACTGATCTTGGTTATTATAATCACTTATATGTTCCAGTCAAGGAAAAACTTGCCCTTTCTTTATTCATATCTTGTTTTTCTTTTTTCCAATTTTTCAATTTTTATTAAATTTATTTTCCTTGATGTCTCTTTTTGATTCTTTCCTCTTTTTCTTTTTTTATATTTGTATATTTTTCTTTTTCATGTAATTCTTAGTGGGTTGCAGTTATAAATCTAGTACTGAGGTAGGGAACCTGCAACCTTAAGGTTAAATGCAGCCTTCTAAATCAAGGGCAGTGTTCCATGGCCTTGTCAAAAAAACAATTGAAATTGTAAACATCCACTGCAGAACTGCATATTCCAATACTTTCTGACAAAAAACATTCTAAAAAAAGTCATTAAATGACTGGTAAAGTTTTCCATTTCTTTTAAGTAGTTAATTTTTAGTTAAATTTGGATTAAGTTTTTAACTAAAAGTTTGAAATTTAGATTATTTTGTAAACATACCAAAGATTTATTGATCCTGGTCTTATTAGCAGACAATACATTTCAATGTGATCTTTAGATAGGAAAAGGTTCCCTACTAGTACTATGGCTCCGAATCACCAGAGGTTCAAGTAATTTTATAAGATTATAATAAAGAAATTTAGATCAAATTTCTGTTGTCTCTAAAAAGGGAAATCCATAGGATAATTATTTGAGTTTGTGGATGAGTTGGCATGAGTTAGGATAAAAAACACCTACTAAATTTCTCCTGTTCTAATAAAAAGGAAAATTGAATTACTCTAATTTATTGGTAAATTGCTTATATTTTTTAATGTGTTAGTATAATAGATAGCTATACTATCTAATGTATTTTTATTTATTAAGTCACTTAGATTACTTGCTACTTATAGATGGTTATCCATTTCAGAACTGAACATTGTTATTATTGTTTGACTTTGATGATCTGATAGGAACCAGTGCTTTCAGCATGATTTCATTATAAATCATAAGTATCCAATGTGTTTGTAAATATGTAATATGTTAGGGTAGTATATACCCAATATGTTTGTAAATACCTAATTTGTTAGTCAATATGTAACATGTTAGCTTCATAAGTATTTTTGGATCTAGTATATAAATTATGTTTACTAATATAATAATATACTGTTTAAGATATGTCTTGCTTTATATTAGTTAGAGAAATGGCAAAAAGATCTTCCGTTACTTGAATAATCATAGTAAATCATAATTTGATTTTTTAATTTGGAATTTGTGGCTTTTTTTTCAAAAATGTTTTTTCATAGAAAAAATTGTTAATTCACAACTCCTTTTTTACTTCTAATTAAAAAAATGAACAAAATTATTTCCATTCTATGTTTTCAAAGATTCAATTTTTTAAGTGAAATAACAATGCAACTTGTGATGTACTAATTCACTTTATACCTTAAATAATAAATGATATGATTGTATTTTCATATAAAAGTTCATATTTTCTCTGGCTTTTATACCAGACTTTCTGGTCATTAATGGCCAGATATGTAATAAATATAAAACTCAGTTCCATGCTTCTGGAGACCCCATTCTTCCCAGTCTGCACTTCCCTGTTGCCCCCCAATGGAATAGAATTAATTTCAATGTTCATCCCACAGTAAACTTGACCTTGTGTCATATTCCATTCTCAGAAAGAGGTAGATAAATGCTCAAACAAAATATCAGATGATTGCAAATGACTTACATATAAATGAGAAGGAATATCATATGTACATCCTTAGAATTTAAACGTAATTAGACCCTTTTATTAAGGGCTTTGAAACACAAAAAGACAAAATTACTTCATTAATTAATTTCCATTAAAAGATTGGTTTAAATTATTGTAATTATCTGTCTTGAATATCAATCAGTTATTTGTCATGTTTTCTATGTTATGATGGATAAGAACTAAATATATAATATACTATATTTGTATGCACATAGGAGACACTTTTGTTTTGAATGTCTCAAAAAATTGCCCAGTATATTATATGTGAAGTTGAGGTAAGTTAATTTTATCACCAACACTCACTAATATAAGCTATTATTATTATTATTATTATTAGTAGTAGTAGTAGTAGCAGTAGTAGTAGCAGTAGTAGTAGTACTTTAAAAGAATTATCATTAGAAAGTGTTAATGGTCATCAATAGTACCAGTGATTTCTTGATTTATATTCTGCTGTTAACAACAACAGAAATCACTACAGAAATGACAGTACCCATGAGACTGTGATTGCTGTTGGGATTCTTGTAGTTGCAACTTTGCTGTTGTTGCTATTGGTATTCTTGTCCTTGTTGCTACAATTGTGATTGTTGTTGCTGCTGCTGCTGCTGTTGGGATTGTTGTTATTTCTATTGTGATTGCTTTTCTGAATACTTTTTGGACTACTGTTCATGTTGGTGTTATGTTTGCTATTGCTGCTGTTATTGTTGTTGTTTTTATTGGTGGTGGTGATGATGGTGGTGGCAATAATGACTGAGTGATTGATTTTATAATGATAAATTAATGACAGTTTTGTTTGAATTTAAAACCTCTGAACTCCTTGTCTACCTTCAGAGATTTAGAAAACATTGATTCTGATGAAAAAAAAACAAAAAAATAAATGAAGGAATGTTTGACATGGAATGAAAAAAACTGGAAATCCTGTTTTAGATTCCAACTTTCAAAACCTTCAATCAAAGTTTAAATGTCAGGGAGCCATCAATCAGCATTCCACAACTTTAAAAACCATCTTTAACATAGATTTAAAAACCAAGAGACTGGAATATCTGATTGTAGTTTTACAAATTCGGGAATCCTTAATTTTGTTATAAAGGCCATGAAAATTCTAATGAAGAATTCTTGGTTAAGATTTCAAAGCTTTTTTCGTAATTCTTAGGCAAGATGCAAAAGTCTGGGATAGTTTGGATTCCAAAATTCAGGAACTGTTGATCTAGAGAGAACCTCTGGTGTCTTTGATTTGGATAAGCTGTCTTGCATGGGGCAGTCTGTGAATAGCAGGCAATGGTTGGTACCCACAATATTGGCTGTTATTGATATAATGCTTTCCCTGGATTTGTGTTTTCAACTGTGTCTGTGGTATTTTTGTAAAAGATCTGCCTGAAGTAAAACTATTTAATGGAGCTTTTTCCTGGTTCCCATTTGCAGCCACCTGCCTACACTGGGTGACATGACATAAATCTCTTTTTAGTTCGACCTTAGTGTTGATGGTTTTGTCTGCAGGAAGACTGAGGGTTCGTTGTAACTGTTTAAGATCTGTGGTATTGGTGTGGATCTGCCCAGCACGTATCATGGAAGACAGACGTCTTTGGACAGCAATAAGTTCTGGGGAAAAAAGAAAAGAAAATGGTAAATGGATCGTGCCAGACAAATAAAAATTGAAAGAAAAAAATCAACATCTTGTATCCTCCAATGGCAAAAGTTTGGAAGCAAGGAGGACATATATGTTGCAAACAAAAAGTTGAGTCCTTGCATGTGAATAATATATATATATATATATATATATATATATATATATATATATATATAATACACACATACACACACACACACAAATATATATATATATATATATATATATATATATTATATTATATTATATATGTAACTTTCAAAGAAAGAAAAACTTAACTGTCATATATATATATATATATATATATATATATATATATATATATATTAATGATGTGAAGACAATTACAATGCATATAAAAGTAAAAACAAAAATATGTTTTTTTGTCTTATCGATTTCAAAGTAAACCTTATCTTCAGAGACGGTTTTCAGAAATGGACGTGCTTCTTTTTTGGGGGTTGTTATATTTTTTTTTTTCTCCTCTTCTTCTCTTTTTTTTCTTTTCTTTTTTTTATGTTATGAATGAAATGGGCAGATAACTGTAGTTTCTTACTTTTGAAATATCTGTTGAGAATGGGTTTGAATTTTTTTTGTATGTATATGTATCTAATATTGTCTGGTTAACTTCCGGTGAATATTGCTACATTGTAGCTATCTTGAATTCAAAATAAAAACGGTCACATAGAAGAATTCATTTACTTAGCTTTTATTTCTTTTTTTTCAAATTTTTTTTTCAGTTGTAAAATAAAATAAAATGTATTAATTTAATTTGATAGATCAGTAAATAAATAAATAAAAAGATTATCTTTAATTATATATTAGAAGGATTGATGAAAAATTTAAGAAAACTATGTTTTATGAGTAATTTAAAAAAAATTCAAATAGATTAAATATTATAAATTAAATATTTAAATTACAAAAGGCATAGTGTTTTTATTTTTAAAATTTTTTTTAAATATTAATAGTTCTAGACTGACTGTAATCTTAAGAGGGTATTATGGTTTAAAGAATTAATGTCATGTAAAGAAGGTAATAAGTTGTTTTCCTTTGTTAATAATATTAAATTAACCGTAATTTATTTATTTATGTTTTTGAGTGCATGAAATGTTAAGAATCAATTGTATATACTAATAGATATTTATTATAGATGTATTGCATAATCTAAATCTGTTATCTCAAGTGTCCACCTTGGACTTATTTCTTGAGGGAACAAAGTAAAAATATGCAAATAGTTAATTGTTAATAGGTTTAAATTTGTGATAGGGAAAATTATATATATATGTGTAAAATATATATACTAAATAAACTATAAGCTATATATGGAATGTGTAATTTAATTAATTATGTATTCAGTGTTCAATTCTAATCTATTGTTTATACTAGGTCCTAATTTAGCTATTAATAAACTTTCTCTAATTCTGAGATTACCAATGTTGTGTATTATTGTCTCTATCTTAACGGAAAAACTATTGTCCTTATATTTGCATTTGATCAAATGTTTATGGAATGAGGATGCATGTGTGTGGATATGTTCTTTGATTCTCATGTGGAGGGGTCTAATTGTACTTTAATATATAATTAATATATAATATTTAATCTATTTGAAATTTTAGGTTGGAAAAGATTTTAAACAATCCAAAACACATGTAGCAACCAATGAAATAAATTTAAAAAAATAAAATTCAAAATATCTTGAGGACTTTCTTTTTTATATATATATATATATATATATATATATATATATATATATATATATATATATAAAAAAGAAAGTCCTCAAGATATTTTAAATTTATTTTTTAAATTATTTCATTGGTTGCTACATGTGTTTTAGATTATTCATATATATATATATATATATATATATATATATATATATATATATATATATAGTTACATAGATAGATAGATACATAGATATAAAATAAATATTGTATAATATTGTTTGTATATAGTAATTATGCTGTAGAATTTCCACGGGTTCTGCCAGAACATATAAATTATAATAGAAGCTACAACTGCAAATAAATATCAATTTTAAGAAGCAAAGGCATCTTAATATTTTATGAGTTAGCTGGGAAGAGAAGCAATGAGCTATGGAACAATTAATAAATTAATGAGAAAGGGATGTTTTTGGCAAGTTGAAGTATGACTTTGGAAAAAATTAGACATGGAAAATAAGAACAAGACCAAGAAAAAAAAGACAAAATAAAAATAATGGAAAAAAAACCCCCAAAAACAACCTCTCACCCTCTGGTAAACTATGCATCTTTATCAACTTACACCCCTTCACCCCCCCCTGCAGATCTCCCCAGTCAACCACTGTCATCAACAATTGATACCAGTAAAACACACACCCACCCACCCATCCATACACACTATTACTATCCTCTTAAGGAAAAGGCCAAGTCTAATGAAGCTATTTTTGTTTTGTCCATGAAGGGGCCTCCTGAGAGAATACTTGGTCCAAATTGACATCAGCCATGGTTCTTTTAATTATGCTGTCATTGGTTACCATGGAAATGAATAGCCAATAAATTTTCCCAGCCAATCAACTCTAAAAGAGGTGAAAGTAGTGAAGAGAGGTTGGGGGTGGAGTTGAAGAACTGCATAAAGAGAGAGTCAGGGTTGGGCATGTATAAGCAAGTACACACATGTGCATGTAATCTTGTTTGGATGAGGGAATGCCTCTTCCAGTGTATGTATGCAGGTATGTGAAATTACGTGTTCAAGCATTTTTTATGGCAATGTTATTGCAGACTTTAATTTTCAAATGTTTAGCTATGGCCTCTGAATAAATATTTTTCTCGTTGTTATTTTGTTAATTTAGATTTTGCAAGTAATTTAACAACTTGATACTGAACAACTTGACCAGGGTCAAAATTATGCAGTTAGAACTCTTAGAGAATGTTTACTTATTTAAAAAAAAATTCAAATAAACTAATAACAGATAATAAAGCAAAACATTCTTTCTTTAATAGCTAAACATGCTGATTTTATAAAATATACCTTAAACAAACTAAAGCATAACTTGAGTAATTGCTAGCAAGCTTGTTTCACAGATCCATTACTACTGAATAGCAAATTTGATCCTTACTGGATGCCCCATACTTGTGTCACATCCTACCCATGGCAAATGGGCTGGGTAAATACCTGAAACAAACTAGATTAAATTATTTGAATTAATGGTATAATTTTTTCCAAGCCATATTGTGGAAAATATAATGAAATAACTCAATATTGAGGAAAGAATTATGCAATTCATTGACAAAAGCAATTAGAATTATTACTTTGTTGCCCCTCCTGGATGGCCTTCATTCTTTTAGACATATATTTTTGATAATTTATAGCAAAGTAGTTCCAACTTTCTTGAATGTTAATATTGCAGTTAATAGATCTTCTTTGGCAGATAGAGCCTTCTCATGGACCATTCTCTAAATTTCCATCATAAATTTTCAATTGGATTTAGATCCGGATTGTTCACTGTCCTTATCAGTGAGATAATGCCCTTCCAGAAAAAAAAAAGTGTCAATCCCTTTTGCCCAGTGACAAGATTGTCCTGAAAAATGACTAAATCAATTTTCTATCAATGGAATGAGAAATTTATCCAGATTTGGAATTTCATTCAGCTGATTTTTAACAGTTCTCTCATAAACATTGTCTCTTATTTCAACCCATTTGTTTTTCATTTGTTTTATTTATTTTCTATTTTCAAGGTAGATTGATTTGCATTTTCTATCTTTGATTTCTTTCATGATCTATCAATATGTTTTCCTTTTTTAATCATCTCATTTCTTTTATATTTGCATCAAATCTTAAATACATTTGATGACTAGAAACAACCAACATCTTTCACTCCACTCCACTGTGGTTTGCCTTTTTGAATAAGTTTTATGTTCTTTTGATAGTTATTTTGTTGGAGTCATGTTTTCTTTTAATTAGGTATGCTCACACAAATTTTCTTTTAGCTCTAGACCAATTTGCATATCTAAGTTTCTGCTAGTATTTATTTTAGGAATGCAAATTACAAGATCAGTACATAATTTTTTCAACATATTTTCCTCTGCATAGCTTGAAAAAAATATTATGACATAAATAAATTAATCTCGTTTGTTTAAGGAATATTTCATGAAGACTGAATGTTCAGCTTTTAAATAAAAATGTTTTGCATCTCATTTTTTATTAGTTTATTTACAGCTAAATAAAAAAAACGTAAGTGATCATACTATAATATTACAAATATAATTTTTGCTTTGAGAATACAATGACAAAGACTTAGATAAGGTCTAGATTCTGGCTCATTACTGCAGGTTGAATACCAAGATGACAAGCTAAATAACCAATGTTTTTATAAGATGAGAGACCCTCCTTGTTATTTATATATATATATATATATATATATATATATATATATATTATAGATGAATATAAGTAAATAGATGAATGCTCCCACTGCAACACTGATGTCTGATCTGAACAGTATGAAAAACTTGATCAAAAATTTCAGCCCATGGATATTTGATAACCATAAGTGGAAAATTTGAATTGTTAAAATTTGAATTGTTTAAATTTTCAATTTGCTGTTTATGTAAACCATATTGACTGAATTATCTTTAATTATTTTCTTTGCATTTAAGTAACATGTAGAGAAGCCAAGAAAAATACCAAAAGGCTGAAAATGCATTGTAAATATAATTATATCGAAGCTGAAGATGTAATACTTTGCAATAGGTCTACTTCATCACTGGAACTAAATTCATCTATTTCTTCAAGCTCAAATTCATCATCAGGGTCAAGAATAGCCTGAAGCATATTCTGTAAATTTGTAAGTGTATGCTTGATTGTCATGACATTAAAATTTGATTGCCTATCAATGGAAAATAAAAAATAATTTACTACTTCTCATGTTGCCCGGAGTGATTAAATACCTATAAGGTAAATTGGGTATGCTCCATACTACATGGGGTGAATGGGTTGGGTAAATATCTTCTCTTCTAAGAATAATTGGTTTTATTAAATTTTAGTAATAAAAAAAAATGCATCTATTTGGCTGACCAATGATATTAGTTACTAAATTGTTCAGGTATATTTTTTATCACATTAAAAAAATCTTTGAAATTTTCGTTAGAGTCCAAAACAATCTCTGTGGCATTTATAATTCTATTCCTATTTGCTATAGTATCTTAACGCAATCATCTATCGATAGGAAGAATCTTAAGTTGCTGATTTCAAAGCAAGACACAGGTTGATTCAATAGAATATACCTCTCTGGACA
>CM042151.1:18750952-18765952 GCA_023376005.1 Doryteuthis pealeii
TCTTTACCCTTATCTGACTGTTTTCTTTATACATTAAAGCTTTTCATAGATCAATCATTATACAGTGGTCATTTTATATAAAAACTCAACTGAAAACTGATGCACCCAACACACCAAAATCAAGATCCAACTCCCTATACTTACTTGCAACAGTGCAAATATCATATACTACACCTTCTGCACCAAATACAAAGACTGTGGATACATAGGAGAGACCCAAACAGCCTTTAGACTTAGATTTAAAAACCACAAATTAACCATTAGACAAGAGTCCTAATATGCATCAATAGTGAAACACTTCAACAAGCCACAACACACATTAAAAAACCTAAAACGCAGCCTAATAGATCACAACTTTCTATCTAGTCAAAAGTGCAAAAAAAAAAAAATGGACAGTACACTTCCACACACACATATACGGTTTAAAATCAGATCTAGGAAATTTAGATGCTTATAAATACTTTAACACATTTGCACCACTCATAAAGCAACCAACAACCCACAGACACTCATCACCTCCATTCCAGCCATTTCCAACCCAGCCATAGAATCAGTAGAAAGTAGTGGACAGAAAAACAGAATCCAACATCAAAAGCAGGTCTAGACATGAGCATCCCCTGACCTCTAGAGCACCAGAGCCGAGAAGAACCTGCCAGTCTAACACAAACCTTTGAAAACAAATGACATAGCCCCACAAAATATTTGGAAAATAAATGGAATTTAGAACATAAAATCAGTTCTTCATTTGTTTTACTCATTTCTTTCATGCTTCAAGCAAAACTTATTTTCCCATGAATATAATATATATATATATTATTTATATTTTTGCTTGAAGGCAAACATCCAAAAATCTTATATATATATATATATATATATATATATATATATATATATACAATTGTTTATTTATAATATGTGTGGTATATTTCCAAGCAGACAGGGTTCAATATCAATGAGAGAGTGTTTATATTTGAGTTAAGGTAGTGTGGACATGCAGTCAACACCTGGTTACTGACAGTTTTTCAGCTATACAGTTTTAATCGCATAGGCGAGAAACTGACATTAACCAGGTATTGACTCCATGCTATCTTAACTCAAATATATATATATATATATATATATATATATATATATATAATTCAAAGGTTTCCTTCTATATACAGAGAGAGAGAGAGAGAGAGAGAGAGAGAGAGAGAGAGAGAGAGAGAGAGAGAGAGAGAGAGAGAGAGGGCAGGAGAGGAGAAAGAAAACTGTGAATTTTATTGATATTTCTTGGATATTTAACCATTTAGCAATCAATATTTTTCTAGTTCAATAAACATATTTTTCTAGTTCAAGAAAGCAAAATAATCCAAACACACAGAAACATTAGAAATATAATTAAATAGATTTTCTCATAAGGTAAATATTTTTTGTTGTAAAATCATTGATAAGCTTTTATCTCTGAACATGATAAGGAGGAATCCTTTGAATTTTGTTTTCTTTGATAATTCAGACTCTTCATCTTTTGTTGCTGAAAACCTGATAAACCATTTTAGTTGTCCCAAAATCAATAGCAGGAAAACTCTTTCCGTTCAGAGTTTTGAAGTAATTCCTTAAAATGACAATTACCATTATAATCATTGTTAGCCAAAGTTGAATTTATAATAGAGATATGAAAGGAATGCAAGAGAGCACATTTTTAAACTTGGCTCTCAAAAAGTTCTGTTTTGAGAGAGGATTAAAAAGTTGCCCAAGATTTAAATATTAATGTTTTATAACTATGGTAGTTTTTTCCAGATTTATTATTAGGCTGTGGAGAGACAAATATAATTTGTTTCCCTTGGATTGTGGGCATGGCTCTCCATATCATGTGTCCATTGGTCACATGACAATTCAGCCCCTTGAAACTGCCAATTTTATCTCCCTTATTTGAAGGAAGAATACCTATGTGGTTTTGGCTCCCACTCATTGAGCCAAAAGAATATATTTCTCAGCTCTATTTGTAGGATAGGATTTGTTTCCAATTTTTCATCATTTATTACACCTCACTATGAAACCATTTTATAATTAATTATTTTATAATTAATTCCTGTTGCTTGTTTATTGAATATACTGTGCATTTAACTTGGTTGGGACAAATATTCTGTTATTTGTTATTACATTTTATGTTTATTAAACATTCATATATACATATGTACAGTTGTCTGTCTTTCCTTACCAAATGTTCAGTGTTAGTTTATATAAGGATGCATTATGAAGACTTAGAGTTGGTTTCCAACTAATACTAGCTGATGGGAAAGAAAACATTGATCTCTGCTTGAAATAACCCATGAAAAATGTGCAACAGCAAAAAAGTATTTTTTGCTTGTAAAGGATTGATAAGGTTTTACTCAGAACATGAAGAGGATGCATGAATCAAAAGAGACAGACAGGGAAAGAAACTTAATAAATTACACTATTTAATCCGTGAATAATAAAAAAAGCCTCATAATAAAATGAAAGGAGTTAAGAAATAAAAATGTAATATTTTCATATTCCACTTTATTATTGATTCCCATTTAAGATATTATTCTTAGGTAAACGTAACAGTTGTTTTTCAATCAAGTGTTATAAATTAGTTTTCATTCATGGTATTTTGGCCATGTTTTTTAGCAAATGCAAATCTCTCTCTCTCTCTCTCTCTCTCTCTCTCTCTCTCTATATATATATATATATATATATATATATATATATATATATATCTGCAATGAGTGTATTTGATGTGTGCCGGCTGCACCTCTGCAACCGACTCCACAGAACAAATACACTATTTTTATTCTCATGAAGTCGGTACAGAAAAATGCAACCGGACACACACCTGGGCACAAGGCCCGAAGTTTTTTGTTTTTGGGGGGAACGGGGTACAAAACTGGTCATGCTTCTATATCTATTAGTTCTATCTTAGCTAGTCCCACTCGCCAACCGATCCATACAAATAACCAGTCGTTCATCGCCTTGCACTACTGCTTTCACCAAAACATCCACTGTCTCTCCGTGCGTGATGTCCTACTTAGACCCATATGGTGAAATTAAAAGCCTAATTAAAATTCTATTTACAATTCTATCATGATTCAATGTGGGATTGGAGGGGACAGAAAACAAAAAAGTCCCCAACGAAAACCAAGAAACAAAAAATAAAACTGAGGCCGTTTTTGTTACCCCCTTTCCCTCATGTATTGTACTGGGACCGCCGACTGTCTTTCGGAAGACCGAAAGCAAGCCAATCAGTTCCCCTAAAAAGGGGGGTGGGTGTACTTAATATGATCATGGATAAGAAATGAGGGGAAGGTGCTATGAGGGTATTGGGATGGATTTAATCAAATAGTGTTGACTTTCCAGGAACAAAATACTAAGGGTTTTAGGGGTGTGACAAGAAATTTTGGCTAGGGAGCCCTGGACGTGTCCTAAGTGAAAAAAACTGGGAAATGTTTCCATTCGTACACCTAACTAATAAGCCTAAAAAGAAATCTTAGAGCCGTGCTCGGAACTTTGCTTTTCTAATTAGGCATTGTTGATAAATGTCCCACTTACTTGTTGTACTTCCCCCCCCTCTCTCTCTGCGTGCAATGGTTTCACGTACAATGTACAGATGGTTTGCTTAATTTGCATACTACAATTTTGCATTGGATGTAATTGATGTCTAATATTATTATTTTTATTCTCAAACCTTTTAAAATAAATCCTATGTTTAATTCTTTATCGAAATCAATTTAAAATTCAATTCAAATAATTGTAATCTTTTGATATCCGTTCTTATTAGGTACCACCAATTTGACCCTGTGCAATTTACCCCCCCTATATTTAACACAATGAAACTTGCAGAAAAATTAATATTTTTTTGAAAAATTTTTTCCATTCGAAAGAAAAAAACATTAAATAAACTCCTGATGATTTTTTAAATTTTTTATCAGCATACGAAAATAATGAAAATTATGATTGAAAAACAATGTTTTCATTTTTGCACTGTTAAATCAACTGAAATTTAACGTAGCTAAAAACAAGTTACGATAAGAGGATTTTTTAAAAATTCTATGAAAAATCAATTAATGGTCCGATTTTCACGAAAATTTCCATAAATGTTTACCATTGGATGTAAATACATCTGAAATAGTTTTTTTCTAAAATATATTAGGGGAAATATTTTTTTACGATGTCTATCACCCCCCCTATTTTATTTTATGAGATAAAAAAAAAAATGATGTGGAAAAAAAAATTTGGTACTTTTTTTTCTATAAAGATAAGAGTCTGAATAACTATATCAATGAAATTGTATAACGTACCGAATTATAGTTTTTTTTAGGAAAAATAATGAAATCGGAAATAAAAAGTGCAAAAAATGTCATAATATTAATATTTGAAAACTTTTTTTTCTTATGTAATTGGTATGTACTATATTCTATTAAATTGTCAAAAAAAAAAAATTTTTTTTAAGAAATTAATTTTTACGAGATTTTCAATCTTTTGTGTGATTAAATATTTTTATTTTCTGCATGAAATAAATTAAATTTTTTTTTTTCCTGTGGAAAAAAATCAAAATTTTCACGGATATTTAAAAACATGAATTTTAGAATTCAGGTGAACTAAAAGTTGGTCCGATCCGTGCTCGATTAATATTTTTAAAAAAATTTGTAATTTTTATTGTTGAATAGTAATGTGTGATTCTTAGAATGTACGGAAGAGCAAAACTGACATATGACGAGACGCTTCTCGGTAACTAAAGTTTGTTTTTCTGAGCGTAAAAAAATATTTTATTTAACTTTTACGACCAATTAGAATAAAAAATAATATATTGAATGATTGTTTTATCAGTTTTTCTCTTAGAAAAAATATTCAAATTTTCATTTTATTTTCGATTTTAAGAATTAATACTAAAACCGAAGACATTTTTTAACGTCAGTTTCACTGCGAAATTTTAAGATTAAAGTTTTTCAAGTTTTTATTCATAGTAAATTGTAATATTAAAGTTTTTAAAGTTTTTAAAGATTTTATTCATTTTAATAGAAAAAATTTGGCTAAAATAGTTTGTCCGTTACACCCATCCGTACTTAGATGCATAACTGTAAGAGGGTAATAATATGTATTTCTTTCTCTCTAAATCGCGGCCTGAAAATTACCCTTTCGCACGTAATATGGATAGGTTTGTTTATTTTTTAAGATACCGATGTAATTTTTCCCAATCGGATAATTTGATCTTTGAATTAACTATTTTTCTTTGTAACAACCCTGTACGATCTTTTTTTAACGAGATTTTTGATAAACAAAGTTCGGAAATATCTATTTCCGTTTTATTCAAGATGACCTAAACGGTCTGGTGGTACCTAGGTCTTATACAGTTTCATTAGTTTATTCTAATCTCTGTATAACAAAATGTCGTAGTACTTCCGTTTCGTCTTATGACTCATAAAAGACACGTTATTCAGTATTGAAATTTTCTATATAATTTAAATTGATTTCGATTTAAAATTATACATAGGATTACTTTGAATACGTTTGAAAATAAAACATTGATATTAAAAGTCAATTACATCCAATAATCATTTATTAAACCGTGATTTTTCAAAGTAGTATGCAAATTACGCAAACCATCTGTACTATGTAGGTAAAATCATTTTATATAAATGTTATTTCTGTTCAATTTGCTGACTCTTTTATCGAGGGTCCAGTCTTTCCCACTCATGAGCTTCGGCTTGTGGGTGGGCCCACATTAAAACGAGGCCTTGTGCCCAGTCCATACAATTGAGGTATGAGACAAATATCTCCAGTGTGCTTCGGCCCTGGATCTTTACAAGTAATAGCATCGATCCCAGGGGGCTATCCCCCCAGGCAATACCTGCCCTCTTGGGGGCAGGGCTGGGTTTATTGCCGAGGGGATTGATGCAATTTTTGTTCTTTCCCACCCATGATCTTCGGCTTGTGGGTGGGCCAACATTAAAACGAGGCCTTGTGCCCAGTCCATAGAAGTGGGGTATGAGACAAATATCTCCAGTGTGCTTCGGCCGCTGGACCGGTAGGGTAAAAATAATAGCGTCGATCCCAGGGGGCTTTCCTCCCAGGCAATACCTGCCCCCTTGGGGGCTGGGCTGGGTTTATTGCCCAGCGCCTGAGGCGCCTCTCTTGAGGGGGAATGCCGAGGGGATCAACGCAATTTTTGTTCTTTCCCACCCATCAGCTTCGGCTTATGGGTGGGCCCACATTAAAACGAGGCCTTGTGCCCAGTCCATACAGGTGAGGGTATGAGACAAATACTCCCTTTTCTTTCAATAAATTCATTGCACTCAGACAAAGAAAAATTCCATCACTATAGAATATAAATAACAATGAAAGTTTTCTAGTTTACAATTTATATTTTATTGTCATTACTAAAGTCATTCTGAAAGTGCAACTACCAGTGAAGTAACATGTTTTATTTTTCTTATTTACTAAACCTAAGTGTGAAACTTGGCTGAAAGCAGTCTGTAAATTCAGTATTTTATATTCTAGCTTTTATCGTTGTATTCTTGCAATTACACAAGTGAAAGCGGTTCTTATAATTTAGTCCCTCCATTGTTTAGCTTACGGTCTTAGAAATTGCAATCCCGTCTTAATCTTTCGAGTTTCATACAAAGTCATTCTGATTTTCGCAAGGGTTATTTTCTAGTAGCAAGTAAGAATCTCGCAAAATTCGCATTCGAAGTCTTCATAAAAATGGGGACCAGCTTAGCCAGTGCTAAAAATAAATATATTTTTTCGGGCAGCTGTTGTCAAAGTAGTTATTTTCCGACACCCCACCATGTCAGATGAACACAAAGTCAGATCTACGTGCAGAGCCGCACACAAACCGAAGCTCGGGCGGTGGTCAGTGTTAAAGATTCCGTGTATCCCCTCAGCATTCCTCTTTTGACGTGCCTCAGCCCTGCCCCTTTTAAACGAGGGAGAGCAGGTGTTGCCTGGGGGGGGGGTTTCGTATGGGATTCACGCCAGTATTATATAACTTACCGATCCAATGGCCGAATACACAGGACCCAAACGCCTGGGAAGCATATGATGCTGTCGAAATAAACTTCGACTGAAACTAAAGACAACGTATGGCAAAATATATTCACCTAGACGAGTCCAATGATAGGTTGCATAGGTTAAAACAATGGCGTATCTTTTTCTACTCGCTTATGAAGAACTGGAAAGAGTTCCATATATTGATTGATTTTTGTTTAATTATTGAATTATATCACTTAATCAGTAAAAATAAAAAACTGTTGGTACGTTTCTCAATTATAAACATATTAAGGTATATACGAGATTTCAATGCTGAATGACATTTCTTTTCGGAGTTATAAGACGACACGCACGTACCACGACATTCTTATATATATATATATATATATATAAGGTTTGTTTAGAATGGCTTTTTGCCGATAATTTTTTGGAGAATAAGTGCTTAGTTGGAGTCGTACCTAATTTTGAAAATTAATTTATTAATAATGAATTAGGCGGGAATACCTATTAAATCTATGGCTAAACAAATCGAGAAAAGCCATTCTAAACAAACCTTGTTTACAACTTATCACATCGTCGTGTAATAAAAGTCACTAGAAGAGGAATGTTAACCTACTCTAAACAAATCATAAAATCTAAGAAGTTCGTTTAGTGTTGGGGTTATGGGATCGGCCTGTCAGCTTGGCAGTCCGGTTTCAAATCACGCACAGGGCGGTCTTCCGATCTATAACTCTGCTGATGAGGCCTAATAGGCCGAAATGTACATACAGAGATTGATTTTTCTCGATTTGTTTAGCCATAGATTTAATAGGTATTCCCGCCTAATTCATTATTAATAAATTAATTTTCAAAATTAGGTACGACTCCAACTAAGCACTTATTCTCCAAAAATTATCGGCAAAAAGCCATTCTAAACAAACCTTGTTTACAACTTATCACATCGTCGTGTAATAAAAGTCACTAGAAGAGGAATGTTAACCTACTCTAAACAAATCATAAAATCTAAGAAGTTCGTTTAGTGTTGGGGTTATGGGATCGGCCTGTCAGCTTGGCAGTCCGGTTTCAAATCACGCACAGGGCGGTCTTCCGATCTATAGCTCTGCTGATGAGGCCTAATAGGCCGAAATGTACATACAGAGATTGATTTTTCTCGATTTGTTTAGCCATAGATTTAATAGGTATTCCCGCCTAATTCATTATTAATAAATTAATTTTCAAAATTAGGTACAACTCCAACTAAGCATATATATATATATATATATATATATATATATATATATATTCTAGCTAAAGTACCAAGTAAAGTGAGTAGAAAGAAAATAAGAGATAGGTATACCCTATTTCGGTTCATTTTTTTAATATCTCATAAAATAAAATAGGGGATGGGGGGTAGACCTCGTAAAAAATATTTCCCCTAATATATTCTCGTGAAAATCGGACCATTAATTGATTTTTCATAGTATATTTTAAAAATCCTCTTGCCGTAAATTGTTTTTGGCTACGTTAAATTTCAGTTGATTTAACGGTGCAAAAATGAAAACATTGTTTTTCAATGATAATTTTCATTATTTCCGTAAGATGAAAATTTAAAAAAAAATTTGTTTAATGTTTCTTCTTTCGAATGGAATAATTTTTTTCAAGATAAAATTAATTTTTATGCAAGTTTCATAGTGTTAAATATAGGGGGGGGGGGTAAATTTCACAGGGAAAATTGGTGGTAACTAATAAGAGATAATTATTTATCAAATTTTTTAAAAAATCGCCGAGAATTGTCTAATGAATAAACGGTCGAGATAAATGTTATATTCGAGATGACACTAATATGAATGAATAAAAGTAACTTATAAAGTTTTTAAAAAATGTTAATAAATGATTAAAAGAAATCTCGAGATAAGGGCTGAATTTGAAAAACGGTCAGAAAATTAGGGTGGCCCCAAAAAAACAGAGCCCAAATTATTTATTTATTTTCCCATTAAACTAACCCTAAACCCCAACCCCAACCCTAATCTTAATCCTAAACCCCTATAGTTAAAATTAACAGTTTTAATTGTGGGTTCTGTTTTTTCTGGGTCACCCTGTATACAGGGTGACCCAGAAAAAACAGAACCCAAATTATTTATTTATTTTTCCATTAATCTAACCCTAAACCCCAACCCAAAACCAAACCCTAACCCTAAACCCCCCTAGTTAAAATTAACAATGTTATTACAAAATTTGTGGGTTCTGTTTTTTCTGGGTCACCCTAATTTTCCGACCGTTTTTCAAGTTCAGCCGAGATAAGTTGAAAAGATCATTTTTGACGGTTTTTAGTAAAAAAGAAAGAGAAAAAAAGGAAGTGGTGACTTAATTTAAAAAAATCTGCCTATTTATTTATCATTAGAATTATGATAAATTAAATAAAAAATGTTATTATTCAAGTTACGTACATTAGTTTATTTAGTGTTTAATAAGCACGATAAAAACAAAGCTTAACTTAACATTTCAAACACTGTTTATATATGAAATGTTAAGTTAAACTTCTTCATATAATTTATTCAACTACATCATATTTTTATTTTTAAAATTTTGTTATTGTTATTACAACTGTATGTTTACTTATTTACAAAATAAGTAGTTATATAATTTAACTACCTATTTTTGTAAAAGGCTTTTTTTTTCTAAATCTCTTTTGTATATACGAAAAAATTAAATACTGATTAAAAACAAAGTTGAGTTATTATTAAATGTTTTTGCTTATTATTGTTATTTACTTCACTGTAAAAATTAATTCAATCGATAAAACCACATCTTTCTTACCAAATAAATATTTGTAAGATAGATTATTTCATTTCATTTCTAACTAAATTAATATTTTAAAGACAGGAATAAAAAGATTGCGATATAAATAAGATTTGATTTTTCGTTAAAACATACTTTTGCTGTCCAAAGCAAAATAATTTTTTTCTAACTGACTATAAAAAATAATTCAATGGATAAAGACTCATACAAATTATGTATTGAGAAAGATTATTTTCTCTTCTTTCCAACAATATGGATATTTTTAAGATTGGACTATAAATAGGCGATAAATTCCAAGCAGAACGGCTTAAGACTGCGAAATTTATTCACTAAAATTGATTTCTACTGCTGGTAATCGCTGTAACAAAAAGTCAGGCAAGGGACAATATCTTATCATCAGCAGGAGTTGGTATATGGACAGTTTCGCAAATTGGGTGATTTTGGCTTAATTAATTAATTATATCCCTTAATCAGTAAAAATCAATAACCAAATTTGGTGTGTTTCTTAGTTAGAAGGATATTAATATGTATGCAAGATTTCAAATCAGAGTGACTTCCTGTTTTGAACTTATACGTCAACACGTACATACCAAAAGCTTACTTATATATATATATATATATATATATATATATATATATATATAATAATCATCATTATAATAATAATAATAATAATAATTATAATAATAATACTAAAGCTGAGTGAATCACTTATTAGACCCTAAAGGCTTCTTTACTGTTTAGTTTAATGAATTAAATTATGTTTGAAAAAAAATCATTTTCATCCTTTTAATTAGCAGTAATTGACAATTAAGTCATAAAGTCATAAAGTCACCAATCTCTGTCTTGATATCTATCTATCCGTATATATATCTTAACTAACCACTCCCTATATGCTTTTAACCTTTCTGAGTGCCAAGTGTGAGATGTCCCAATCTCTTTAATTGTTAACATTCCAAACCCATAACTGATAATCACTATCCTCACTCAAAAATGAATGGTCTTGAATTAAAAAAAGGTACAAGTTTTTCCTAACTAAAATGTTTGAATTAATTCAAATCAACTTATTTTGTAATAAAATCATGATTTGTAATGTTTGGAGATTAAAAGCTATATGAATTAAAGGAAAAAAAAATTAAACACAATACCCTTTTTTTAACTTACGTTTTTAGGCGCTATTTGCAGATTTGCATCCCGGACTCCTGCCTTAAAAAACTCTAGGCGGTGATAGCTGAAAAAACAACCCCACCTACGAATAAATATTTACCCCTATCATCCTTAAAATATTTTAAAGAGTGGTAGTGTTAAAATATTTACATTTACTTGTCATAAAAAGACTGGAGGGACTAAAATAAGTTCTTTTGTTTATTTTAATTGCCATTTACATTTAATTCCACTTGAATTTATATACTTTTTTTTTAATTATCTGGTCATATTTTTTTTATCAAATCAGCTAACTCTCAATCCTTCTTACAATATCATGAGAACAAATTCATTTTCTTTTTTCAGTAGGAACCTACAATTTGACGTGTCAAATTACCCCCCTCCCCATATTCAACTCAATGAAATTTTAATTGAAAAAAAATTACCAAAAATCAGGGAATTATCCGATTTTAATGAAATTTTCAGTGTTGATTTATCAATGAATGAATGCATCAGTTATTTTATTTCAAAACTGTCTGATTTGATTAGGTATTTCTGCTATGATAAATTAATATATAAAATTCATTTAAAATATGAGTATCATGATGTTAAGTTTAAAATGTCATATTATTAGATTCTAAAAACATATTTTTTAATAACAACTTTACTTTAGTACCAATCTCTAATAATTTTTTGCCAAAAACTCTATTGAAAATTTAGCACCCTCTTTAAAACAGAACAAATATTGATGTATATTTTTTTTATTTTATAAGATATGGATGTAGTAGCAGCAATAAGTGGCAATTAAATAATTATCAAAATGAGTAAAAAAAAAAAATTCCCAAAATTATTTTTTTAGGTTTTATTTTCATTTTATTTTCCGATTTTCAATACTTATTTTCTACCAGAGTATTATCCTTAATTTTTTTCTTCTTCTATTCACACCTTCGGTTTTTTGTCTTTTGATTTATACTGTAATTAGTTTCAATCATATATAGCCTCACCAATATTTTGTGCCCCAAAAATAAGGGGGGCGGGTCAAAGTTAAGTGATCTGAAAAAAATCAGAAAGTTTTGAAATAAAATAACTGATGTATTATAAAATTCATCCATTGATAAATCAACACTGAAAATTTCATAAAAATAGGATAATTCCCTGACTTTTGGTAAATTTTTTGAAATGGGGGTGGGAGTAGGGTAAACTTGTTTTGTAAAAACATGGATTTTTTGACAAATTGGGTATACCTAGATTAGATAAATCTTTAATTAAAGATATTTCATGTTAGGCAAAGATAATTACTGAGTTTTTTTCTAGAAATGTAAAAATCATGGAATTTTATTCAAATGAGCAAACGTTGACTCCCCCCCCCCACCTTTTAAGTAAAAAAAAGGTTTCTTCAGGCTTTTATTTAAATAAAACAAACAATTCCTTATAAAATCAAATCCCTTTTTAAGATCTAATCTTACCATTCATTCATTCATAAATTCATTCAAAAACTTGTGAATGATGTTTATAATTTTCTTTGGTTGGATTAAATAGTAATAATATTTGTTTCCAAATATAAATTAATCATAGGTGTACATAGAACCTGGTAGAGGAGAATAATTCATGGAAAGAAGTTTAAATTTCATAGAAAACAAATTTAAACATTATAAGACAAAATATTCAATTTAAGATAGATATTATAAAAGATAGATGTATTTATTTTCAACCTATCAATCTATCTGTTCCTATCTAAATAACTATGTCTGCCTGTTCAAATCTATCTATCTATCTATCTATAAATACAAAGTAAACTCTAAAAGTAATGTCTCCTATTGATTTATATAGAAACTACAACAGATACATGGAACACATTGTTGCATAGACCAGGTTTACAGGTATAAAACAGACAATAATTTTGGAGCAACCAACATAATCATGTAATAATGATATTTTCTATTTCTTTCCAAAATAAATCTATCTATCTATCTATCTATCTATCTATCTATTTCCCATTCTGGAATTTTAAAAAACCCAATAAAAAGGCACAATACCTAATATGATTTAATGAATGGACGACTACAAATGAAACAGCAAAGAGAAGAGATGAACAGAGTATGATCATGAACTGCATTACAGAAATAAAAACACAAAAAAACCCTAGAAGCACCCATTTCTTTGTGCCTGAGGCATTAATATTTCAGTTTTATTAAAGATAAAAGCAGAAGAAAACTTGCCAGTAATACATGAAATAATAAGCAAAAACAAAAATTCTGTATATATTTGCTGCATATCTTCGGCTATTCTGGATTTCTCCATTAGAGCCAGTAATTAAGTTTTCAAGACTAGGTAAAAAGTCAGGATTTATAATGTTAATTTTCAACACATACTATAATAATAATTATGTAATGATAATAATAATAATTTCTTTCTTTTATTAAATGAATCAGAAACTGGTGAAAGGAGAAGAATTCTATTGTAATGAATTGAAAATTTTAATTTTGTCATTTAGCTGGCACAGGTAAGAATACACAGTCATCCATGGCCGGAAATGATTATTTGCAGGGATTTGAAAGAAATGCCTTCATTAAAAGATGGTAGGATCAAGATAAATCACTGATACCTGTTTTTTGGCATCATCCACCCATATGAGTGATAGTCACAACATTAAACGATATGTGGAGAAGGGTAAATAATATTTACTAAGTTTAGTTTATCATTTAGAAAAAATGCATTGTAATATACCATGAAAAATATTCACTTTTTAAAAATTCCTTTAATGTATTCTCGATCATTTAGATCAACAGGAATTTTGACATTTGCTTATTTCCTAGAAATACTTTTCATATTTTACTCTAGTTAGGTTTGTAATTATTACAATAAATGAAAGTTTTGAAGTGTTAGTGTATAAATTTCCAAAAATATCATGTCACATTGCTTAATGTTCAAGTAATTTATCTCTTATGTTGAAATTTATTTCCACTATATAGTTATTTACTAAGCTTAGCTTAGAAATAGCACCAGGTCAGAAGTATGGGGCGCCCAATGAGAATCGAGCTCACTAACAATGGGTTGCAAATCTAGCTTGCTAACCATTACATCATGTGAGATGCCCTCATTTCCACTATATAATGAGTAAACATCAGTTGCATAAACATTAGGAATGGTCGTTATAGGTAAAAGTATCTATATATTAATACACTAGTAACTACCTATGTGTCACACTTGAACTTCTCCTGATCCATAGTTGGGGAGTTGGTAGAAGGAGGGATTTGGGGTAGAGGGATGAGTGTCATCACCACAACTAAATAATAGACCATTCTATTTTTAGTGTGAAGAAAGAAAGGGGAAAAATGACATCAGAAAAAATATAAGAAAAAAAGAGAGCGGTGTAAAGATAGAGAGAGGAGGAGCATGAGCATGGAAGCGATAATACTAACCTGTTTTAATAGAATGGAATAAAAAGAAAGAAAAAAGAAGGAAAGAGTGAGTGAGTGAGTGAGAGAGTGAGAGAGAAGAGAGAGAGAGAGAGAGAGAGAGAGAGAGAGAGAGAAAGAGAGAGTTAAATCAAAATTACTTTTTACATATTGAACTATTTGCAATAGTTCTTAAGTATACATATCAAACGTTGTAATAGTTAAATTAAAATACTATGGTATATCCACAGGTCCTGCTTGTTATACATAAATACAAAATTATCTTTTTCAGTTTCTTCCTAATATAGTGTCAAATAATGTCCTAAAAAAAATTTCCATTCACTTATACATTGAATATTAATAGCAATAAAAGAATAAATTAAAACAGTATGAAGCAGATATAATCAGTTTCTTAATAACATAGATGCATGCTTAACAATCATGACTGCATATAGAATTAAGTGGTCATTTTATTTGTAAAGAATAGCCCAATATTTCATCTGAAACAAGCACATGAAAGAAGATGAAAACAAAAGAAAAAACTTGCTTGTTTTGTGGGAATGATTCTTATGTATTTTCTTCGGTGACTGGGCCCAGGTCAAAGGTGAAAATGTCAAATTCTGATTTCTTAAAGTAGGCAGATCCAACCAACTTAAAATAATAGCGTAACAATCTTCTCTGCTCCATT
>CM042151.1:18768452-18850952 GCA_023376005.1 Doryteuthis pealeii
TTCGGGCGGAATTGATGTATGAAGCCACCAAAGGTTTTACCACAAGTGCTTTCTGCACAACTTAATGCCATCATCAGTTGTGGAACTGGTGAGATGTTTAAACAAACAGTAGCAGTAGCATATATATATATATATATATTATATATATATATATATATATATATATATATATATATGATAATGTGGGCAATCTGTGTAACACAGTTGATCAAATCAGAGACAAAAGAGATGGGAATGAGCAATTGGGCTTGGGTGTATCACATCTGGATTTGCTCTAACCTATAATGTCTGTTATGTTAATAATTAAGCCTACTCTTATGATATAGTATAACTATCCAATATACCAGGACAAATTGCAATAAAAATGAAACAAATAATCTTTGGTAGGCTTACATGTACTGCATAACATGACAAAATTTTACTAAAAAAATATTGATTGAAACAGATTCAAATAACCTGTTGAAATTTAGTAGTTTATACTCATCATTACAGATCTTCAGCCTGCTCCTCCAGAAACTCCTAGAAGTTCTTTGATTCTCTAACAGATCTAGTTGAAATACCATATAGTATTCTTACTTAAAGTATAGTTTGATTTGTTCTTTAGCTTGCTCAGACTGTAAAGGACATTTTTGCCAACATAGAAAGTTTAATTAAAAAATGAGACTGATTCTGAGACTGATTCAGTATTTATGTGGGCTATAGCAGTATTGAAATGTTAAAACTATGAAACCTTATTAATTAGGATAAATATTCCATGCTTTACTCAATAATTTCGATTGATTTTATGATTTGTATTTTATATTTGGTTGTTATGCAATAAAAAAAATTGATATGACTAAAATAAAAAACAATATATAATCTGATTTTACCATTTTTGCTGCTAGAAGGTTTGCCAACAGTGAAAAAAACACCCAAATAATTATTAAAGTTCAGCAAGAACTCAATATTCTTTTTAAAAATTTCTAATGTTATGCAGTATGTGTTTGGTGACCGAACACACAATTTTACATTTTGTTACAAGTTTGTTCTGTCTTATTTAATAAACCTTACCTATTCAACTGTGTAATTAACTTACTAATTCCTGTCCTATGAAATCATGGCTTACTTAGCTAGTAACTTATAATTACAATTTCAACTTTCCCTTTTCAACAACTTCATTCAAATTCTATGATAACTGGAAAGCATTTCTTTTATTTATTACTATGACACCGCTATATTTTATACATGCTCTTTAACACTATAGTTATGAACATAAGGAATTCACATAGTTTTAACATCAACTCCTTTAAGTGTATTGCTAAAATTGACACAGCATAACCGTTTAACTACAGCTATCCAGAGAGAGAGAGAGAGAGAGAGAGAGAGAGAGAGAGAGAGAGAGAGAGAGAGAGAGAGATGTTGAAACTATTGCTCCTGAACATTTCACATAGTTTTTCTGGGAACAACATTTCAACCTCTGCTACCACCTCACCATCATATGTACCGTCATCTCTGCTGTGATTGTCAGCACCATTCTTCACTTCTAAGAACAAATTCATGGAATGAAAGAATCGGCAGTTCCATTATGAATGACAACGGTCGATTGGACGTTGCAATGACATAGGAAAAGAGGAAAGGAAAGAAAGGAGGCAGTGAGAGAATTCACAATACTAAAGAAAAGGAAAACATAACACATGCTCTTCCAGTATCGACACTTTTCCTACACCTTATGCCTTTATTTCTTATTTTGTTTTCTCTCTTCTATCATTTCCTTCTCTGCCTAAAAGCACAAAAAACAAGGAAGGAAATTCTGATTGGACAAGCTGGGTTACAATACAATGATAAAGAAAGAGAGAGAGAGAGAGAGAGAGAGAGAGAGAGAGAGAGAGAGAGAGAGAGAGAGAGAGAAGTCTTGCACAAACACTCATGATGATGATGATGACAAAGTCAATAAATGTATTGCAATCTGTCAACACTGCTAAAATTGTGGATCTTGATGTCAAAACAGGACAAAGAAAGCAAAGAAAAAGGAAAAAAAAGGAAGTGATATTTTCTATTCATTCTCTTAAATTTTCCAGCCTAATCTTCAGTTCTTGCTGCCAACCAGACCCTACTCACAAATCTGTGGCCTGACTCCTTGCATCATTAGAAAATTATATCTGCTACCAGATTCTCTCTTTTCCCTTGTTTTTTGTTTTTCCAGATTCTATTTTATATTCTATGGCATACTTTATGATTTGGTTTCAGTTTGGTTTCTTTGTTTTAATGCCTTGATCAACCTTTGTGGGTTAATCAAGCCATGGAAATCCTTTTAGAAAAACAGTAGTGGTACTATTTAACCAATAGCTGGCAGGATAAGGGGATTCATACCAGTTGCAAAGGTATTTGTCTTAAAGTGAACGTAATAGCACTACAGGAGTTTAAACTCACTTACCATGATGTTGCAGACCAGCATGTTCACCACTACACCTCAAGGAGTGCCCTCATACTTTATGGTATACATTATACATATAAGTATTGAAGTAGACTCTCTCTCTCTCTCTCTCTCTCTCTCTCTCTCTCTCTCTCTCTCAATATACAGTGGGGAAACAAATATTCGTACACATACAAATTTTTAATTTATTAATGTATGTGTACAAATATTTGTTTACCCCCACTGTATATATATATATATATATATATATATATATATATATATATCATGGATTGTTGTTATAACTTGAACCCTTTGGTTTCATGTTTTAAAAACAATCCATGATGATATTGATGCCTCTATTTAAGAACAAGTGAAGAATTTTAATTAGTTGACTGCAATATAGCCTTGTGTTGTTGTGATCAAAAAGTTTTATTCTGAATTTAGCACTTACATGTTTTTACAATGCCTTATTGAATTGTCTGTGAATTTTGATTGGTATCCAATTTATTACTGATTGTTACTTTATATGTAACACAGATGTAATACTCATAACTTATTATTACCTAATAATGTCATACAGGGAAGAGACAAGTGAAGTAAAGTCTAATGTTTGATAATTTAAAAAATTTGTTTCTCATATTACAGCTTTTGTCTGCTTACTGAATAATTTGCTACAAAACTAATGATCTATCCATTTCAAAAATAAATGTTTAGCTGTGCAAAACCAGCCAAGTCAACTAGATAAAGTCAACTAGATATCACTCATTAAATATTTTTTTAAAGTGTAAACACTTTTTGATAATTTTTTATTTATTTTGCATTTGATTTTTCTCTATAAGATCAAAATGATGTGAGTTCTTAATATTCCTAGATGTCTAAGTGTCATTGGTCATTGTGAGAAAGAAAGATATTGATTGAAAAGATTTAGGATTTATGCATCTATATATTATGAATATCAGACAATTGTTAATTTTGATTTTATACTCAGACAATTCAAAAGAGAAGCATATTAAAAGGTATAACAGACCTAACTTGTCTTTAATCTTTAATAAAATGTGCCTACATGATAAATTGCTATCTAAATATACTCTCTCTCTTTCTCTTTTTCTCTCTCTCTTCCTTTCTCTCTATATCTATTTCTATATCTATCTATCTATCTATCTATCTATCGATCATTCAATCTATCTATCTAGCTAGCTAGCAAGCTCCAAACTAACTAGCAAGCTAACAAACTAGTTAGCTGGCTATATATATATATATATATATATATATATATATATATATATATATATAAAAGTGATAAAACTTAACAACCAGCAATTTTGAATTAATTTATTCTGACAGCTCCTATATGAAAGAAGTCTGCCTCATAATATTTCTGTATGAAATAATTGTCATGCATTAAGCTCTCCAAATAACTTGAATGTATCTTCATATATGTCTTTGGGTGTGTTTATATATATATATATATATATATATATATATATATTTGTTAATATATAAGTAGTAACTTACCGGTGGGTATGAGTACGATCGTTGGAAGCGCACAGTATCCAGAAGTTAAGATTGAGAAAAAACAAATACAAAGTGATTAATACAATGTAGAGCAAAAATTTATTTTAACAATGGAAAGGAGTAACCTACTCGAGTTTCATCGATTGATTCTTCAGGGTTACATTAGTTAAATTAATCGAGTTTTCGATTAATCTTAGATGGTATAATACATGTCCGTTGGAATGGGATTTATCCTAATAGAGTAGACGAACGCTTCCAACTCGATCTTTGAAAATATAAATAAGCGTTCGTCTACTCTATTAGGATAAGTCCCATTCCAACGGACATGTATTATACCATCTAAGATTAATCGAAAACTCAATTAATTTAACTAATGTAACCCTGAAGAATCAATCGATGAAACTCAAGTAGGTTACTCCTTTCCATTGTTAAAATAAATAAATATATATATATATATATATATATATATATATATATATATGTGTGCATGTGTGTGTGTGTGTGTGGATATAGATTACATTTGTAAGCATGTGGAGGATAAAGACGCTCCTAAATAGAAACACTCCCACTAACTCATCTTATACATTGGACATATATATATACATAAGTGTATTTTGGCAGCATTTTTTCTTTTATACAAGTTTTGTTGAACTGTACAGACAATTCCTGTCGGACAAGTTTTTGATTGATCCGTTTCAATTTTCGCGCCATTTTTCTGGTGTTGGGGTGTAACTGGTATAACAGTCCCCCAAAGGTTTCAAAATGAGCGCTTTCGGCAATACAATTTGCCATCCTCATTACCTCCCACTTCTAATTCCTTGCTACTACTCGTTCTCGTTAAAAACAAGAGACAAAATCATACCATCATTTCCTACCTGAGGATGGCAAATTGTATTGCCGAAAGCGCTCATTTTGAAACCTTTGGGGGACTGTTATACCAGTTACACCCCGACATCAGAAAGATGGCCCGAAAATTGGAACGGATCAATCAAAAACTTGTCTGACAGGAATTGTCTGTACAGTTCAACAAAACTTGTATATATATATATATATATATATATATATATATATATATATATTATATGTATGTGTGTGTGTGTGTGTGTGTGTGTGTGTGTAATTTGGGTAGGGAAGACATCAGTTTCTCTCCAATGTAATTTTCAAAATTTGCTTTGAAAATAGCATAGGCAAGAAAGTGACCAAGCACCATTGCCTTTATCACTTTGATATCCTTATATATATATATATATATATATATATATATATATATATATATATATATGGTCATCCACAGACACGTGTTTCGACTTATCAAGTCTCTTCAGTGTGGCTAGACATTTTGTAAGCTACCTACAGCCAGAATTGGTTGGGTGTCAGTCCGGCACCTTAACCATTAGGCTGTCTTCACTTACAGAATGGGAAGGGGATTTTAACTGTATTAATACACACATCACTTTGTGTGTAAAGGCCGTCACAAAGTGCTCCATTCCTTATATAGAAGAGCATCGCGTATATATATATATATATATATATATATATATATATATTATATATATATATATATACTTTATCAATGATATTGAGCACATTTCTTATAAATATACCAAACTATATTATCAATATTAATTATTATACAAACACACACACACACACAAAATTTGCAGTTAAGAGTGGCTAGTGTGGCTAGTGTATATATATATATATATATATATATATACACTAGCTAGTGTATATATATATATATATATACACTAGCTAGTATATATATATATATATATATATACTAGCTAGTATATATATATATATATATATAGCTATATATATATATATATAGCTAGTATATATATATATATATATACTAGTATATATATATATATATATATATATATATATATATATATATATATATATATATACTAGCCACACTACCCATCCTTCACTGCAATTTTTTTTATAGTGTTTCAATTTGCAATCATTCCAACAAAAAGAAAAAAAAGACAAGAAAAAAATTTCTGATTGATTTCGGTTTCATACTTTTGTCTACAAATACTCCCCAACCCCCAAACAATGGATCCTAAATGATGCTTATATGAAAATGTGTGCATTTGTGAGTATTTATGGTTATAAAACAATTTGTTCTCAATTTCTCATTTCTTGTCTGTTTATTTGAATGCAAAACATTGTAAAGCAGCAGCAACAAGAGCAACAGCAGCAACATATTTTTCAAAGGCAATAACAAAGCTGAAAAGAATTTATGAAGTTGCATCCCTTCATTAATAAAATTGAAATAACTTTTGGGATTTTTTATAAAACACTACTAAACTATTGCTTATATATATGAAAATAAAATGAAAAGATTACAAATGAATAACACTGAGTAATTATTTATTAAAATCTGCTTTTTAAAATAACTATGCAAAATTAGATATCACGTGACTATGCAAAATTAGATATCACGTGACATTACAAGTTAATCATGCATATTAATCATTTAACATGTAGGTCATTTCAGGTGTGGGAACATGTAGAGAAATTTGCATTTATTCATATATATATATATATATATATTATATATATATATATATATATATATATGTGTGTGTGTGTGTGTGTGTGTGTGTGTGTGTGTGAAGAAAAAGTGGAAGTGAATCCGTCAGTATGTGATATTATAAAAAATTGAAAAATATTGAAATATATATATATATATATATATATATAATATATATATATATATATATATATATATATATATATATATATATATATATATGTGTGTGTGTGGGGGGGGGAATAAATCCAATGGTATATAGAAATTAGAAGAGAGAGCAAAGTATTCCAAAAGATAAATTTATTCATAGATAGCAAAGTCAATGTTAAAACGTTTTGGTTTGTTACAAAACCTTCATCAGGACATTGGGATGAATATGGTGTTGTCTAAATAGTGTTATAATTCTTTTTCAAAATGAAAATGAGAGATGATAACATATTAGAAAAAAATGTTCTCTTTTTACATTAGCAGCATGTGTTTTGAAAATGGTATATATATATATGTGTGTGTGTGTGTGTGTGTGAAATTTGAATTAACTGACCAAATGACAATGTTAGCATGCTGATTGATTCATACCAATATCAGCTGAATATATATATATATATATATATATATATATATATATATATATATATTCACCTGATATTGATATTAATCAATCAGCATGCTAACATTGTCATTTGGTCAGTTAATTCAAATTTCACATCATTGAATTAAGATTTGCTTTTTGGAAACATGTCAACTGAACTGTTGAATATTAATGGGGAAATTGTGACTACAAGAAGGAATTTATGTTAAAGCTGCATTTTCATTTGGCATAATCTGATGAAGGTTTTGTTGGTGGTACAACCGTTATTTTCACATCAATATATGTGGAAAGAGAACAATATCAGATCTATTTTTCCACTTAAGGAAATTTTCGTCTTGATTTTCCACTTAAAGTTCACTTCTCTTGACATTATCGTTTGGTCAGTTAATCACATAATTTTTTATTCAATATTTTATATATACATTTAAATATATATCAAAATTTTAGATTTCAAATTACCTCTGCTTAATAAGGGCACCAAGCACATTTTTAAATTTTCTATATAATATTTTTTTTATATACAAAGTTCTTACATATTAACGCATAGCTGGGGAGCTATTCTGTATGTATAACTTAGCTGTGTCATTATGGCTGCACCACTTGGATACTAACAAAATGCTTGGAGAAAAAAGCTAGATGGGAACTGTACAAGGATGCTGTGTGCTGTCTTGCACAAATTCTGAAAGCAGTACCCCATGAAGGCGCAGTTGTACGGCCATTTGCTTCCTATGACACAAACCATCTAGGTAAGAAGAACATGATATGCTAGACACTACTAGAGTAGCAAGTATGAGATCATTAGTGCTGTTCTTCTATGGGCACCTTCATATGAATTCTGCATGTATACTAGATGCTGTGCAGAGGACATTGAGAGGACCATGAATATCAGCACAACCTGACGATTATATATATATATATATATATATATATATATATATATATAGAGAGAGAGAGAGAGAGAGATATTAATAGATAGATAGATATGAATGGACTTAAAGTTAAATATATAGAGAAGAATAAACACACAGAGTAAACAAACATTTGGTATCCATTCTGATTTTAAATTTGATTTTTTTCAAAATGTCAATTTTTTTTTTCATATTTCTTCTTTTTTTTTTGCATTAGCCTTTATGAGGTGAATTTCATAATTGATTAAATAATATCATTTACATTTTTATAACATGCATTTTATGATATTTTTATTAAATTCTTGCAAGACATTTCCATCATTTTTCATCACCCCAAACACTGTAATAATAATAATAATAATAATAATAATAACACTTGAAAATGTGAAAGTAGTATAGAATACCAAAATCTGATGAATGGAGTAAACACTACCCAGAACCAATAACAATCTAAAGAATCTACTATTCTCTGGGACTTTGTTATCCAAACTGATAGGAAAAAAAAGAACAATAGTTGTGGTAAATAAATATAAAAGAAGAGGCAGTAAGCATATTCTAGTTCCTGCTGACAGTTCCTAGAGTATGGAAGATACTTGCTGTCACTTGATCTTCTGTGAAAGTCACCAGATACTACTGGTATACTTAATGAGTATCTAAATTCTTATGTTTTTCTCACTTATCTGTCCTGTACACAACTACCATTGTTTAGCACATTGGGATATTTCAGAGGCAGAAGACCTTTAAGTTAAATATATCCAAAATTTATAACCAGATGTTAATAACTAGATGTCTACATATGCTAGGTATATAAATAATAATGTTCTCCACTCCATGGTCTTTTCCCTATTACAGTGATTGAAGCCAGAGAGATTTATTTACTCATTAGAGTGAATGAAACAACAGCTCACTGCTTTCATTGCTGTGTATAATTTCCCAAAGTATCATTTCATTTCTCTAGTTTTTCATTTACTGTTTCTTCCAACATGCTTTTAAAGATGTAACATATGAGGTGTGTAAAAAAAGTATTGAGGCTGAAATTTTACCAAAACAGAAATGAGCCATGAATAAAACATCAATTTTATTCAAAATTGTCCCCAAACCTGTGAGTTTTTCTGAAACTCCTTTTTTGATATATTGTGTAACTGCATCATTGTATTCTATTTTAATATCCTCCATATCATCCACATGATCAAATCCTCTTCTTGAAGTTAAGCTTAAAGATAAGAAAGAGTGCCATGCAGCTTGGTCTATGGATTATAGAGGGTGCTGCACATGTTCAAAAAGTATTAATTCCACTTTTCATATTTTTATCTAGTTATCATCCCTTTATTGAATAAGTTTCTCAGCTGTGTACATGTAAAATAGATTTTAAGTTTAAAAATTTAAAGAATTAAATCTTTAGTCTGGATACTTCTTGATCATACCTCATATTCAAATAGTTTGGTATGGTTTGGCATATCAACCTTCAAGGGTTATTTAATCCTGAAGCTATCCTTGCTGAAGAATAGTAGTGGTACTATTTAACACATAGCTGGGGGGGATGTGTGGGTTCATACCTTTCCTAAGGGTATTAGTCTTGAAAGTCTAGCTAAGTCAGCCCAAAAGTGAACTTAATAGCATGACTGGAGTTTGAAATAACTTACTATGATGTGATTTCATTCTCAACAATTCAATTTTTCATATACCCAATTTATAAGGAAAGAAAGTGGTATTTTTATTTTATCACAACTTTTCAACTGGTCTTCAACATTCTCCAACATACAGATGATTTAATTCTCAATAGTCCAGCATCTTAGCCACAACACCACAAAGACTCCCTCATCATATTTCGTGTTGTACAGTTTATATAATATCATTTACCAAACCACTTTCTTCACCAGCATCAATGCTAATGCAACATCTGTATCTCATAGACTCACAATACTTCCAAAAATAATCACACCTAAAGCTGACAATTACCCTTATCAGAAAAAAAAACGGAATTCAAAGGACATTTATCAAAACTGGATTCTAACAAGTGATAATATTTACATCAAGATACAGAGGCAACTGTAGTTGTATACATCCCCATGACGGATGATAACATGGACTGATATTTTAAGTCTACAGTGACTTATTCCAATTCCTCCACTCTTGACCAATCAGAAACTTGTTAATCACTTTTAATAATCTCAAGACTCACTAATTAATCCCTACAGAAACAGATTCTTTTTGAGATATAAAATCATTAGAAGGTAAATGAAATCTCAGCTAGACTTTCAAAATTACAATTACAAAGTGAAATGTAGGATAAAAAAAGGATATCCTCTCTTACTGGAAATGATTATGGGCCCTTGATTTGCTGTAACAGTGGATGATGAATAGAAATGAAGATGAAGACAATTAAAAAATGTCAGTATCAGCTGTTTAAGAGATTTATTAAATTACACTCTATGGTAAAATCTCAATTGGCCAAAGATAAATTGAGTCTATGTGAATTTACCCATAGCATTTAAAGGGGCACCAAAGAAGCAATACAGGACTGCTTGAAAAACTCCCTTGATAAGGAAAGAAAGTGGTATTTTTATTTTATCACAAATTTTCAACTGGTCTATGCTACAACATTCTCCAACATACAAATGATTTCATTCTCAACAATCCATGTAACACTGGTGATTCCATATTTGTATATGTGAATGCACTCTAAAATCCACACCGGCCTGACTGTTAGGTTAATGTACAACACTTCAGTTTTTTATTTTGTATACCACCATTGTTTTTCTCTTTGTAACCATTTTCTGGAAAGAAAATACCTTTCTATTTAATCATGGATTGTACACTTGAAGAAGGTTGTAGAATGGATCAGCCAAAATATACCATTCTCAGCAACCAATGTAACATAGATGATTCCATATTTGGATATAGAAATCCATTCATTTGTTAGACAAAGATTCCAGCATGGATTTCAATCTCTCATATGACTTTCTTTACTCAACAAATTAAAGAGTATCATCCCTATGGATAATGAATATGGAATCATCTATTTTAAAAATCTTTCTGAGAATGGTATTTTCTGTGTGATTGATATTGCTAAAAATGAAGTTAGTCTGTTCGTTACCATATGTTTTTTAACTGACAAACTATATCTGTAAAAAAAGACCCTTGAGGGATGTTTACACCTGAAGAAGGCCATAGAAAAGATTGGTCAAAACATTGTAGGAGTAGCATAAGCACAAGAATAAAATTGTTGCTGACTCAGTTAATTCCCCACACAACAACAAAACAACAAAAACATTTCCATTATAAGCAACCCACCCAACACAAGTGATTCTATATTTATAGAAAAGAATTTCATCCAGTTCCCTACCTGCAGAGAAAAGATATCTACACTGTTATGTTAATGCATGCTACTCCCTTTATTTTGGAGAGAAAAGAGATATCATACTCAGATATTATATAAATAATTGATAGTGTTGTATACTCCTTCTTAAGTTCTAATATCTGCTTCTATTTGGGTTACTGCTTATTCTTCCATCATGTGTCTCTGTTCTTCATACTGGGTTGTATAGGGTTAGACATCTCTCTGTGGGTCTCTCCGTGGGTACCATTTTTTTGTGTACACTTTTAAAACCCTGATTTCCTGATACAGATAGGTGAAAAAGCACATCATTTCAAAAGGGCTACCTGGTCTCAACTTTTCTATCTTATCATTCTACTTTCCAGCATTCACTGATTATGTGACTCTCTAAGTCAATGAGAGCCCCATTCCAGAACCTGAGGTGACACTTTGACAGTCACACTCTATGTACTTAGTAATTTTCCAGTTTAACCTTATTTTGAATTACCCTGAATTGCAAAAAATGATAGACTATATCTATCTATTACTTAACAATAAGAAACAATATGAGTGTGTAGGTTAAAAAAAGTATTGAAACTGAAACTGTAGTGATCAAAACAGAAATAAACAATGAATGAAATCTTAATCCTATTGTATTTCTTTTAATGTTCAGCACTATCAAATCTCTCAGCCTCAGGATGAATTTTTAGTTTGGAAAATATGAAACTTGCACAGATTTAATTCTGGTGAGTATGTAGGGTGATGAACTTGTCCAATCTTGCTTTTCACCAAACAAACTTTGTTAAAAAATATAGAATCTGGCTTCATAAACATTTTTTTAGTTAGCACTAATTTATCTGAATATCAACATTTTATTATATAAGTTACTCAGCTGGGCACACATATCCATTTGAATTTAAAATTAAAAAATTTAGAATTAAAAAATTAAAGTTCCAGTATCAATATTTAAAATATTTTTTATTACATCTCATTAAAAGCTTTGTAGCTGAATTCTCATTTAGAGAAAGTGATGATTCTTAAAGAAGACTGATTAAGTCCATATATATATATATATATATATATATATATATATATAATATATATATATATGGTACCACCTCTTCATTAAAAGGCAATACTCTGAAATGAATAGACTAGTACATATACCTTGGTAGTAATATCTCATCTACTAAAAGCAATGTCAGCATATGCATAGGTAATGCATGGTCTATTGATACAGTAATAACCAGATGGAAATCTGATCTCTCTGCTAAAATAAAACAGACATTCTTTCAAGCTGTAGTCATGAATGTACTACTGAATGGTTGCACCACTTAGACTCTAACAAAACTCTTGGAGAAAAATTGGCATATCAGTCAAATCAGGCCAGCATGTACTTTATAGTGCACATTTTTGATGAGTAGGGAGAGAATTAGAGAGTAATTCCCTGTGTTTCATGGGTCCTTGAGGCATTTTTGTACAGGTTGTGTTTCAGGGAATGTGCCAAGTTGATTTGTATGTTAGCCATTATTTCTTTAGTGGAGAAAACTGAATGCTCACTTTATTGGTTGTATATCTGAAGAAGACTGTAGAATAGATAAAAGTAAAGATCACTCTTCAAACAGATCCTGAGTGACTGCCCTCTTGATTGATTCCATTGCCCCTTAAGCTACTATTGTTTTCTTTTAATTCTGAATGTGAAAAAAGCCTATTAAGCTGAGAAAAATATCCCATTTTGTGGGGGGACATACCTTCTGGGTCTCCTTCACTCCATCCATATCCACTGTCAGTATTAGAGGAAGTTGAAGCAGACCGTTCACTGTGGGTATCAGGGACTGTAATTGTGCTATGTTCGCCATCTTCACCAGCAGATGTCACTGCTAACTTCTGAGTATACATCTGTGAAGAGTTTAGCACACACTATATAAACCATTGAACAGCACAATAGGTTGAAGAGAGATTACTATGAAATATAAATCTTACTTTACACAGATACACACATATATATTTATATGTATGCATATATACACATTATATATCTGTATATACATATATTTATGAACAAACACATACATGCATACACAGAGGCACAGACACACAAATATACAAAACCCTAATAAAACCTCATAAAGAATGTTATACTCAGGCCTGGTCTCTAGTTTCTAGACATGGAAATTGGAGTGTAATATTGAGATTGGAGGGCATACAAAGAAGAGTGACAAAAGACAGTTGCAGGGGTGGGGGAGATTAGAGAAATCAGGATTAACTACTTTACTAGAAAGAAGAATGAGAGAGATAATTAAAACCTTCAAAATAATTAATGGAATTTCTCATTATAGTAGACATTTTTTTAATATTTCTCCTCAAACTGAAAATTTACTATGTATGCAGATTTCAAAAACTATGTCTCTTAACCAATTGGAGGTTTTTTGAACAAATTGTTTAATTGGATCAAAAACAGTAATAGAGTAAAAAAACTGAGATTAATTTGTATGATTTCAGAAATAATAAGAAAAAGAATTTTAGAGGGCATTTTTGTGAACAGATGAATTACTTAACAGAATTTGATCTGTACTAATAGTCTATATTTTCTGTGTAAATATTCTTTTTTTCTAAGGCAGATGTGAGAAGATAGAAAAGGGGAAGATGCCCAAGGAGGCATAACAAATAAATAAACAAATAATAATAAACAAATAATAATAAACAAATAATAATAATAATAATAATAATAATAATAATAATAATAATAATAACAACAACAACAATAATAATAATAATAATAATAATATATATATATATATATATATATATATATATTAATTAGGGTGCAATTCCCCACACTCATACATACCTATATTTGTATGCTTGTATATATGAATATGGACATTCTTTATGTCAATGACATCAATATAAATTCATGTATAAAAAATGTTAATAATGTGTAAAGCCTAATATAATTTTCAAAAAACACTCCTATAGTAAACTGTAAATATTCATTCACTGTATTTCTATGTTTTCAAAAAGTAGAGCTAATGAGTCATTCACCATTTATGATTTACCCTTATAAAAATGGAAAAATGAATTTAAAACAAGCAGCCATGAAAAAAGTTTGTACTTGTCTTAAATATTCATCTGAAGAAATGATGGCAGTGTTAGATAAATAATGTTAAATAAATCAAATCTATGAATAAAAAGAATCTTCCAAAAACTATAGAATTATACAGTGGTATACTGTGCATGTGGTGTATGGATTAACTTTTTTAGATTCTTGTATAGAAAATACAAAGATTCAAAAAAGTTAATTCACTATCTGACAAAAAAAATCAAGAAGCAAGATTCTATGTTGCTTTTTAAAGAAATATTTAGCATTGCATATTCTACCCATTTATCCATTGTTTAAGGTGTAAGAGATATAATGATAAGAGAACTTAAATCGTAGAAGCATTGAAAGTACAATTTAGGACATTGAAAATATGTTAACAATGTGGATGAATGGCAGTGGTACCAATGAGTGGAGTTAAAAAACATTATTTGTACAGTTTACATGAACTCTGGTTTACAATGAAATCTCAATAAATCTATATACCGAAGTTCTGCAAGAGTTGGCCATTCATACCTCAAAATGTTTTTCAAGTATCTGTAATGATCTTCAGGACATATACAATTCCCAAAATAATAAATATCCAGATCTGCAGAACATATATGATTCCTAAAATATACTAGAGAATGAGCATCTATTATAGTGTTAGAGAATTTGTGCCCATTGCAAAATCATTGGTGCTCTTATTAGAAGAAATTGCACATGTCCTACAGATCTGGATGCTAATTCTATGGTATATTTTTGGAATCATATATGTCCTGAAGATCTGGATGTTCATTGTAAGTTATATTTTGGGAATCACATACGGACTGAAGATCATTACTTTAAACAACTTAAAGAACATTGTAAGGTATAAATGAACATCTAGATCTTCAGGAAATATGTAATTTCCAGAAATATACTAAATAATGAGCTATATATTAATAAAGTATCATCAAGCCAATATCAAATATCAAATAAGAAAAATATTTTATGCCCACAAGAAAATACTAGTGCTCTCACCTGATCAAATTTTAACATTAATATTCAAGTAATTTCAGGACAATAAAATATAAGGACAAAAATACTGTATAGAATATATTATAACACATATGATCATGAAATATGCTTGAAGAAGCAAAGTCTAAAAAAAGTATGAGTATAAGTATAGAAAAGCAGTCAGATGTACTCGGGATAAAACACCAGTGATATCAAACAATTATTATACACACACACAATATATATATATATAATATATATATATATATGGGCATGTATATATTAATATATACATATATATATATATACACATATATATGTATATGGCATATATATATATATATATATATATATATATATATATATATATATATATATATTTCAAACAAACAACAGTTCAGTTAAAAATGTGAACCATTGGACTGCCGATACAAGTGATTAATTTATAGGGTAAAGGTTTATGTCGAACCATCCACGCTTTTTTAATGATCTGATAACAAAAGAATGTGACACTACTGTTTTTTTATAAAACTTTTCAGGTTTTAAAATAGAGTTTTTTCTTTTAGACTGAGTGCTGTATTAAGTCTAAAGTGCTCAGATTGACCTACAATTTACCAATAACTGAATGAGTATTAATTACATCTGTGACTACCACATGTGTCTCCGGCCAGCTGCACTTGTAGGACCACACATTTTTGTCGCTAAAAAAAATTAATATTTGGCGACAAATGGGTAACACACGCTTTGGCCACTGAGATGACTTGTTAGTGCATATGTGTGTACGCAGTTTCATTTCGTTTTGTCACTTTATTTTGTTGCTGCTACAAGATTATCTGTTTTCTTAATTGCTTTTTAAAATTGTTATTTTTTATCTAGTAAATTTTATGGATTTGAAGCTACCATACATGTATTATAAAAAAGTAAAGTAAGTAAAGTCGTCGGGGCGAACTAAAGTCGGTATCAGCCAGTCAGCGAGGGTGTCTATCCCCTTTTCAATAGCGCTAGACCAAGGAGATTGTTTTGGCGTCTGATGTGGAGCGCCACACCTACCATCAGCTCCTTACTTTACCGCACAAGTCCCTGTGCTACTCATACGCTGAGTTGGCGAGCACCGGTATCGAACTAGGAACCTTCTGGTTTCTAGCCGAACGCTCTACCGACTGAGCTAACCCGGCCCTCTGATTTATTGATTTTCACGGCATATCAACCGACCCAGAGTTATTTTATGCCTGGAGGTAAGGGAATCGCGTTCATGCTTGACATTCTTGTGTAATTGTCTTTTAAAAGTATTTTGCACACAGTTATGATATCAAGTATTCCTGAATATATACATAGCAATAGCATAATCTTTACTGATCACTGCCGTCCCTCACAATCCTATAATCCCACCACCAGAACCTTTCCTCTCATGAGCCCTCAAATGACTCATCAAACCTGCTGCAGATCCACAAAATTTGATGCAAATATGACATAAGAAAGACATCCTTCCAATTGTATCAGCTAGATCAGATGATAAAATTTGATGCTTATGCACCACCATAGGTCTCTTAAGACCATAAGTTGACTTACAGACTTTGTTACAGATTGCACAAGATACATTGTTTGTTAGTAGATATACATACACACAACAACAACAACAACAACAACAAACACACACACACACACACACACACACACACATACACCACTAACTACATATCGATAAACATTTCCACGAATTTCTTAATATACACAACAAAACAAACCGGACAAATCTCAGTGGCCAATGCAAACACCAAAAATTATTAACCTACCTCAGTTCAATAATTTGAACATAGTGTTTAAAACATTCAGTCTTGTGTTTAACATCACAGAGGGAAAATCTACAGCATATGTAGTAGAGAATTTACTACCAACTGGAGTGGTAGACATTTTACATGACGTTTCTCAACGCAGACCGTATGATTCCTTGGAAAATGCTATTCTCAAAAGAATCGAGAAGTCAGGGGAGACCATGTTACACGACCTTTTTAACAGTTTAAATGTTGGAATGCACTACAACTCAACCTTTACGTTACACGTAGATTCTCTTAGGACAACATAAAATAGCGGAAGAAATCCCACGAGGACTATAGTTAAACAAACGACCTTTTTACCACCATTTGGCTATAGACTTATCTGTTTACCTACGTGCACACACACACACACACACACACACACACACACACATACACTCGGTTATATGTCTGCGTATCTATATACATCTGTGTCTACGTATGGATGGATGGAGCTGAACCAAGATCAGTACATGTAAATAGGTGTATTTCTCTTTTTTCCTGAATGTTTCTAGAAAGTTGTTTGTGTTTCTATAGTTGTTGTTTAAAGGAGAAAGTATTTAGTGTTAAATGTTCCTTTAGTTAAAGAAGAAAGAGTCTTGACTTATATGTTAAACTTAAGTTCTTGTTGCGATGTTATTAGAAGTTGTGGGTAAGAATCCCTTCTGTCACGTACACAGGAGAACGCAAATATAATTGCTACATTTTCGAGCAAAATGTTCAAAGAGAAAGAATTTGGTTTTCACGTTTAATGCTTGGAACACCACTTAGTGGCCAAACGGAGAACCAAATGACGTAACTGTGAAAGTAAGGAATGTAATTCTACAATACAAAGCTTAGTGACTAGAAGCACACATTGAGTTAAACTTCAAATGTTATTTGAGTGTGTCAGTCTATTATAAATTTTAATTGTCTAAATATGTGGATATGTCTATACCTTCTCTCATCCCTAATGATAAAAATCATTTTGTTACATTTTTCAACTTTACTCCTAGAGGCTTCCAAAATGCTTTGCAGGGTCGGCCTGCTTCCAAAATGGTATGATATGTTGGGCTACCCAACATATCATACCATTTTGGAAGCAGGCCGACCCCGTAAATAAATTTAAAAAAGCATTCCGGGTTGAATCCGGACCTGCAATCCTCATTTTTTTTATTCCCAAGTTATAATTACCGCAATTGTTTTCGACGATTTTTACGTGATATTTTTGCGACGAATTTTTGTACTATAACATTTTTTATAACTTGGATAGGAATTTGGGACTAATCGAAATTATTCGTGAAAACCAGCGAAAGTCTCCCATGAAATAGAAATAATTGTCTGCAGGGAAGTTAACGTCCTAAGTTCATAAGATTATCTATAATTTAAATAGCAACAGAATAATTATCGTTGGACTTTTAAAAAGTAAGCATAAATATTAATGCAATACTTAAATACAGTGATCAATTTTGAGTTCTTCGGTAGTTTATTGTTGCCTATCGTATACCGCAGCTGTATACCTCGCAAAAAGAGATCTCCGCTAACAGAGGACCTGATTGCAATCAAAAGAGCCAAGGCTGCAGCGAGGAAAAGAAAATCCCGAGCAAATAAAAACGCAGATCATACGACTTCCAATGCTAGGAATATGGCCCTCCACAGCAACTAGCATAATTGCCGCCCATTAGGGTGTCTTTTAAGCTAGTCTAGAATAAAACAGTTTGGGTTTTGAAACGTGATGATACTTCTATACTATTAATATTTATCGAACTCTCCAAGAGGTCAGAATGTGACACATGGTCGGTTTAATTTGAAGTGTCACGCAGGAAGTAAGCCTTCCGGTGGTTGGGCGATTCCTTCGGCATTTCCCATGAGGGCCACCCAGGGCATCGGACAATCAACCCGGCCTTTACCCTGTTTAAGCAAGTGGGTAGGTGCTATCTAGGGATAAGGCCCCTTGAAACTTGCCTGGACGTCGGCGCAATTTATCAACTTTTCAGCATTTAACTTTTTACTAACAAAGTGCATTTATCAGAATAATGGTTTTATGGAATTTTACGGAAGTATTTTAAAAACAGGATTTAATAAATAATTGTGCTCTGTTATTCATTTTTTTTACTTGTTTTTTTTCTTTAATATATAAGCCATTTTTTGTAGATAAACGATAATAAAGACATTGTGGTCTAATCGTGTTTGTCCATTTAGCCGTAACTTAGCAATGAGACAAAACTCATAACATAACAACACAAAAGGGAAAATTCAATTTTTAAACATTCACTGCATATATAATAATTTTTGTGTTTATCTAAAACTATTAAAAGCAATTATATGGTTTTAGGCAACTATTCTTATTCAATAGAAATCATTTGCTAAAAGTTATATCTTTAATTAACTATTCACAACTAATACTAATGATTCGTAAGCAATCAAGTGTAGTTCTGGACATCGAGGGAGTCAATCCCCTTTTCACTAGACTATGGAAATTGTTTTTGCGTCAAAAGGGGAGTGCCACACCTACCACCAGCTCTCCACTACCTCACTGATCCAAACTGTATTACTCACGCACGGAGTTAGCTAGGGTCGTTATCGAACCTGGAACATTGTGGTTTCTAGGCAGATGCTCTAAACACCACAAAATTATTCAGTTGCAAACTAAAAAAAATCTCACTATCATGTGGCATTTTTGCTAAGTTATGATTACATACAGTGAATATATATATATATATATATATATATATATATATATATATATATTAGTAACAATGTATGTGTGTATGCGAGATTCATTTACTCACATATACAAAGAAAGAATCAATCAATCAATTAGTTCATGGCATTTGATATTTAAGTGCCCACGCCCCTACTACCCCACAATCCCCTGCTGATCATCCCCGGCTTTATTGATATCGAATGCCAATTATGCCATTACAAATAACTGTCAGTCAGAGTCAATGGGTCGCTCGACAACATTTCCTCGTATTCTTTTCCCCTTTTTCTCTTTCACTCGACCACACCCGATGATGATGACTCCTGCTAAACCTTATCGGCTTCAATTCCCTATCCCCAGACCATTACTAATAAAACCCATTTCAGTCATTTCCAATATGACCTTTTCTAAACTCTTTCCCTGCTCCAATCACTTTCCCCTGTCTCATGCCTCTTTTCTTGCTCGGTAGTTTTCTCTTTTCTTTCTTTTTTGCTTATTTCATTTTTCTTTCCTTTTTTCCTTTAGGTATTTTACTCCCCTTCCTTTTTTCTTATTAATTTTTGACTATTTTTAACATAGTACACTTCTTTCTTTCTTTCTTTCTTTCTTTCTTTCTTTCTTTCATACTTCTTATTTCAACTCTTCTTTTTCCCCTTTGTTATTCTTCTTTCCAAATGCCCCCTCTTTCTCTCTCTCTCTCTCTCTCTCTCTTCTTCTTCTTCTTCTTCTTCTTCTTCTTCTTCTTCTTCTTCTTCTTCTTCTTTATTTTTCTCTCATTCTTTTCCCACCATTGTCTTTCTATTAGTTAATTTTCTCCGTTTTTCTCCCTGCAATCCAGACAATATTTCTTTTCTTCTCCCTCTATCATTTTATACCATATTTTCCCCTCTCGCCGTTTTCTTTAAACTTTTCTCTCTCACTCCTCTCCCCCGCCCCCACGTTTCATTTACTCGATATCTTCACGCCAATGACTTTATTGTTTTCATTGCGCCTATCATCGCAATCTATTTTTTCTGCTTCTTTTTACTTGCTTTGATTATGTAGATGTATTATTTTGTTTTTATAAGAAGAAACAATTGCCGTTATTTTAGAATCCGCTTTTTTTATTCAATATATTTTTACTTAATATAGAAGGGACGCATCATTCTATATCCCGCCGATGCCGCGTATGTAACCAACAACATCAAGTTCCGTACCATCCATACCCTTCGTCATCACCCACTCATTTTTCCCAGCCACCCATCACTCGTACTGCAGTATCCGGCGTTGCTCTATTTAGTCCTCCTGGGCTCATAGGGGTCAAGGGTTTGACGACCTTACCCAATGATTGATGTCTATCTAGAATTTCTGATCGTCTATATCCGGCCAAACTGATTCCTGGTCTGCTTTGGCAGATTTCATGGTTTTGATGAGGTAAAAGAATCAAGAAAGAAAAAGGAGTATGTAGAGGATGGTGGGAAAATAGAGGGGGTGGATGGCGGGAAAAGAGAAGGAGAGGATGGCGGGAAAATAGAGAGGCGGATGGTGGGAAAAGAGAAGGAAAGGATGGCGGGAAAATAGAGGGGCGGATGGCGGGAAAGAGAAGGAGAGGATGGCGGGAAAAGAGAAAAAAACAAGGAATTGAAAGAAGTGGTAATGTTGAGAACGGAGAAATAAAAGAAAAAGAAAGAGTGAAAAATCAGAGGCAAATATTTAAAAAAAAAAGAGGTAAACAAATTATGAAAGACAGACATTTAAAGAATGATAATGGGAGGATAGTAAGAAAGAAAGAGCGAGAGCGAGAGAGAGAGACAGAGAGAGAGAGAGAGAGAGAGAGAGAGAGAGAGAGGGGGAGAGAGAGGAGGGAGGAGGACAATTATGAAGGAAAAACCGAAATGAGAAAGAAAAGAAGGCTGAACAAAAGCATAAAAAAGAGAAAGAAAGAATGAAAAACAAGGAAGCAGACTGTAAAAGGAGCAAGAGAAAGTAGGAGCCAAGAGAAAATTTAATCCTTATAAATAATGGAAGAAAGTAGGAAAGAACAAGTTGAAAAAAAAAAGAAAGTGAGAGAGAGGAAAAAGGCAAATTGGGTGAGAATAAAGTAAACAGACATACAGACATACAGAGAGAGAGAGAGAGAGAGAGAGAGAGAGAGAGAGAGAGAGAGAGAGGGGATGATAAGAGATGTAAAGCGAACAAAGAGCAGAGAAATGTTAACATTAATAAAGAAAGAAAGGAAGAAAGAAACAATTATTGAGAGATGTGACCAGAGAGAATGAGAAAAATAGAGAACGTAGGCAAAAGAAAGAAAGAAAGAAAGAAAGAAAGAAATGTTATCGACAAAAGGGAGAAAGAAAGAAAGGAAATGGAACATGAACACCAGTAACGATAAAAAAAGATGAAAAAAAAAGAGATGGAAAAATTATATATATATATATATATATATATATATATATATATAGAGAGAGAGAGAGAGAGACTGGGCGAGAGAGAGAGAGAGAGAGAGAGAGCGTGATCCTCGAAAGACTAACCCCACTTCGAACACTATCAATACTTTCCCAATACATTATACTAAGTCTTTCCAATTCAACCCCCGCTGGTCCTGCATACCGAGCGGTCAAATCTCCGTCCCGTTATCGTTGGAACGCTTTCTTGCACAACCTATTCGACCATCTTAAAATGGAGCCACTTTTTGGAGAAGAGCCATATTGCTGTGGGGTGGAGCTGAGAAGAGGCTCATCGGGTGATTAAATTCATCTTTCGTGGCCACACATGCGCTAAATTTGGAATATCCATTCTAAATCTGGACTCTAATTTTTTGTTTGTTTACTTGTTTCTCACTTGTGTAGATTCGGGATTTATTGAAAGGCTCGAATTCAACAAAGATTTTCAACACCATATGTACAAAGTTGTCCCCTCGTATCCACGGGAAATATGTTTTAAGAACCCAGAGAATGTCTGAAACTGCGAATATTATCGAATCTTACGTTTACTGTTTTCTTATAAGTACGATATTTGATTTATAAATTAGAAAAAATAAGAGATTAACAACAATGATAATAAAATAAAACAATTATAACAATATCTATCGATATTGAACCGTAGACCATTGGGATACCTTTATGACAGAAATCCTCATGGATTAATATTGATACTTCTATTTGGAAAGGAATTAAATATTCTCATTAGTATTCCATGGTTATCTCCGGAAAGGGGATAATGAAAAATAGCGTGCAATGTGAATACAGACCCCACACAATGTTCATGGTTAGCAAGTACAGCCTTGTGGAAAATCAGGAAAATATATTTTTATATATACAATATCACCCATAAATAAGTACACCCATACTATTGTAAGAACAATGGGTATTAATTTGAAACCACCACTAAGTCCTTGTAATACACCCATAGATACACTAACACTGAATATTCGGTAAGGAAAGGCAAACTACTAACTCATGACCAATTCCTATATGAATGTTTAATATGCAAATACATATAACAACAAAACACAACAATACAAGTTAATTGTGCCAATGAACAATCAACAGAATTTGATTATTAAAGGCTTACTGTGTCTTCCTTAGTTTTTATGGTGAAATGTAATAAACCAAAGATAACAGGCTTTTATTATTTCTAATGGAACATAATATAATCAAAAACGGATATTATTAATTATTATCTATTAGCAAACTTTACAGAATTGAAACTCAGCAACCAACGATAAAATTGCAACCCATTTTAAACAGAAATTAAAATTACGTAAATATACAAAAGGAGTGTACTTATTTTTGGACGGGCATATTTTTGGATACAGAGTTTCAATATTGTGGAGTTTGATAAAAAATAATACCTAATAATATTCATATTGATTGCGTAATGTTCCATCAGAAATTTAAAAAAATGATGGGATATCTGGTTTAAAAGAAAATTAGCCTTTTATTAACATTTTTAGGGTTTTATTTATTCATGGACAATACTATATATAAAAAATTCCACCTAACATTACTCCAAAAATATTCTCTAACCGTAACCGCATATAAACATCACTATTTTCTCTTGCTGTGGAATGTCTCTCAAATATTCAAAAAAAAAAAATCTTTTTTTGAACACTTCAAAATTCTCTGTATTTTGACCAAAGTACAGAAAATTTAAAATATCAAACATTTTACTCCGTTATTCTTTGTATGCTTAAATATTTTATAATTTTATATTATTATTATTTTATTTTATATTTAAAATAATAAATAGAATACATGTGTACATGAACAAACACCTGACCGAAACAGGAGTTAGTAAATCTATTTTATCCATTTAACATTTTCTTTCCTTTATTTATTTTTCCTTTCAATATATATATATATATATATATATATATATATATATATATATATATATCGAATACATCTTTTAACTGAACCCTTTGAACCCAAGTGGTCTGTATACCTAGAAGTACATATACTAGGGCGGCCTGAATTCCAGTTGAGGAATCCCTATTTCTACATTGGTGTTGCCTATAAAATAAGGCCTTTGAATAACATATTTCAATCTATATTTCCAGACAGTGCCCACTGTGGGTGGGGAAACGGGCACGAGTGACTCACAGTTTTTAGGGTTAATGATATTGAGGTGTCTTCATTCACACCCATCCTGATTATTAGAATTTCTCAAGAGAGATGTCTATACTAATGTAATATCCCTTATTTATTTACTTGCCAATAATTATAATATACTTTTACATGAATTTATGTACGGTCTTATTTATTCATCTCAAGAATACTCGCTTTCATGCATGGGTGAAAAATCTATGTCAAAGAGGATTTCTCTATCTTCAATGAAAGTACCATTGTATTATTCTTAATGTTTTTAATGTTCCGACATCCAAAATAATGCAGAGTATGGTTTTCAACCTGGATGCCAAGCTGTGAAAGGGTGCATTTGACACCTGTGCACCTCGTAGGTAAGGGGTAAGCGAGACATCTTAAACAAACATCTATTATCACTTCAGTCAGATAAAACTTCACTGATCGGAACCACAAAGATCTATTCTACACTGTAAAGTCCTCTTGAGAAATCATCAACAAATGGTAACAACCGAAATAACTAAGATGAGGATATTCGTCTGAATATCCAATATATAATTTATCAATCGACTCATTCCTAATACCTTACGGTCATTTAATAAGCTTAACTTACTTTTGCTAAAGCCAGAAGTCTAAGGAGAACACAATGAGAATCAAATTTATAAAAATGGTCTCCTAGCCTACATCGCTAACTTTTACACCACACTAGTCAGTCTAAAAAAATAAATTTATTTAAATATGTAACACCTAGTGAGGATCTAACTCACTTCTTATTTTGAGTCTAGTCATTGCTAACAAGACACGAATAGCAGTTTACCATTTATTGCTGAGCACAAGGCCCCAACTATAAAGTGCTTGCTGATGATCAAACTCACTATTCAGTAGTAGTTGGTCTGCGAGACCAGCTTCCTAACCATTCCACAAAGATGCAGTGAACCTAATAGTTTATAGCTGACATGATTGGCCAAATAATTAGAACAATAATTCAACTAAAGTGCATAGGTTGTAGAAGCTTGGCCAATGTTTTGATTGGCCCAATCAATGCGTGACAGACACTGACCACACTAATGAAGATAGAACACCCAAGACATGACATGGGATTTCACCTTTGATTCCTCTTCAATGCCATTACTCGTATTTACCCCAAGTGTACAGACTAGTCAGAATTAGAAATCTCTACCTGGTGGTTATTATCGTTATTCTGCATGGATTCACATGAGGAGCAAAGATGAGGGTGTCTGCCACGAAAAAGTATCCGCCGGTCATATATACTGGAGATAGCTCTTCATAAGTAAATTAACATTGTATGTGGTTCTAGCCATTCACAAACGATGTCCCAGATATGGGTATATGCTTGTGAGAGGAATCACATAAGAGTGAGACCATGGGAATGGGTCATTGCTCGTTAATATGATTAAATAAGATTGTCAAAATTATACACGTTGTGTATAGGTACATCGTTGTTGTTGTTGTTGTTTCTCTTGTCTCTTGTTATTTACTCTTACTCTTTCTTCAATTTTCTCCTATGTAGACGAACGAGAAATAAATTTGATTCTTTTCATGAGTAACTATTCATTTTACAAAAAACTTCGTGTCTTTAGTCTTGTGCCATCACCCTTCATGATATCTCTCAGGGCAATAATATTTGGTAGCATCCATTTCCTCTCCAAGTAACATAGAACAGGTTGTACTGGGTTATATGGTATCAGTACCAAGGAACGAGCCTATACATAACAGTCATGTTGGTGAGGCTAAATATACGCCGATTGTATCCTTTGTAGAGAGTCAAGCCAACCCCTCCCCCCAAAGGGGTGTCTTTATTAGTGTGGTCAGTGTCTGTCACACATTAGTTTTGAAGTTCTAAGGAGTGTGGAGTTACTCGTACATTGCAATCCTCTAAGGACTGGGGCGGTAGTACCTGTTTGGCTCCAATGTATGCCTTAAATAGATCTGTTTGAAAATCATTTGGATTAGATAGGGATTTGATACCATATAACTTTGTGCAAACAAATAATTATTATTATTAGATAACTATTGGTTACTTGAAATCATATAATTGTACATAAATCGATTATTATCATTAGTTATTTGAAAATATATAATTGCTTGTAAAAAAGACTTCCATCAGCAAGCAACCAACCTAACCTAGAGTTGATCTATCTCAGAATACATTATCTAAAATAAAAATGAAAATAAAATAAAAATTGGATGTGGTATATTGTCCATTACCGAACATCATTACTGCAATAACTGTCTACTGGCGATCTGTGATCGGTTCGTGGTAGGAAATAAACAGAGACAACAAATCTTTTCAACAATTTTAGAACTTTATTACTTTCGGAGGCCAATCTACCGTGAGGATTTACGAATTGTCAGTTGTTAATTGTAACCCTGAGTAATTTTGTATCCACTGAGTGCACTCCTTCCGGGCGAGACGTGTCTTGTCTGCTTTCGCTCCCGATCTCCAACATGTAGATGCCGTATTTATCCCACCCCACCTGTTTCCGGCCCAGAACATTTTATTCACTCTAAAACTCTTCTGTAGTTATTTTTTCGATGACACCCGAAACTTCCTCACTCTGTAGCTGACGACATTGGGGTCATTTCCATGTAATCATACCGAACAACTTGATGACACTCGTGTTCAGCGATATCGATCCGTTATACTACTGATGTATTCAGACAGACAGACGATTGACTCATAAGCTTAAGATTATACGACTGTAATCGTGATCACTCCACCATTTGATAACTATTTTTATAACACAAAAATATCGTCTATTTTTTGTTGTTGTTGTTGTTATGGTTTGTATTGTTTTTTGTTTTTTTACATGGGTTTAGACAACATTCAAACTTATTACAGAAGAACGTAGATTTATGTAAAGTAATATGTACCGTTTATACGTTTAATATAACTCCCTTAAGAAATAAACGAAAACTATAAACAGAAAAGTTACTAATTAAACATTTAAAGATTTTTCAATTCGTAGATTTTGATGAAGACGCCCCAACCCCCTGGAAATTGTAAAATTTGCACCCCTCACAAAAGTATAGTAACCTTCATGGACTTTCTAAAAAAATGAGAAAACAGAAAGACGCGATATGTGTAGATTAAAATGTCTTAACTTAAGTTTAGAGTTATTTTTCAATTTTTATTTACAAAGTCCTTACCAAGAATTGCTGCGTGTGAGGCACATGTCTTAAGGTTGCATAGCTGGTACTATCAGCAACCTAAGGACTATGTACCAGACGAACAAAAGTTTAGTAATTAAATCGTAAAATAATTTTTTATTGTAAATTTTGTTTCATTCGTAAGAAGAATAAATGAAGAAAAATCTTTAAAATCATATATGAAAAACTATTTGTATTAATATAAAGATTAAAAAGTTTAGAAATTATAAAACGAATTTTGAAAACGAAGAATTTTTATATTTGAAATATTGTAAAAATTAATTTTTTCATGTAATAAATAGTATTTCCTTACTCGTCACGAAAGGTAATCACCTCTCGTGTCTTCCAGTAGGCACTAGGTGGTGTAGCGAGCAGCATTATAAAAGGTGCCGCGGCAAAGTTAAACCCTCTTTTAGCAGTCCTAAGCTATATAAAATTTGAGTCCCTTCACTTAAAACGTTATATATATATATTATGAAGAATAAAAAAAATAATGATAAAGAGACCCCGAATGTGCGTGGTCCTAAGCTGTAGCTTATTGAGCTTATAGATAAATCCAGCACTGTCATCAGAAGCCTGCCAACATCTCACGATAAAAATTCAAATATACGTGGCCGTAGCAGTAAGCCGGTTAATTTGAAACTTTTATTATAAAAACTTTTATTATTAAAAAAAATTTGCAGAACCCTTCTTTGCAAAATAAAAGCAAAAGTACAATTTATTCATTACTCCATCAGAAATCTCACTACTCACATCGCTTAACGCAGCCAACACTACGGGTTGCATTTAGCCGCTACAGACTTTCTCACACACTGGGTTTACAGAAATATTTGTAACTGGTAATTTTTACCCTATAATAAGAATTCTGTTACATATATAATGAAGACTAGCATTACAGGAGCTAATGGCATAAACCAATGATGACTAATCGATAAGAGAAGTGGGGGACCCGAAAGAAACTTTGTGTTCCCTGATAAAATTCCCCAAAAGCACTGCCTAACTCCTTATCACGAAAACAGCAGTTGCTCTCCCTTTAGAATAAAAAAATTGGGCTTTTTGTTTAATTATTTCCCCATTATCATATTCAGTTTTATCAGTAAATACTCGACAATGCGTAATTATATTGTATATTAGAAATTATGATTTTGGACCTGTTAAGTAAATCTGGTATTGTGGTGAATGAAGGATGAATTATTTTGAAGTAAGAAACATTACTGAATCACAAATGAAAGTGATTAAGGTTGGGATAAACACTGGAAATCAGTAAATATTACTACTCCATTTTTCTGTCTAAATATTAGTGGTAAAACGCAATAGAAAAGATGGAAGATTGGCCATATTGATATTGGCTATCTCTTCATTTTAATATGATATAGATACATTGGAGAGAGGGAGAAAGAAAGAGAGAAAGGGAGAAAGAAAGAGAGAGAGAGAGAGAGAGAGAGAGAGGGAGAGAAAGAGAGAACGTCCCGGGACCATTCACTAGAAGAAGCACTTTGGGATTTTCTAATGAGTAATTGTCATTATAATTCAACGCGGCATTATCTCTTCCTTTTCTTATACTTTCTGTTTAATGTTTCTTTTATTCTCCTTTTTGGTACTGAGCTCGTGTAAAAGCAAATACTCAGCAGGGTCAATTTTTGCTAATTTTCATGCAGGCTTTATCAAGACATTTTATTAGGTAACCCCACTTAAAAAATCTTTTGGATATTTCTAAAGCTTAAAAATAAAAGTGATATATATATATATATATACATATATATATACAATACAAAATAAAAGTGATATATATATATATATATATATATATATATATATATATATATATATAAGTTAGGATAGCGTAGACATAGAGTCAACGGAGCTTGGTAATTGCCAATTTCTTGCCTTTGTGATCTTCAAACTAAGAGCTTGGTCTGAGGATCACATAGGCGAGAAACTAACAGTTATACAATAGAAATAAATATCTCTCCTGATTCACAAATTCCCTAACTCGGTACACCCACTTACCAACAAAACAAATCAAAACACCCCAGAACAGAATCCAACAAAAATATATTTGGTTGAAGAAATGTAACATCAACTGGATGTTGACCCAACAGTGGCTTCAAACACAATGAACAAAACATGCTTTTTGCGCATGAGGTTCCACACAAGCCTCCGGGAGAAAAAAAAATAACAGACAATTAAACAGGTCATTTTTTCAAGCAATCACAAACTTTCAAAGATGATTTCGATCCCAAACATAGTTATAAAAAAGAAGGCAGTTGACTTTGGCACTGGTACACACGCGTCACATTTCGGACAAGGTCAAAGACAGCTGAACCTAACGACCCACATCCCCCATCAACACGCCACACACAACCAAATCACCCGACCAAGAAACAGATCTTCATCCATTCACCTACTCACGTTATCCTAACTTTACCATCCGGCTCAATGGGTCATTGCTCTTGGTGGGTTCTCAATATATGTACGACTGTATGGCTGCACTTGGAACTTAAAGAAACGCTAGGAGAAAAAGCTATACAATGATACAGCGGGCTGTTTTGAACAAATCCTGGACGGGCTTCCCACAAAACAACAGCTATACGGCTACTAACCTTCCATCACACAAATTATCGTTGTAGGGCAAACACGACAATATATGCACTACTAGAGAAGTAAGGAGGAATTCATAAGTGACATTTTACGCACGAACATTCGGTGTAGGCCAACCAGCAAAGATTTACATTCATCATGTCTGAGCGGACAATAGGTGCCAGGTTGAGGGTATATATATATATATATATATATATATATATATATATATATATATATGGAGGCGCGTTGTGTAATGGTTAGAGTCGGAGGAAATGGACTCGTCGACCCGAGTTTAAATCCTGGACGAGGCTGTTTGCATTTCACAGCGCGCAAGCAATTACATGGTTTATAGAAACTAATGATAATCATTTATTAACAAGTATAGCCTCAAGTAACGTAATGTTAATAATTTGCACACAGTTAAATGGTTTCATATATTCCTATCTAATACACTCATGGTTAAAATTAACATTTGCTAATTTATATATGGCAGCCGTCATTCTGAGTTTACTGCCAGACAAAGGTTTTGTATGAAAAACTTTGGTGACACTCTTGATTGTGCAGGTCTCTGTTATATCTGACCAACAATCTTCACTACCTCATCTCTTCATCTTGATATTTATTGGGCAAAAATGGTTGTAACTCTGTTGAAAACTAGTATGCTTTTGAGCTCCCAGTGTCTTTTGTAATTTCCATGAAAAAAATTAAAAAAACAACAAAAAAAAAAAACAGGGTGCATTACTTTTGGAACGGCCCTCCTAAAATGAACATCAATTTTAACTCTTTGGGTTTGAAGTTAGGAAGCGCTGAGCTGCTCCAGACTCATTCTTTCTTTTTCCAACTCACTTTGTTTTTTTGTAGCCTTTTGTTTCTCTTCATGCCTTGCAGAGACAAAATTTGACCGGAACTTTCGTCTGTCGCGATAAAAACTAAAATAAAAAATCAATAATAATAATAATAATAATAATAATAATAATAATAATAATAACAACAATAACAACAATAATAATAATAATAATAATAATAATAATAATAATAATAATCAATATCGGTTTACCAAACCATAGCGAGATTCTTTGATCAGATCAGTCAATGGCCAAATTTTGTAGAAAATCCCCTGAGCTAATTCTTCACTCCCTTTATTGGCACATATATTTTATTTTATTTTATGTTTTATCGCAAACAACAAACATTACGGATTTCCTTAGCCATTCTAATAGAGTCTGTGTTCATTCGGCCGTTGAGATAGAAACCCAATTATTTTGACTTGATTAGACAGTTTGGCACAATTCAATAATGTCCTATCGAAAATAAACTCACAAACTTTTCCTTTTTTGTTTTTTATTTTATTTATGTGGTTTTATATTTGAGATACGCTTAAAAGCTTTCAATATAAATAATATTTATTCTCGAGTTTTTTTTTTTTTTTCAGAAGAGTTAAAAATATTGATTCTTTCAACTGAATACGAACTTGTTTTACTGGGACTAATATTTCAATCATCAATTTGTTTGCTGTTTTCAGAACTTTGAAGTGGACACCATCAAGCAAAGAGAAATGAAAGAAAAGTAAGAAATGAGTGTCACATCAAAAACAAAAAAACCTCTCGAAACCAAACTCTGCAGCAGAAATCTCATCAAAGACAATATATAATCATCTCTCTTATAGAAAGGACATGTCTGTTGGTGACCTTTTATATACTAAAGGTTTAATGTTCTTGTATGTACATATGTGTTTATCTTGTCTTTCTTATATTTATGTGCAATGTTAGTATATTCCGGATACATGCATTCCTATCTTATTAGTGTTGGTGAGTGGGGACTCAACTGAATATTTTCCTAATCCTTCCAACATATCAACAAAACAGAATAAATAACTAGGCATTTAAAACACTCTGGGTCATTCTTAAAATAGATAAGGAAGATGGAAAAAAACGAAGAAATTGATGACGTTGCACTTGACCTTGCACTTGAGAGATGACTTAGACATAATCGATGTTACTCGCCCACGTTGACAATTGCGTAGATGCAACAATTTAAGGACACGAAGAATATACGAAAAAGCGCAACAAAGGACTGATTATAGCAAATAATAAAACAAGAATAATTGAAGCACAAACAGAAAAAAACAATGAGAAAAATATCTAGAAAATAAAAATGGGAAGAACAATTGTATGGATACTTTAATCTAAAGAAATTGCATACGAGATTAGCTGGACATGGCTGAGAAAGAGAAACCTGATGAAAGAGAATCTATTTTAACAGCAGCACAAAATGATGCCATAATAAGCAATTATGTCAAAACAAAAATTGATAATACGCAGAAGAATAGCAAGTGTATGTTATGTGGTGACAGATGGTCATTCAGATGATAACCGAATGCAGCAAACTGACCCAAAAGGAATACAAGACTAGGAAAGACAGGATGAGAAAAGTGATCCACCAGGAATTGTACAAGAGATTAGAATTTAACTATGTTGACAAATGGTATGTGCACAAATAAGAATATGTCCACTCTATCCTGGCCAGAAGAACAGACCAAGTTTTAATCAGAAAGATGAAAAAAGTTGCCGTCTAGTGGATTTTGCGGATTTTTGTGGATTTTTATTTATGTATCGTAATAGTATGAACAATGTGAACAGATATTGTTATTTAATACAACACAACAGGCACACCTCACCAAATGAGATTGTTAATTGTTAGTTTTAGATATTTGGCAAAAATCGATTGTGACTAATTTTACATTAATAGTTTAATTAGTAAATTAGTTTCCTAACCACAATGGAGGCTTGGTCTGTTTTGTTTGTTTTTTGTTTTGTTTATTTTACTCTCTGATACAATGCTTATTCAATGTTTTAAAAAGGCTACCAAATTGTTTCATTATACAAGTTGCAATTAAAACTATCCCAGAGAGAGAAAAAAAAACAACAACTAGTAACCTGAGGTCAAGGATCTGCACTTCAAACGATACTTCCCTATTACATTAAAATATTAATAGTCAGAGAAGCTACTTGATGCCTGAGATTTGACTTATGTGCACGAGTAAAAATCACATTGTGAAAAGTATTTATGTTAAGACTTGGAAATGCTGTTTTATTTTATTTTAATTTTTCTTTATATCTTGTAGTTCATTTCAGAAAGAATCAGCATGAGTCAGTTGATAAGTTTAATGCTTAGCCAGCAACCTACCATTGATAGTAAGTACTATCCTCTCTGGGTTGCCTCATAATCTTGTCTTTGCGTTAAGTAATCTTAGTAAATGCTATGAATGGTACGTTGTAAAAAAGAAACTATTTCAAAACTTGGCTTTTGGATTCATTTTTTAAGTACTTTTTCAAAAATCAGATCATTATAGTATAAATACTATAATGATCTGATTTTTACGCTTAGATATTATTGTAATATCAAATCGCAACGAGATTTTTGTTAGTGCTGGGTTGCATCCTTCCATTCCCCAAAAGAGAAGAACTACTGAAGCATAACACTTCAGTTAATGAGAATGATATGTGAATATTTATTAAGCAGCTTAAAGAAGACAAAATAATTACCGAAGACAAGCTGGATAAGAGAAGGTTGTCGACGACAGATGCAGGACCATCGAGTGGCCAAAATCCTTTTTTTTTTTTGGCCAAATTGGATTTGACAAGTGGATTTAAAGGTGGTGCAAATGCCGCGTTGATAATCGATATTAATATGGTAGTACCTACCTTCGTTTTTCATGCCCTGTCATCACCTCAGATAACATATGGACCATTTCGTTTTGGTTCATAAGATATAAATGTATTCAAAAGTTACATCTTGGTATCACATCAGATAAATAATGAACCGTATCGTTTAAATTGGGAGGAAAGAAAGGAAGAAAAAGAACGTTAGAGGAAAGACAAGAAAATAACAAGCACATAGAGAAACATGTCAGTCTAGTCTTCACGATACAGTGATTCTAGATTACTTATCGTAATATCCCTAGTTTCAATGAAATCTCACAGCAAGCACACACAACATAGCTCAGAAAATAAAAGCAGACATGAGAGTATTAGGAGCAAGCATCAGCCGAGACCGTTATGATTAACTTCGATTATTACTATTGAACTATACTATGCGAGATAGCTCTAATAGTAACACATATCTAAACGTTGTCAATAGTTCTATAATTGATTCCTATATGATTCGTGCCGAACAATCTGCTATATCTCACGCGGTTACCGATTGTGATTAATGCTAATAGGCATTACTACTTACCAGGACATTAACACATGTAAGTGTTTCGGTCGCAAAGAAATACTATACGTCTATGGTTGTCTGTTTTCCGAATGGTGTCGCAACTAATAAATGTAGTTATAAGAGCAAGTGCGCACTAGTTATGCATCCATCTGTTCCTACTGTGCGTTGCTCCGAGCTCAAGCCATATCGCGACAACTGACCATACCTAGAGGCAACACAGCACCCATCTACGATTTGCTAGTTATTATTTTCGATCTATCAGGCTTAGGAATCTCAGATCTTTCGCCCTCCGTAATGAGCAACTATAGCGAACATATTAATAGTAGCAGTATTATACTGACTCTCATTAGGATCATCTATACATTGATACCAACTCCATACTGTATCATGGAGAGTGACTATGTAGAGTAATAAATACCTATATGTGTGTGTGTGTATTGATGTGTGTTGGCTGTGCTATCGATCGTGTATATGTGTAGTATAAGTAGCGGTCTAGATAGTTAGAATTAATAGCTGAAATGTACCAATGACGAGAACCCTGAATTGCATTCTGACTCAGCGTACGTAACTCAGATATTGTGAGTAATGGCTATATATTAAGCATGTCGTTGGTGAAGTTCGAACAAAATCACCTTGTACGATATACCACTTACGTCTAAACGTGATAACTTAGTATGCGTGCTACAAACGGAGGACTGAACGGGAGTAAAATGGGGTAAGGTCATTTTTCGTGTTCCCATTTATTAGAAATGATTTCATGATGTTATATTAATTGAGTATTAATCATGTATCTGAAGAAGAACAAGTAATGTCTCATTTGAACCATACACATTTTCATTTTTTGAATGTGATAATTGACATGCTAGTTAAGAAATGCATAGTGTAGTGAAGATTTTTTATCTGGAATAAAAAGATTGAGATATATACTGAACTTAAAGATAACTCGCAGTGTTAAGCGAGATTGGGGAGACTATATATTACTAGGATCGCTTGGAGGGTACTGAACAACTAGCTCAGATATATTGAAGATAGAGATCATATTGATTTGCACTGCTGAAAGAAGTGGTGAGGTACTAGTACTAGAATAGTCTTGGATCAGATTGTATATACTGTTGAGGAATTTATATTTATTCAGTTTATTTAGATACTCATTTCTATATACATGTGGAGATGTTTCGACAGATCCCCGGTAACATTGTTATAAATTTATGAGTCAAAATTCTGCTACCAATCTTTCTGAAAGCATTTTGTAAAGATGCTTAACTCCTTACCTAAAATATAAATGGTCATTAGATTAAATTAGAAATAACTAATTTTACCTATGTATTAGTAGCAAATATTGGAATCTCATCCATCGATTTCTTATCTCATTAGAAGAAAGCGCCCAATCATTAACAATCCAAATCAGGTCATTATACGTCATATCTCTCTACTTAAATGTATTCTTCCATCCTATATTTTACAATTATTTAAATATATACGCAATCAGTCCGTGTGAGTGAGATTTTCTCGTAAACTTTCATCTAATTATTTTGTTACGCGATTGCAGCACAAAAAGGTTGTGGGAATTTACATTATCTTTATTATAGATGTAAAGCTATATCAAGACATATGTTCATATCGTTGCATTCGTCTCATTACAAATGAGCTTTCATTACTCCTTTACAGAAGAAAATTATCTAGCCGTATCATTGACACATTGAAAAGTAAAAATAGGCTTCTCAGGTCCGTGTGCAGACTAATGAAACGAGAATTCTAGTGGTATGCAATATGATGAAGATTCATAATTACGGTACATGTCTGCTAGTTCTGTGAACGTTCCAACTCTTGTACTCGCAGATAAATGTTAATGTCAGATAATATTTGACTCTAGTGTTACGACCTCAATTATTCTGCTCATATGATTGTCTTTATTTCACTTCAGATTGATCAATTCGAGCCACGATAAAAGGACCCTTCTGGAGTACTTTGGGCATAGTTACAAATAGTTGCCAATTATAGCACCTCATGGAGACAATGTGATTTTTCACAGATTTTTATCTTATCGCTAGGTCACTAAGTAACAATTTGCTTGTCATTCTGCCTACATAAAACACACATCATCTTGCAAAATGGAATAGTGTGGCTGCAATAATGAGCCATAATACAGAATCGTGCTTCTCATACCAAAAGTCATCCACATATCATTGTTAAAAATCTATACAGAGGCTTTACTGAGTCTTCTACGTTCGAGACACCAAGTGTGATGAGATGACAGTCAAACTAGAGAGAGTAATATAAGAATACAGGGACAGCTAAATTTACATCTATTGTATAATATTCAATTTATAATTATCATATTATGTACACAAGCATTCTCCCCTCGAGAATTGGAGAAGCTTCAAAAGATGACCTTACTCTTCTCATCTAAGAAATTCTCGTTATAGTAGTGTATATATCTAACTGCAACATAAACTGACTGGACTCTGTTATTCATATAGGCTACTGCTATGCTAGCAGTCAATGGTGATGAAATGTATGAGTACAGCTTTCAGGAACAAATCGGTCTCTCCATACGGAATAGAACTAGTTTGCCTTTTCACTACATGATCGTTTCTGTAGACAGAGACGAGATGAGAACTGGTCCAGGATGAGAAAACATCAGATATGAGTACGAACAAAAACCGGCCAAAGAACCGCAAAGATAGACAAAAAAAAACACAAATGCCGCAAAGTGTGTGCAGTAATTTTTCAAAACCACATATGCCCACATATATCGAGAAGCGACATGGAAAAAACCCTTTGCCACCCTGAAAATTTCAGGAGAATATTTAACCTATTATGTGCGCACTTGCCAAAGATTATGAGGAGAGGCGAAGTACAACGTTTCTTAACCAGTCGAGATCCTTTACTCAAGCAACTTATCAGCTAAGTAAAATCAGACGCTCTAGAGAGTGCAATAAATGAACTTCCGATACATCATAGGTTGCTTTAGCGTATCGAGAGTGATGCATTGTACAAATATTCAAGGACAGAACGATGAATATGCCGATCTAAATGAAAGAATCAGGTGCATTTTCCAAGGATAAATAGAAGACATGGAGATCGGCGTAGTACTCTGAATTGCTTAACGTACCCTGCTGATCAGAAATTCTATACAAATACGATAGAACCTACTGATTGTGTATGGTTCATCCTCATAGCATTTACACGTTTATACTGATACATAGACGTAAACGCTCTCGAGGGTCAAATCGAAAACTGTTTTTAAACATTGTAGTTCATCTTGATATATATACGGTGTATTTTGATAGGTAGATAGCTATCCCTCTACTAATTGTTACTGTACAATACATACTGTTCCTCAAGACAATGGATCCATATGTCACTTGACACACTGATCATTCTATGCACCGTGGTCTGATCTTCCACACTCAATCACTACATCCCAAACAGCACAACTCACCATGATATCCATAAAAAGATGATCACATATCAACCTCTGTAGTAATTATCAAGTGGCCACACTCATGTGCTGATCTAGATTCATTATCATGGCTTTCAGAAAACTTTCTAAGTTCTACAAAGCAGTGAAATCATACATATACTGGGTGAGATTTGGTATACCCAGTCATCCTTCGAATAATTAACACCCCAATGTACCTTATAGGATATAATCTCTGATGATAACCGAGCATATCCCCAGAAATAAGGTTTTATACTACCTCCCATAGACTTTGTGCTATGATATCTCATGAACTGTCGCATACCACCCTAGCTGTATAGTTATCGTCTGAAGTAAAACCTGTTTTATTCCTCGGTACCTGGATAGTATTGTTTGTTTACGTACGCCACCAATCGTATAGATAAGAGAGAAAGATAAAATTCTCGTTGGAGATTGAGAAGTAGTTGCAATAGATTTACTTAAAGAGTACTACATACTGCTTAAACAACTATAAAATCAATACGATAAGATTAATCATTTAACGTAATAGAGGGAAAAATGCAGCGTCACGAATATTGCAAGAAGCGCTCGCAGGTCGGGGGAGATGGATTTTTTAACAATAGTTAAAAATAGGTGACTTGCGGCTCAGACTCTTGAAAAATAACCGTAAGAGAATTCGTTTGTCTCTATAGGGAAGGGGCGCTTCGCTTTCCCCTAGTTGTGTATCGTTGATGGTTGTCTGTTGTGGCAGTGCGAGAGGAGAAAGGAAAATGTCTACTGCGTGTATCACACATTCTGAGTGTGTGAAAGACTTCCATTCGTGTGTTCTCAAATTTTCCATCTCCTTACTAATCTCGCTTTGTGCTCTGTAATTTCTGCACCACACACGACTAGCATCACATCCTCACATCTCAACGAGCGACAATCACTAGTGCTTCATTACTTTCTAGTATACTATAATATTATATTAGCTAAACTATACTGAGTCTATCTATACAACAGTGATTCTAGCTTATTATTACACAGGTACAGCCTTCTATTTACTAAAGTTCTCTGGGTTCAGACCAGAGATATGAACACTAGGACACATGTTGTATTATGCGAGCAATTCTTCAATCTCTACATACGACGCGACTCTTCAGAAGCTACGATCGAGCTATCGTCGTAGTCTAAAGCTATACTATATGTCTATAAAAAACTAAACCGATGCGATACGTATAGACTTTAAAGCAACTCAAAAAGAACTATTGGTTGTTATTCGTCATGCTGTCGCAATTCTAAGTAGAAGAAGCGAACCTCTAACTTATGTGGACAGAAGGGATTCCAAATAGATATTGGTAGAGACAATATCTAATGATGATACGAATGATATCGTTGTCTAATAGATGTGTTTAAAATAATATGCACACAACAACTCGTACCTACAGCCAAATTTTAGAAAAAATAATCAAAAGTGACAATGTAAAACCGCCAGTATCTTTTCCGGGAGGAGATGACGGTGTGCTCCTGAAAAACCGACTCGAAACAGTCAATATTCGCTGCAATTTACAACCAGATAAGGGACGGCTAGTGGGATGGCGAAAAGAAAGATTAAGAAAAGTACATATGCGTTCGAAAAACGTCTATAAATATCGACGACGAGCTGGGTAGGAATGTTTAACCCCCTTGCAGGAAATTTGTGTGTCTAATCGTCTCCCAATGGTATCTTAACACGAGAACACTCTATATGCATAACACTCCGATATTCACGTGTCTATATTATCTCATTACAGCATGTAGAATCTGTTTTAACTTGAGCTCGATTGAAGGGACACAAAAACGTCCCATGTGTCTCTTAACAGTCTTGTGTGAATGAAATGGAGAGGATGCATATAGAGTCAGTTATGCAATGAATTAAGTCTAAGTATTCTTGTGTGGAATATTTAATTCTCCACATAAGTGATCTTTGCACCTGTTAATCAAAAGACATGAGAGATCCTTACGACCTCAATCAAAGCAGAGGAGATTTTAGATACATGAATCTAACATATTTGCAGAATAGATGAAAATATGTTATTAAAAAATGCGCGAAAAACTCTCCATTGATAGGAACTCTTACTTTTAATTGTCGCAAGATTAAAAACACCATATATTGCTCCAAACGTATACGTTATCATCGTTCTATATACAATAATACAATCGGAAGAAATTTAATACTGGATTTCATCCTCACTTATTGTCTAATAAGTTAAATGATCAAAGCGTGTCACAATATGATTTATAGATATCCATCATATGAAACGTGCAAATCATATAAACAGGAGAAATAGGTGTAAAAGTTTTTAAAAGAGAGTTTCATATTCATTTTTCTTTTAATTAGCTCACATGAGTCAGATTGATCACCAATATATGTCAAAAATATAATGACAATGCCATAGATAAGAAGGTGCACTAATACTGAAAAAAAATAGGATACAAAGATAGATGAGTTAGATGATTGATGTTAGCTGCACGTTGAAAACTGTTGGGAGACTCCATGTCAAAGCATCAATAGTAAGAATTGGGAAGTCTCATGAAAAATTCTCGCGCTCTCAGCTATTCAAATCAGCCTAGAAAGATTAGGCAACGTGGGTAGTAATTATTATATACAAAAAAAGGTAAGTATAGATAGAGAGCCCTAATAATAGGATCTGATGCAATTGTCTGATTTGGGAAATTTTCTAAACAGATAGGAACAACGCATCTGCATAACATATAGCAATGTGACTGTCTATCAACCAATGGCATATTTCTGACTCTCTTCTCTCCTATCATATGCGACAGACATGTGACAAGTCGTCAGTGATCTATGATGGATAATAAGTTTTCCTTTTGACTTGCTATCCGACCTACCAATCGGATATTCCAGAATGTAATATCTATATTTCTAACAGTGTACATCTTAGACTCTCATGATATCCGGAACTTCAACGTGGTCGCATAGCTGTGACAAAGACACTTCATTACCAAAGCGAGTATCCTTCTTAACCGAGCAACAACACATCCCGATCAGTTTCGAGTTCAGCCCTCCAATGACTTTTCACGGGAATTCTCACCCGGTGTCGTGGGAACGTGGACCGATAGAGCCAATAGGCTCCCATGATATGTAGAAATTGCCATAAGAAGTATTAGATAGTGTAAGAATATATGAAAAGTTACGATTTTACGACCCGGACACGTTAAAAATGAAAAGAATTCAAGCGATATATTGGACCACACGGCAATGAAGTTGATTGTGAGGCGATGCAATGAGATCGTAGAAACCGAAAAGTGATGGGATTTTAGGGGGAGGTTACAGGGTGAAAAATATCAGGGTGCGGAGACAAGAGTGAGGAATTCTGAGGCCAAAGGAAACCGGTACATATTTCAATGTACTAATTACAGTATGAGTGTCAGGAATAATAAATGACAGAAAAGTTTCATGGCCAATAGGACAAAAAGAAGTTTACCGCGCTGGGCCCTTTTCTTGAGTCATCTCAACATTGTGGTGAATTTTTCGATTCTTCAGGTACTTATTTTAAGATACCAGAATAATCGTCGTACAAATAACATAGTAAAACAAACCATAAGATTTTAGATATAAATTTTGTGATATTTCTGTATTACTTCATTTCGAAATTATTAATATTTGCTGTTATCTTATAAAAGAAAAAAAAGATACATTGATATTTTTTCTGCTTAAAAAAAAGTGGGGCTAAATTTTCAATATAGTTTTTCTTCAAAACTATACTTTTTTGCTACCTAAATAAGGTTTGCAGTTAAATAGTATATTTGATTCGTAGAATACTATGAAAATGTAACGCCTCTTATAGTTTTCCTTACGCACGAATCCAGTTTTCCAAATCACTGTGAACGAAATTGATCCAGAAAGAAATCGTCTTGGGAAATGTTGTTTAAAGATAATTTTGCTCACTAATGTCAAGTCTATCCCTATGTTTCCTATTTTTTTTTCTATTATTATCGGATAGCTCCTCTACCGTTACGTACATTATCGTTTAGATAAAGCTCTTGAAACTTAGGGGTGAGAGTTGTAACTCAATGTCTTTCAATTCCGTTTTTTTTAACAAACAATCCACTCTAGCCCTGTCGCGCAGACCATTTTAATGGGCATAGTCGTACCTCAGCTGACCACCAGTTGGTGTGCTTCCATGTCGGGATCGAATAGACCATCATAGATAGCTTTTTACCAGCAAACATCAAGCAAGCACTGCCAGCTGTAGACCAGAATACTCCCATACGTAAGTGACACGAGTGTACCGAGAGAGTGAGATTAATATGCGAGTTTTTACTACACAAACAAATATTGTCTATCTTCGATTTACAATAAACCCCCATATCAACGAAATAGCACCGAAACAGTAACAATGGTTGAAACACTTCATCCAAATCCATTCGAAACGAATAATCAAAGAGTATACGAGAATTTTAGCGACGATCATCATTCTGCAGCTTACTGTCAATGAGACGCGGCAGTGTAGTAGAAAAGTGCACAGTTATGAACTCCTCACATAGGACAGACCCATCTTCCGGAACAAAGAGCCACATAAAAATACATTCTACTCCACGTTAGGTTACCGTGTATTTCCTGGCTTTAACGCCATATTGTATATTTTATGAACATCTGAGTTTGTTTTAATATCTGCGCCTATACCAGCAAAAACGGACCAGAAAACCAAGCTCTCCAAAAGTAACTCACACTTTCCTCTTTCTAAGCCTCAATCTGTCTCGATCAGTACTAGGAATCCCAATTCATTCGTACAGATACCATTCAGCAGACCTCGCATGTTATTTTCCAGTAAGTTAAGTTTAATAGTCGCTCCCTCTCTTCAGAAATGACCGAAGCCAAATTTGACCACAGAGAAGACTCTGTTTACTAGGAAAAAGACCCAACAGATTAGTACACTCGCCCATTGATGACAACAAAGATAATTGCACACTAGGAATTTATACCTTGCGATACTGACTCATAACCATCCTCCACCACCAATGTACGTGAATCCTAGCGGATTTTAAAAGCACGTGTCCTCACAAATCGCCACGAAGACAAACAAAACGAGCTCATGCTTCCGGCAAATGGCTTCGGTTAAACACCTTAATAGCAACGTATATTAGAGTGTTACACGAAAGCCGAGTCTACATAAGAACGTCGGTCGTGGGTCCAGTATAAAACACGGTTAAGTAAGTCCAAATTGGTATACTCTTTTGCACTGCTGCATGTTCGCCGACTAAGGTTCGGCAATTCTAGTTATTTGGGTCATTGCTGATTGGGGATTCCTTATCAACTTTCCTCCCGACGGCAATCGAACGTTATCTAAGGCAATGGTACTGAAGACGCATGGGACGCCTAACTGTCTTAGGGGAGGCTTTATGCTCCAGCCAGCAAACCAGTAGTGGAATGTCCTTACGAAGGCAATCCTCACCTATAATTCTTCTGTAATACGTCTTATCCTATTGTTATGTAGCAGAATTTGCCGTTGAATGATATTACTTCGTGCCCACGAGATACGATATTGACTTTATTCTACAACTTTGTCGGAATTACTGTATGTACCACCTAGGTGAACACACTACGCTGGACCAATTTATTACTTCAAGCGATTCCAACCGTCTTTGTATGTGTGAGATAACACTTCCCTAGCTACTAGGATAACTCTCGAGGCTGGAAGAAAGCACATACACTTGTAAATGAGATACAGCATACAGGTACGAAGACACCCATATGAGGTCAACAATGATAACCGAGTTTTTCTTTAGATCCATGAGACAAATTATGAGAAGCTTTTGTAGTTGTTGGGACTTCCATTCTTCTAAATATTATCTGTGTGCTTGGAGAGCCAGGATATATTGAGACGAACTACATCATACAGCGTGTGGTTATGTGTTACCGGTCTTTTGCTGAACGCGCTTTACAAAATAAGGTTCATCTCTATGAATCCTGGACAACTACACAAACGGATTAGTCACTTGATGACATCTCAAGCTAAGGGCGAATTAGATCAAACTCAATTTGTGGGACATACTCGCGTTCTCCGTGTTGGCCAGGTCGTACAGTTGATATAAAATAAGTGGTGACCTGAGAATCCAAATGCTTTTAGCCTTTATCATGTCTTGTGCGGTCTATTGATCTATAATAATCATAGGCTGGTATATTACTTGGGTTGGTGTGATAGATCCAAGTGCGAGTTCCCCTAGCCATTCCATCGTGGGTGGCGTAGTGAACTTGTTAATACCGTCAAAGGTTGGTGAATGAAATTACTTAGCTATTGTATTTATATTTAATTCAATTTACTTCTATGTGATTTTTTTTCAATTATTTTTATAGAATCAATCAATATATTGTGTATGAAAATACAACTAATATTTCAAGAATATAAATGAACTTATAATAAAACTATAGGTATCATAAACCATATAAATAATAATGAACAAGATACGGAAAAGTGCCAATAACAATGGCGGTAAAAATAAAATAGAAACAAATAACATTTAGTGATGATATATGGCCCTAAAAGTCCTCTTCATATTTTGACCAGATGTAGACCACAAGAGACCTATCAGTCATGAAGGGTATAGCGCTGATCCCTCTAATTATATTAGACCGTGTGCTTATGTTCTTTATGATAACAATGTCGTTGTTTATTAAGTAACTACATTTTGTTTATTACTTTCATTGGTTGAATAGCGCTCCAATATGCACAGATGGAGCATTTCTCCGTGAGCAAGAAATAAAATGAAATCGAGAAGAATCAAGTGAATAATATATATGCTGAACTTAGATAAAGAGATCAAGGTGACAAGACTTAGTATAGTAAAATTTAGGGAAACAAAATATATTTGTGTGTGGAAGAGTGAGTGAGATGAGAACATGGAGGGGAAAACTCGGGGAATGGGGAAGAGAAGCAAAGGATAAAAAGAAACTGAAGAGCAGAGGATATAAGTCAGTGCTTCGAAACACACAAAGGATACAAAGAAAACTAAGGCAACGCAATGTGCATGAAACACTAACAATCTCCGTCACGGTCTGAAGGTGGAGAGCTCGAATGCGGGAAGGCGATGCATAGTTGAACTCGAAGAACATGGGGTACGGTGATTTTGCTCTTAGTATAAGGACTGCAATGAGAGGACTATGTGCCTCCGTTCCAAGAATATATTCCTTTTCCCACAGAATAAATCTAGATTAACAGGACCTCATACGAAAACTATTAAAATTACCCAAGTTCCACAATAATGAGCAAATAGTATACGAACATGAATTATGTAGAATGCTTTGTGTCTTTCTATTATGCCAAACTATAATAAAATGTCCAACGTGTATAACTGACAGTGTTAATAAATGATAAGATACTATTTAGCTTAATTGGGAGTTAAATCAGTGAATATCGAATAATGAGTGGGCGATAAAAGTAGCTAGCAAGCAACAGTTCGGTCCGTGTGCCTATGTCTTCAGAACAACGAAGTAGCGAGCTCATAGCGAAATAGACAGAGCAATCAACATTCAAATGTTATTAAATAACTAATACACATACATTACATATATATATATAATATATATATATATATATATTATATATATTAATATATATAATTATATATATATATATATTAATATTAATATATACAGCTATGGTTAAATAGTATAGATGGCAGATTCTGAGGACCTGCTGTCTTTCAGCCTTTTAGGGTAGGTACCAGCTGTCCATATATAGTCAGTGTTTCACGGTGATGGTTCCACCCTATGAATTCAATGTATAACCAATAAAATAATTAAATAATTCCCTATGTACTTATTAATAACTATTTGAGGTAGGGTTAAAAATAATAAATAATAATAAGGTTCAAGTTATACTCACTATGTACCACTTCAATCACCGCATGACAACTGCATAATCATTGCCTATTCATTCTTAATTATTCACTGTTTTAGGAGTGTTCTATCCATATCATCCGGAATAAGTTTGTAATTTAAAAGGATTTATTAGTCTCTGTTGGAAAGTATGTGAGTCTCTGATTTCTCTTGAGACCATGTGTTGTGTTACGAACTATTAGTACACAATATATTTAAGATAATCTTTGTTATCGTTACGCAATTAATAATCTAAGTTATTAACTTACCAGCCCTCGGAGGCCTTACAAGATAAAAAATATTTAATAGCGATATAATACCCCTATTTTATCTGTAACGCTGGGATTATTTCATGATTATTGACAGTAACGAAGTTAATTTTTGACAAATTCGTAACAACGCCTGTCTCAGTCAACAACTCTTCACCATCCCTTCTCACTTTCGCTGAAAGACTACAACAGTATTAGAAGTATAAGTAAAAGTTGCTTATTTTTTTTAAAACAAAACAAAAAGCAAAAGTAGCCACTGGAAATTTATTTTTCTGTCTGATGATCATGGGGACACGTGAAACACTGAGTAACACAGTTAATCATATATATATATATATATATATATATATATATATATATATATATATATATGAGTGTGTGTATATACATATTGGTGCATTCCACACACACACACACACACACACACACACACACTATATATATATATATATATATATATATATATATATATATATATATATATATATATATAAGTAATTGCTAATTTGCTTGAAGCATTGTTAAGTATGTTATAAAATAATAAAATTCGAAGGCAATACAATGCGTAAAAAATAAAGACAAAACGATGTTTTATATGTCTAATCGATTTCAAACCAAGAGCTTCATCATCAGAGTGTATTTTCAGAAATGACGTGCTTATGTTTTTTTTTATTTGTGTGGTTATAATTCTCTTCTTATTTCCTTTTCCTCTCCTTTTTTTCCCCTGTTTCTTCTTCTCCTCCTTTATGAATGAAATGGGCGAATAACTGTAATTTCTTATTTCTCTCTTTTTTTTCTTTTTTTAAAAGTTTGTTGTTCTCAACAAACTTTTTCATTTCATTCAAAAAGGAGGAGAAGAAGAAAGAGAGGAAAAAAAGGAGAGGAACAGGAAATAAGAAGAGAATTATAACCACACAATTAAAAAAAACATAAGCACGTCATTTCTGAAAATACACTCTGATGATGAAGCTCTTGCTTTGAAATCGATTAGACATATAAAACATCGTTTTGTCTTTATTTTTTACGCATTGTATTGCCTTCGAATTTTATTATTATTATTATTATATATATATATATATATATATATATACATATATATATATATATATATATATATATATATATATATATTCAAACGTAAATGAACCTGATGAACAAAATTTAAGAAAACAAAAATGTTGAAGCCTGGGTTCCAACACTTACCTGACCTGTGCCATCAGCTACTTGTCCACAATGTTGATTTATCCACTGATGTCCAAGTTTATTTATGTCCGTTATTGAGCCTTTAAGCGCGTGGCAAGACATGTCACTCGAGTGAGGTTCAATACGGCTTCCCGCTAGTTGGGGGCTTCTAGTCAAGCTAGGATCTGACGTCATGGCCACAGGGATGCTCCCCCGAGTGGTTAAGTGTTGCTTTTCAGCTGCACACTTCCCTGCTAGGTGACCACCACGACCACCTAACGCATTCCTTTGATCAGTACAACGGAGAATGCACAGTGTTATGAAAATCACTGATGAAACAGAAATTGTAACTGCTACCATAACGATGATAATGGTCAAGTTAAGGTCAATCATGTCATCCGTGTCCATATGTATATGGTTGACAACCTCAAAAGTCTGGTTGCTGACGGTCAGGGTCACAAACAATGTGGTTGTTGCTGACATGACCGGTGTGCCACTGTCCTTGACCATAAACTCCAGTTCGTATGAGCCGGCGTCGTGTTGATTGACCACTCGGCTAAAAGTGAGTATGCCAGTGTACCGGTTGATCATGAATAACTGTTTCTCGTTGCCTGCTATGAGCTCGTATTTGAGAAAGGCATTTTCCCGGCTGTCCCTGTCAGAAGCCTTCAAAAGGGTGATGTTATTGTTATGATGCGGATAATAAACAATATCCATCGAGGAAGGGTTGACGCTGGGGAAGGTAAAATATGGGGCGTTGTCATTTTTATCGCGTACTTCGATCGTCACATTCACTGTATTATTCAGAGGTGGTATCCCATTGTCTTTGACGAAAACTTGGAACTTATAAACATTCTGAAATTCGTGATCTAGTGACTCAGTTGTTAAAATCAAACCTTCATCCGAAATATGAAACGGCAGGATCTGTTTATTGTGAGAGAGTAGTGAGTAAGTGAGCTTGCCCCTTGGTCCTAGATCGGGGTCGGTGGCATGGATGGAGCCGATTGGGAATTCAGATTCCTGATTCTCGTGTACCACAAAGTTGAATGTTTCGCGTGAAAACTGAGGCTGCACATCGTTCACATCAACGACTTGGATAGAGAATTTGCTCTCACTGTGCAAAGGAGGGGAACCCTTGTCCTGGCAGATAATCGTCACCTCATAATGGTCTTCAGATTCTCTGTTGACCGAATTTTTCACGCTAATTTTATACTTTTTAATTCCTAAGTTTTGCAATTGGAATTTTTCGTGGTGAAGGATGCAGTTAACTTCACCATTCTGTCCGGCATCGTGGTCAGTGACCTTCATGAAAGCGATAAAACTGCCCACTTTGATGTCTTCGGAAATAGTCACTGTGTTTCCTGATGAGGCTGAGATAAAGTTAACGTCAATTTTCGGTGCGTTATTCTGCTGGTTGATCACATTGACAAGAACCATGGCGATAGAACTAAGAGGAGGATTGCCTCCATCCGTTGCTTCTACGTACAACTTATAAGACATTTTCTGTCCTGCTGCGAATTTTTTATGGAGGTAAATTTCCCCTGTTTCTCTATTTATTTCAAAGTGACTCTTAGCCACACTAGACATATCATGGCTAAAGTAATACTTCACCTTTCCGTTTTTTCCAGAATCTAAATCAGTGGCTGACAAAATCAGCATTGGAGTTGATCCGTAATTTTCGTTTTTAACAGAAACGTTGTACATATTCTGATTGAAAGTGGGTGAATTATCATTTTCATCTTTGACAGTGATATGTACATCTAAAATACTCTGCTTTGGGGGCGAACCCCTGTCCTCAGCAATCACTTGGATAATATAAGAATCCTTGACTTCTCGATCAAGCCTTTCTTCCAGACGTATAGCTAGTTTGGCCTTTCCGTTAACCCTGTTAGATATAGACAACGTGAAAGGTTCATAGGTGTTCTCGTTTAGTTGGTAATTGATCTGCGAATTGAGTGAACCGACATCTTTGTCTATAGCGTTAGGAATGGAAATTTTTGTACCTTTGCCGTCTCTCTCCGAAAATTGGATTGTGACTTTTTTTTCTGGAAATTCAGGTGGGTGGTCATTAACGTCTCTAATAATGACCTTGATTTCCAATATCTTGATGAAAGAGGTCGCCTTCTTTACGGCCACGTCGACAACTTTGAAGCACTCCTCGTTGTATTCACACATCGCGTCGGCGTCTAGTGTTTGTGTCGTGTACAATTTGCCGGTTTTTTTGGAGACGCGGAAAAGCTGATCACTGTTGTGGAGACCGTGTTGCAATTGGCTGAAAGTAATGAGCACGTGATCCTTAGAAGAGACACTGTCCATGACATGAGAGTCATCAGCAATGTCTCCCACTAATGTGCCCGGATTCTTTCCCTCGTCCACATAATAGGTCAGATCTACACCCAGACAAAGATCAAGGGTAAAAAGTAGTAGATACATTGACATCAACATTTTCCACTTGGCGCCAAAAAATTAACCCAGGAAAATCACTCAGATACTTGGACGTCTGAAAATAGAAAGCAATAATAAAAGATGGTTAGAACATTTTTAATAAGATGGAAAAAAACAGATGATGATGAGGGACTTTGAAAAAGATTGATTAGACAGAACTGCCCAAATCAGGAAGATATCAGAACAATTGGAGAAAAAGAAAACTACAAATATCTTGGAATATTAAAATTGAATAGCATATATCAAATAGAGATAAAAAGAAAAAGTAAAAAAGAGTAACTCAGAAGAACAAGGAAACATCTATAAAATCAAATCTGCAGTAGAAATCTCACCAAAGAAATTAATACGTGGATAGTCTACCTTGGAAAATACTCTTAACTCTTCTGAAACTGAACAACAGCAGATTACAGCACAGCTGAAATTGGATAGAATACTGAGTAGAGTTCTAAACTGGGGAGATTTGCTGTCACTGGGACTTTAGTGAAAGCCAACAGTTACTATTGATGTTAAAACTCATATAAAATAAGGAGAAGAAGAATATGACAAATGTATTCTGAATAATAATAATAATAATAATAATAATAATAATAATAATAATAATAATTTAGCCCTAACAATCTTTTTTCAATCAAGTTAAACATAAGCCATAAAATAGCTTTTAAAACGATTTATTTGCCTTTGCCAAACTATTAGATTTTATCAACAGCTGATTAAATGACGGGAAATAATGTTTCTCCAATGACATGCCAGATTTTATTGCCCATATATGCCACTGATATGAAGTTGATATTACTTTCAATGGTGTCAAGCTCCATTGGCTGCATATTTATTTCATAGGCACAGATTTTTCGGTGAAGTTCTAACAAGTATCAGATTGCTTTCTTGTTACTGTTATCAAATTGTACAGTTTAATTAATGATCATTTAATTATAATCTTTTGTCTATTTAATTATTTATGTTGCCTTTCTTCTAATGTGACTTGAATTACACTCAAAATAGTTTCTTTACATGATTTAAGGGGTGAAGTGGTGGGTTCATTATCAGGGATATAATCTCCTTAAATAATTCTATATTTTTCTCAGAATACTTACCAACTACTTCTAGTACTAGTATTACTGCAATATATGTTACTCTTTCTAAGTTTTTCACACCAGTTGGTTTCCACTGAAACGGCAAGTCACTTCATCTCTCCAGGACTCTTCTCTGTATTCTAACAGTGTTATAATCTGGATGGTCTCAATTTTCTTCAGATTTCCAATTCCCCCAGTCTCTTTTCCAGGTTCTTAGGGATTGTTCCAAAAGCTCCAACTATCACTGTCAACTTCATGTTTCATAATTTTTTCAGCCCTATTTATCTATTTATGTGTGAATATATGTATTTACCCAATCACTCTGCCATGAACAGGGTTGGTCACAAGGCCGATTTTTAATCAAAGTATAGCTGGCTTAAAAGTAAAGTCGTCGGGGCGGCCTAATGTCGGTATCAGCCAAACACCGAGGGAGTCTATCCACTTTTCAATAGCACTAGACCAAGGTGACTGAGCTAAGCCAGTTTAGCTCAGTCGGTAGAGTGTTCGGCTAGGAATCACAAGGTTCCTGGTTCGATACCGGCTCTCGCCAACTCAGCGTATGAGTAGCACAGGGATATGTACAGTAAAGTGAGGAGCTGATGTTAGGTGTGACGCTCCACCTCAGACGCTAAAATAATCTCCTTGGTCTAGCGCTTGTGAAAAGGAGATAGACTCCCTCGCTGTTTGTCTGATACCGACATTAGGCCGCCCTAACATCTTTTACTATAGCTGGCTTGAATTTAAAGTTTTCCTTCACCTAGACTGGTTATCTGCCCTACTATTTACCCATAGGTGAGGATAGAAGAGAAGGATTTATGCCTTTCCCAAAGGAATTAGTTCAAAGTGAAATGCAAACAGCCTCATTCAGAGTTGCCAATGGCATTTTCTATGAAAATGACTATTATGCAAATGTATCAGGTCACTTAAAGAGTATCAGTGGCATCACCATAACTAAGTACAAACTGCTGGATGGTTGGGTGATTGGCACTTAAACTGGTTCTCTCACTTGGCAAGACATCCAGTAGAACAAAAACAAAATATCCAATTGCAGATGAAGTCACTTGTAGGATCAAAGACCATCTCATGCTCATTCTTTGAAGTGCAAGTTCCTTGGAGCATTGTCTGGTCATTTCGGATGATGGATCCTATACTTTTGTTAAAGCATCCATCTAGGAGAAGGATATTCTAATTAAAAAAAACCTATGGATTCAATAACATCTAATGAGGTAGATGTGCCTTTCTGGTTTAGTGAGTTGCATTTACTTTGTATACCATCTTTCCTCACAATAAAAATGTTCAAACAGAGGCATTGGTTGATATTGTGCAAGATGAGGTCATATATATATGTGTGTGTATGTGTGTGTGTGTGTGTGTGTGTGGAAAGGTAATAAATAAAAATGAAAAATAGGAAATGAGAGGATGATTTATTGATAAATAGAAACATATGGTGTTGACATTAAACATTTTGGTTGTTAAGTACATATCAAATACTTATCTATAATCAAATATCAAATATGAATCTCCAATCTTCTTCAGGACAAATATTGACTGCTGATGTTTGTTCTTGTTTATCAAGTGTATCACTTAATAATCAGAAATTAAGAAAGCAGCTGTACAGCCCCTATCACACAAAACATGGCAAGAGAGTCATGGGTATCCATGCTGTCAGTACAACCAGATGATGAGAATGGTGATGATGGTGAGTAGCACTACTCTGTTTGTCAATCTCCCTTCCATTAAACATTTTGTGTTACAAAACAATGGACACTGGTTTTCATTCACACACACACACACACACACACACACACACACACATATATATATATATATATATATATATATATATATATATATATATATATATACACTGGTTGTTTTAAATACTGAAAAGTTAATGTGTATGCCACTTAAGAATCATCTACTCTGTCCTAATTCTTTTATAAAACTCAGCTTCCCAGAGCACTCAGCTTCTTCACTTGACATTATCTGACAGCAGAGAAAGTTTCTTGTGCTTAAAAGACACACCATAAAAATTCATGCTTGAGGGTTGGAACAAGTGCAAAGTTGCATTTATTTTAACACTGGCTACTAAAGATTAGACAAACCTAGTGAATAGAACGAGGCCATCAGTGTTTCCAAACAAAAGGGGGAAAATGGACAAGGAAAGAAGAAAAGAAGAAAAGAGAATAAATACAAGAGAGGAACAAAGAGAGATAGAACAGATATAAATGGAGAAAAAGGAAATGTGGAAACAAAAGAGAAAAGGTGAGAAATAATAACAGAAAGGGAAAGAAGATGAATAAAAAGCTAAAGTAAGAGAAAAGGAAGGAGTTGAATAAGAATATTTAATTATAAGAAGATAAAGAAGAATGGTGAGAAGGAAGAGAAGGAAAAGAAAGAAAAAAGAGAGTAATGCTAAGAAGCAGAATAAGAAGAAAGAAAGAAAGAAAGAAAGAAGAAAGAAAAAAATTAATACTTTGAAAGAAAGAAAGAAAAAAAGAAAGCTATAAATAATTTGAAATTCATTCTAAGATGAAGAAGAGGAAGAAGAAAAAAGAAAATAGAAAGAAAGCTCTAAATAATTTGAAGAAAGAAAGAATAATCAGAAAAAAGAAAAAAAAGAAAAAATAGAGAAGGAAAAAAAAAAGGCAATACTTAATTGTTTCATTGATTCAATTTTTGGTTGTTGCTAGTGCTGCATATTCCATTCTTAAAAAAATGTTTTTAAAAACATTACTTTAAATTCTTTAAAGCATCATAAAATGTTATGAACTTGTTTTAGAATAATAAAATAAAATTTTCTGCATAAAATCAGTAAATCCCTTGCGTCTTTCTTGCTTTTCCAAGAAAAAGAGAAAAAATGGAGGTTGAAAAAGAGGGAAAGAGAAGAAAAGAATAGAGAAAAAGAAAAAAATGTAATAGGAGAAAAAGAGTAAAAGCAAAATAAAGTGAGAGAGAGAGAGAGAGAGAGAGAGAGAGAGAGAGAGAGAGAGATGAAGAAAAAGCTAGAATAAAGGAAGAAAAAAAGAAATGTATGTTTTTTAAAGAAGAAGGAAAAGCTGAAGAATTCTAATAAAGGTTAAAAGAATGAATAGAGAAAAAGAAAAAAAAAGAAGAATTTTAAGAAGGAGAAATAAAAAATAATCCTAAGAAAAATAGAAAGAAAAAATATAGAAGAAAGAGAAGGTAGATTTTTTTTTATTAAAGAAGAATTCCTCATAAATGTAAATCCTTTGACTCTTGATGATCTTCACTGAGATATGGTAAGAGTAATAAGAATTAATACTAAATAGCAAATAAACACTTTGACTATCCCAACAATAACATTGTGGTAATTGGTAAGATAACTAAGAAGAATACTGTGTAGAATTACAGGTACTGTAACAAGATAAAAACAAAATTATGCATTATTGGATATTCAACCTCTACTGCCATAATGTGCACTTTTACTTCTGATGTTGTAAGACAACATTATAAAATCAAAAGCATCATTTCCAGAATATTCAGTCATCTCTAGCAAAAGTAGATTTTGGTGATGACTATGTAGAATCTATGAAACTGAAAACTTGCTCTATCTGATTGTTATAACAATTGCTGCATTTCCTATGAACATAAATTTACTTTCAGAGCTTCACTCATACATCAAAATACTTATAAAATTCCCACTATAATCTATTGATTAAAAGTTACCTTCCAACCTGTTGTTAGTCAGAAGACTTGGCTACAGACAAAACATGTACCTTTTGGGTGAAACTTTTGATATCTTCACAGATTTCTAGATGACAAGATAACATGAATGTTGGGTACATGCAATGGCCACTTGATATGTTTGCAGAGGACATAATGAAAATTAACAAAATCTCAATAAGGACTAAATCAATAGAATCTTGATTACAAACATTTATCTGACAAAGCCCCAAAATCTACTGCTCTGACCATAACACTTCTAAGCAGAAGTTTAGAAGAGAGGCCCAGTGTATATATATATATATATATATACCCCTCTGCAGGATAAAAATTCAGCATATTCCAAACCACACAAACTTGATATTTTTTAATTAGTAACTTTTGGGGAAACACAGGATTGTGTAAATGCAAAACATTCCCCATTCTGAAAACTCATCTCAAGGGTAAAATTTGAGGACATGGAGGACATTTAAAGAAATATTATAATACATGTCATAACAAAAGAGAAGTTGCATTTGTGCTTCAGCTATTGGTAAACTTACTGGAATAAATATATTGCCAAGAGTGTTATTTTGAAGAAAATTGATATTTCATTCATTGTTTATTTCTGTGTGGTTGAATAAAATTTCAGTCTTCATACTTTTTTAACACAATTTCTGTGTAGATATAAAGCAAAAATATACGTAAATATTTTCCTGTTGAAGACATTTCATATGTGACCTTTGCAGTATAGATCTGGGCATTATTATCAGGATGGGACAGCACACCTTTGTGATTGGTCAAACCCATCTACTTTTCCTAAAATGCTATAGTTGGCAACACTAGGTATCTACTGGGATTGCTACATAAAGTCGACTGCTCCTATACAATCTCACAAAGTTATCAACAAAATTTTCCTTGAATGCAAGTAAATTTTGGTTTGTGCTTTTATTTGTTTGTAACACCCATTTTCTGCATTAGACACTTTTAAATTTCATCCCCAATCTTCCTAAAGGCATTCTCAGTATAATAAAAATGCAGATTTTACAAGTTGTTACACATTGATAATGATTGACTATTTTGATATTCATAATATTTAGTTGTTGGGGCGGGCTAATGTCGGTATCAGCCAGACAGTGAGGGAGTCTATCCCCTTTTCACTAGAGCTAGACCAAGAAAATTATCTTAGCATCTGAGGTAGAGTGCCACACCTATCATCAACTCCTCACTTTACCGCACATATCCCTGTGCTACTGATACGCTAAGTTGGCGAGGGCCAGTATCGAACCAGAAACCTTGTGATTCTTAGCCAAACACCCTACTGACTATTCATAATATAGTTTGCTATATCTATAATGAAAGAGTGCTCAATATAATTGATTGAACATATATCTAAGTTAGGTTAGTGAAGATATAAAATCAATGGTGCTAGGTAACTGTCTGTTTCTCACCCCTGTGATTTTCAGACCAAGTGGCAGTTGTTTTGAAAATTGCATTGGTGAGAAACTGATAGTTACTAAGTGTTTTTGACTTTTTCTTTCTACTACCCTAACTTATATACACACACACACATATAATATATATATATATATATAATGTATATGTATATATGATTATATATATGTATATGTGTGTGTGTGTGTGTGTGTGTGTGTGTGTGTAAACTCTAAAACCAATTTAAGTCTCACTTTCTTAAGCTTATTCAATAAGTAATAGTTTCATGTGTTTTCTTTAAAATAGAAAACACATTTATCAACAATAAGCAGCAAGTGGAATTACTAATTATCTTGTTGTATAAATATATATATGTATATAAGATGAACAAAAATAATAAGACAAACATGAATTAAATATTTATTTTAAGTTTCAATTGTTCTCAATTAGTTTAAACTTTAGATCATCATCAGGTGAAAAGTTATTTTTTGAAAAAAGTGTTGATATAGCACAAAAGAACTAATGAAAAATGTATCAGTAACATAAATATTGTGTGTGTGTGTGTGTGCATGTGTATGTATGTGCGTGTGTGTGTGTGTGTGTGTGTGTGTGTGTGTGTGTGTGCATGTGTGTGATATAAATTTATATAACTGTTACTGCAAAAACAGCAACTTTCTTCAGTTGACCCAGAGATCACACATGGTATTAGGGATAAAATATAATTCTGGATATCTTGGAAGTATGTCAGCATGTCATCAGGCTTTGTTGGTTTCATATTCTAATACCAGAGTACCAGATCTCTGCAGATGCAGCTTATGTCTGATATTGGAGCTTCCTGATATATTTCCTTTTTTCTGTTGTAGGCAAATTGAGTTTAATCAGGTATGTAGAGGTTGAAATGGCAATAAACCAATTTCAATTTATTGCTCGTCCAGTAATTTCTTGCACATTGCTCTCACTGATCTTTCCAGTTTACATTCCCAGTTAATATTTTCTCATTTAACCCAATTGAATGACCAGATCACAAAAGCCAGATGCTGGATGATTAACATGGTTATCTCAGACTAAAAAGCTCTCCCATCTATGCAGCCATATAACAACAAGCATTTTGAATTTATCTGTATAAGTAACTCATGTATTTTTTTTTTCAAAGAAGTTTAATATTCTTAATTTCCTTTTGAAGATATATGTTAATGTGTCCTTTCTAGTTGTTTGTTTTAAAACCCAAAATGCAAATAAAAATAAATAGCTGAGACAAGAAAAGAAAGAAAACATTAACAAATATTTTAAGGAATTTTATTCATTTGGGTGCACTTAGATTTAAAAAAGAATAATTTTTGCTTGAATTCATTGAATGCAATATCAGATACAAACAAGTAGAAAGAGAACTTCAGTAATGTAAACTGAATTACTTAAAATTACATACTCTGTATTAGTTACCAACAATTACTTTCGAATACAAAGAGATACAAAAAGAACTTTTTTATTACAAAAATATTAATTGATATTTTTTGCACTCCTCATAGAAATTTAATACCAATACTTATGTGTTAATATTTTCACACACACACATGTATATTCATGTGTGTGTGTGTGTGTGTGTATGTGTGTGTATACAATTAAAATTAATACATTCACTCTTAGCTAAAACCAGAAAAACTATGTTATAAAAATTATGAAGTAACAAAAATGGAGAGCAAATATAATAGTATTACCAATTCATGACTGAGTTTCACTCTCTCTATCGTCAGGTGAGCACCATTTAACCACATGTGTTGCCTGGTAGTTTCAGAATACTATTAGGTAATGTAGCAAATTTTTTAGTTCCCATGATTTTATATGCTGCCAAATTCAAAACTAAGCATTTAGCTTTATGGTAACATTTTGATACTGACATCAGACTTTTATATCAGGTAAAATGGAAATAAATCAGATGGTATGTAAAATATAAAACAATATGAAAAAACAAGGTATTCATAAGATGATTTTATTATAGTATAGTCTAAATGATGTCACATGGTTCTGAAACAGAACACTATTAATGGTAATAAAATGCTAAGATTTTTCTTATTTTTCTTTCCATATTTAGAATTGAATATAATTCAGAAGATACAACATTACATATTGACAGTGTTCTGATGATGGTTTCATATAAACAAAGGAAATGTTCAACTTCAACTATAATAAAATCATCCTCTGAATACCTATTTTGTTTCATATTTACATATTCTATATATATATATATATATATATATATATATATATATATATATATATATATATATATATATATATAGGATGAATATTGTGCAATAAATACTTTGCAGAATATAAACAGTAGATCCAGGTTTTTCAACACATCTCCATATTTAGGCAGAATAATTGTTAATAGCTATAAAGTGACAAATTCAAACCACATCAACAACTCAAACACAACATAGCATTCCTCTTAAAAAAAAACTTTCCACTACTTTAGATAGATTAAACAAATCCCTCAACTCAGCACACACTAGAGCACTAACAAATGACCTACATACCTCCTACCTCCACAGTTTCTTACACATCAAATGTGACCCAAGTTCCCTCTTACCACCCCTGACTACCCCAGATTAACAGTAGCTATGGCCCAAAATATCCCTTCAACACCCTCTGTCCTAACAGCCCTTCCAACTCAACTCCTCCCATTCCATTAGACATCCACCCCAGCTACACTGCACTGATACAAGACCAAGAATATGCATCACTCACAAAGAGAAAACTCAGAATCTCTGACACAAACCTCATCATGCATCCTGAAGCAGGTCATAAAGAGCAAAACATTATAGTGTCGACATTACTACAAAGAATAAATATTAACCCTTTTGAAATTGTTGTGTTTGTCTACATTTGTTCACATACTATTGGATTGATTTTCATTTTACTTCCATATATATATATATAATATATATATATATATATATATATATATATATATATATATATATATATATATATATATATATATACATATATATGTATATATATATACATGCACACCCACCCAATTGCATTTATATATATTATATCTATATCTATATATATATATATATATATATATGTGTGTATATGAGGGAATTCTAAAAAGTTCTCAGACAAACCAGGAAGTACATGTAATTCCATATATTAATCTTACTATTTAACACACATGGAATATCATTTCTCAAGTTTCTTCGAAAAAATATTCAATGAATTTTTAAAAACAAGAAAAAATAGTCATTTCTTCCTTGGTTTGGTCAATAACTTTTCAACACCCCTTTGTATATATAGGTCTGTCCAGAAATGATGAAATCAATGAAGACAAAAAAGTAGCTAATATAGAACAATGATATATTAATTTCCTTAAAACTTCACACAATCATCCAAGCATCATTTCCCTTTCTCAATACAACAACCGGCAAAATCCATTTTCTGAATGACTAATTACATTCCCCTTAATCTCATCCATGGTCTGAAATCTACTTGCTTTCAATGCAAATTCTCGACTTGGAAATGTAAAAAATTACAACATGCCAAATATGAACTGAAGGTGGGTTGGTATATTTTGTCAGAGAACCCTGCACAAGATATGATGGATGGGCAGTTTATTCCAAGCAATCTATGGAATCTACAGATCAAGGGATTCAAAACAATGCCTATTTACTGTCAACAGTCACTCAAGTTTTTACACATACACATACACACATATACACAGAAAAACACACATATACACAGAAACACACACAGACACACAGACACATAAACAGACACACACACACACACACACACACATATATATATATTTATATATATATATATATTGTGATATAAGGTTTAGCAATCTTGCATCTCAATTACCACTGAGTAGTGAATTCACTTATCACAAGGTCACAATTTAGAGCATCCAAAATTTTGACCTTGTGCCAAATCTAGGTTTTGCTCAATAAATAACTATATATATATATATATATATATATATATATATATATATATATATATATATATATATACTCTCTAATATAAGATGTACTTTTTCCTGATTACACACACAGTCTCACTTTCATACACACAAATGCAGACATGCAGACATATGATCACACACAGACACACACACACACTCATACATAAATTTACACACACATACATACACATCTGTGTACACATTTGTCATCCTGTACATAAAAGCAAATACAGAAAAAATATTTTCCGAATATAAAAATTTTCAAAAATTGCATAATACCTGAAATTTCTTTTTAAAATCCTCAAATAATTTTGAAGTTATATCAAATTTTATTCTGCTTAGCTGAAGGATTACAGCAAGTCTTATAAATGAATTTGTTTTTTTAAATTCCTTTTCCTTATTTCTCTTTCTCTTAATATTTTTCTTGTATAGTTTTATTTTCACTTTCTTAAAACCTCCTGATCTTTTTTGTAATTCTTTGCTTTTTATCCCTGTCTACATGAAGTTTTCTTTCTTTTCATCTAAATATTATTTTTTTTCTTTCTGTTTATTTTCACTTCTCTTTCTTTCTCTCCTTTTTTCTTATTCTCTGTTTTTCTCATTGTCTCCTACCTCTTCTTTCATTTTCTCTTTTTTATACTTTTCTCTCTCTATCTCTTTATTTCTCTCTTTCTTTTGTACCATTCTCTGCTTTTTATTATCATCTCAAACCTTTTCTTTCATCCTCTGTTTTTTTCTGTTTTATTCTTTCTTTTTTCTCTATTTTTCTCTTTCTTTTTTTTTTCATTCTCTTTTTTTCATGTTGTCTCTAACCTCTTCTTTCATTCTCTCTTAATTCTTTGATTTTTTCTTTCTTTCTCATTTTCTTTCTTTTTCTTTTCTTTTCTATTTTTCTTTCTTTCTTTCTTTTCGTCTGTGTTATTTTTTAATTTAATTTAACCATTTCTTTCTGTATGGTTCTTCCTTGTGTCTTTCCTTCATTCTCTGATTTTTATCCTTGTCTCCAGCTTCTTCTTTCGTTCTTTCTTTCTTTTTTCTTTCTCTCTTTTCCGCTAATGGTTTTTAATTTTTGTTTTGTTTTGATATCTTTTTTGTTCAGTGATTATCTTTCATTTCATCTTTGCTTCTATTTCTTTCTTTCTTTCTTTTTTTTTCTTTAAAATAGGTTTCCTCTTCTCCACTTTTATTCCTTTCTTTTACTTAAAGCTAGTTTGTTTTATTTTCTTTCTTTTATATACCTTAATACCTTTTTTTTTATCTGTCATCAGCTAAACTTTCTCTTTCTCACTCTCACTTCCCCCTCCCTCCCCTCCCCCCCTCTCTCTCCTCTCTCTCTCTCTCTCTCTCCTCTCATTCCGGTTCTTTTTCATTTCCCTCCTGTCTATTCTTTTTCCTTTATTCTCTTTCTTTATCATATTCTTCTTTTTTCTTTCTTTTTTTTTATATCTTAAAGTACTTTCTCTCTCTCTCTCTTCTTTCTCTCTCTCTCTCTCTCTCTCTCTCTCTCTCTCTCTCTCTCTCTATATATATATATATAATATATATATATATATATATATATATATATATAGAGAGAGAGAGAGAGAGAGAGAAAGAAATATATATATATATATATATATATATATATATATATATATATCATTACCTGCCAAACTTTATCTCTCTTACTTTCTACCACTCTTATCCTCTCCCTTCTTTTCTTTCTTTTCATTCTTTTCCCCATTGTTTTGTAAAAGACAAAATCTCCTGTTTCATTTTTTTTTTACCCATTCTCATCCTCATCTGAGATGGTTCTAGCCATTTTCCAATCTTGCTTCATTACATCTTCCAATCAAAAGAAACATTTATTTCTATTTTTCTTTTTTTTTAATTTACACAATTTTTTAAAGAGAAAATCAAGAAATTTTTTTATATGAAAAATGATCTATCTTTGACTAAAAGAGATTATTCAAGGAAGTAAAAAGAAAAGGTATTCAATTGCATTTAAAGCATTTTCTTCCTGCTCCCATTTCCTTTCCTCCTTCCTCTTCTTCAATTAGATTTCATTTCAATTATTGAGCATCAGTAAACTTATTATGTGTGAATGAACATAAACAATGCAATATTAACTAATCTTCTCATGCTTAAATAGTAGGAAAATATCATATATATAGACACACACACACACACACACACATGCGTGCACAGACACACACACAGACACATCAACACAGACACCACAGATACACACACAAACACAAACACAAACACACGCATACAGACACACACACACATTCACATATATATCCTTATATATTACATGCTATTATGTATATTCATTATTACTTTATATATTTCTTCATTATATGTTATATTTATTGACATATAATTATTGTATATATCATATTGAAAAATGAATATCTTCAATATTAGCCAGATTTATTAATATATGCATATCTATATTTCTGAGTATGCATATATATATATATATATATATATATATATATATATATATATATATATATATACATGTTTCATTGAATTGAACAGACAATTCCTGTCTGACAAGTCTTTCGGGCCATCCTTCTGGTGTCAGGGTGGAACTGGTATACCAGTCCACCGAATGTTTCGTCACTAGCGCTTTCGACAATGCACTTTGCCATCCTCAGGTGGAAACGATGGAATAGTTTTCATGTCTCGTTTTTAACGAGAACGAGTAGAAGCAAGGAATTAGTGGGAGGTAATATCAATAGGTAGTGGGAGGTTTTTGGAATGGTAGTAGTTTGAACAAAGCAGTGGTGATTTTTTTGGAGGGGGGCACAGGTTGTGATAAGGGGGGGAATAATGGAAGTAATGTAGGCAGAAAATTATAAGCATTTTAGGATATGTTGACTTACTTCAAAGTTTATTTTGTTTAGGGTAGTTTTTTTTTGTTTTATATATAAAGCTTCAATTATTTGAAGTTTTTGTTTGTTTTTTTCTCTATATAGTGTGTGTGTATTTTCAGTTAGAATTTTGCGGTAGGTAGAGGTAGAGAATGTGTTTTAATATGTTGATTAATGGAGCTGGAATCTGATAAGTGTAGGGTTAATCTACGAGATAATGTAGTCGTCGTGTGGCCAATAGATGTATTATTGATTTGGGAGAGACAGTCTCCTACGTTACATTTAAATTCATAAAAAAAAATGCTGCCTAAATACACTTATATATATATATATATATATATATATATATATATATATTACATTGAAAAATAAATATTTTCAAAATTAGACCACAGATTTATTGAATATATTTATACACACACGAATATATACATACACACATGGTCATATACATACACATATATAAATATGTATATATATACACACACACATAATATATATATATATATATATATATATATATATATATATATATATATATATATATATATATATCAGCTACAGCTTTCACAACTACTACATGTGTCATAATGATTTGTGCACTAGGGCTGATTAATATATTTCAATAACAATGAAAGGATTCAGGCTATGGACAATGTGGCAGCAAAAGAACTAAAAGTTATGTTTATCTCCTGAGAAGGGACTTGTAGTAGTTGCAATTCAGTTTTCTTTGTTTTTAATTAATTCTTGTAATGATCATGGAGTAGGGAAATAAGTGCATTGCCAACGGTTATTTGCCTACCAAGAAGGATAGAACGGAACTTAGAAACAGTGTGAATGTTAATTGTAGGACTTGATTCTCCGATACCACACATGTCTAAAAAAATGTTGTTTTTATAAATGAATGAGGAGAGCATTTTCTTATAAAGAGGGGAAGAGATCATAACAATTAATGGAGAAATAAGAATCTAAATTAAAACAAAAGAAAATCACAGAAAAATAGTTTGTTTTACTGGCTCCAGCCTTCATGTAGACTGAGTTTTTGTTGGTTGTTCGAGGGCGTAAAGAGTTGTTTTATCGAACAGAATTTGTTTTAATTAGTGCTTGTCATACAAAAAAAGGGATTTCATGGAAAAGAAAGGAAATTAAAAAATATCCCATTGTAAAATTTCCAAACAATATTTCAATTTTACACTAATCATTCTAAAGTGAAATTTTATGTTATTTATTTATCTATTCATTTAACATATGCAAGTAGATAATTTTAATACTTAACCGGGATGCAATGGAACTAGAACAATACACTATATAATTATAATCATCCTCAACATCAAGTGGCAATGATAGGACTCATAACTCTCTCAATAACCATCCATATTCGTCATTGCCCCTGGCAGGTCCACCACACAGCATCCAGAATCAGCACAGAACTGATTGATGTAGGTTTTTGCTGGTCAGCGTACACTAGTATGTCCATGTGTAGGTGTCCTTGCTTCTCCAACAGTGTCCAGCATATCTTGTTTGTCTTAGTCAGATGGTTTGTGTGATAGGAGGCAAGTAGCCTTACAGCTGTGTTTTTTTTTTGTTTTTTTTTGTGCCACTTCATGATTTATGCATGCAGGATCTTTGTGCAGTTCCCATATATCTTTCTCATTAGACTCCATGTGCAGCTATTCAGTAGCACTGACATGGCTACAGCTTGGAAGAATTCTTGCTTTATCTTATCAGAGAGATCCGATTTTCATGATAGATAATCTGTCTATGGCAACCTTTGCCTTTCCTATGCATATGTTGACAATAGTTAAATAGATTACAATGGGAATAAAGCAATATACTATTTAATGCAGGTAAACAATTGCAATTCTTTATTAGGGTACAATGGGAATAGAATAATACAATCAACATCTTTGACAACTGAATCTAGTTGGTTGGCTGGCTGGCTGGCTGGTTGGTTGGTTGGTTGGTTGATTGGTCGGTTGGTTGGCTCTGAGTCAAAGTAAAACTGAGTTATGGCAATGAAGGCGTAATGCCACACACAACCCAAAACTGGAGCCTTATTATCAGATCAAGTGTCTTTAGGGTCTTATCCAGAACACCCTTTTGGGGATGCAATCAACATATTTTAGGTTAAGCTGACAGGGCAAAGAACTGAATTTCTTCTCTGTGTCTAGGATGATATAACAATATTTTAAATGTTCCATTCTTCACGGTGTACTGTCACTATAGATAGGCAAATAAACGTGCACATAGCTATAAGATATGGTCTATAAATAAATACACCCCTAACATTCTTTTATAACATGTTTATTATCTTCTAAACCAAAGATAGTAGGAGTTTACTATTTCTAGTGAAATATAATATCAAAATGGATATTATCAGGTATTATCTATTACCAAACTCTACAATATTGAAACTGTAATAAAGAAGAAAATAAAGTTTGAAAATATATTTACTATACAGAACTTTGACTAGGTATGTACTTATGTTTTGACTGCTACATATTCATATTTTTGGTTACAGAGTTTCAATAGTGCAGAATTTGGTAATGGATAAATCCTGCAAAATGGAAGTCTTCATTAAACAATCAGCAGTTTAAAAACATTCAAAGAAATCACTTATTCCAGGACTCTATAATTCTTTAGGACCAGAATAAACAGATTTGTTTATTGTTAGCAACAATTGTTATTTTTGTACTAACCTATTTTTTTTACATAATCTCTTTCTTCAGTGTATTTAAGTCAGCAGTGAATATTAATAATATTTCACATAAATCGAATACACGCACACACGTTTATATATATATATATATATATATATATATATATATATATATATATATATATATATATATATATATTTATCACTTTGAATTTTATAAATGAATATATATTATTAGATATATATATATATTATATATATATATATATATATATATATATATATATATATGAATTAATACTTCACACACTAAAATGCGTTTGTATCCTTATTATATATGTGTATGTCTATATGTATGAATATATATCATAAACTATATTGACATTCTGAACACTTCCCTTTTTTCTTTGTTTTAGACTCTCATCCCCGGATCGACCCTGCTAAACCCTCATTGCACTAAGTCGGATGACCAACCCAGACTGTCATTCTAACCACCCTATCTTGTTAAAGAATGAATTTCAACAGCAAGTATATAAAACTTAATTTCAATATGATAAAGGTTGTGGAGTCCAAATTGTGGCTCATGCCACTGCTCCTCACATGGAAGTTGCATAGCAATACCACTGCACTATTGCCAAGATATATGTACCTTATATTTCTATGTATTTTCAGTCAATATCCCTAAGACAGGATAGGGCTAAGTTTCAATTTGCACATTTTACACTACAACCTGCCACTTCTCAACACAAAGTAGGGATTTTATAGTATAATATTATTTCAAAGTCAAAATAGGTAGTTTGCCTTAGAATTTTAAAATTAAGAATGATGAAAAAAACAAATCTTTTTTTTACATAACTATATCTGATCTTGCCTACATTCTTTAGTTTTATGATATTCTTTATTCTTTCCAAAACATCAACCCTGTCATTAAAAATGCTAGATTCAGCCTACTCTGTGCAGTTTTAGAAGCGCTTGTTGGATACACTAATAAAAGTAAGGAAAGACTAACTGTAGCAGCCAAGAAAAGCAATTGCAACATATTGACTAGCAGAAATACATAAAGAACTAGAAAATAGAAATGGGAAGAAAAACAACTATATAGGTACATCAAGCGACAAATTAAAGAGATATCACAGCAGAAGACATAGACATGGCTAAGAAGAGGAAACCTCCAGAGAGAAACTTATCATTGTAGCACAAGACAATGTCATAAGAACAAATTATGTAAAGGCAAAAATAGATAAGACACAACAAAATAGCAAGTATAGAATGTATGGAGACAAAGACGAAACGGTTAATTATATTAAAAGTGAATGCAGCAAACTAGCAAAAAAGAGTACAAAACAAGGCAGGACTTGGTGGGAAAGGTGATCAACTGGGAATTGTGCAAGAAATCCAATTTTCGCCATGCTACTAAATGGTATATAAACAAACCCGAATCTGTCCTAGAGAATGAAACATAAAATTCTTTGGGACTTTGAGATACAGACGGATTACCAAACCCCAGCAAGGAGACCAGACCAATTAACAAAAAAGAAAAAAAGAGAAAAAAAAGAAAAAAGAAAACGTATCATCTCGTGGATTTTGCCGTCTCGACTTTGAGATACTAGAAATATGTGGACATGTAAGTCGTGAAAAATATGTTCAAGAAAAGTGACTAACTAAGCGCCTAACTAAATGATTTAATTTAGGTAGGAAGCGAAAAGATTAACAAATACTTGGATATTTTCAGAGACTGGAAAAAGCTGTAGAACATGAAGGTGATGGTGATACCAAGAGTAGTTGGTGCGCTCGGAACAGTCCCCTAAAGATTAGAAAAAAAGACTAGAGAAATTGGAAATCAGAGGAAAAATCGAGACCATACTGTCCACAACATTCTTGAAATTGGCTAAGCTACCCAGAAAAGTCCTGGAATCTTGAAGAGACTTGCTGTAACTCAGACTACAGTGAAAGCCCATCAATTAAAATTGGTGTGACAAACTCGCATATTACTGTTAACCAGCATCCAGTATTCGTGCAGAGCTTATCAATGTAGTTTTTTTCCTGGCGGACCTACACTGGTATTGTCATGTATAAGAATCCGTAGGGTAACGTCACTAATGAACTCATCCTTGCTTCTCCAGTACTGTTCAGTATGTGTTGTTCATCTTAACCGAATGGTTTGTGTGATAGAAGACATGTGTCCTTTCGGTTGCTCTTTTGTGGAGTACTACTCCCAATATTTGTTCAAGACAACACGCAGTATCCTTATACAGTTCCCATCTAGCCTTTTCTCTAAGCGTTTAGTTAGTCAAAGTAGTGTGGAAGAATCTTCGCTCTATCATCTAGTTATGGCATACTTAAGATAGAAAAACTGTCAGCTTCAACTCTACAACATAAACGAACTCTTTAGCAAGGGATTGTGAAATTATTCCACCATATGGCTCAAATAAGCGACAAGTCAAAAACAGTAGAGAAATCACTCATGTTGCGGACAATTCAGGTAAAATTCACTACTTTAAGAGACTTGATTCCATTTAATTTCATCAAGCGACACGTTTATGACATTTTTCCCTTAATCAATTAATTTTCTATTTTTAATGAAGTCTCTTTCATCTTCTGTTGGTTGTTTTTTCTTTTTTTTTTTTTTTTTTTCATTTTTATTTATTTGCTAATCTGTTTTGCTTCCTGTGCATGCATAAAAGACTTTAACGCAAATTATTTCAGACTCTTTCTTTTTCTTTTTCTTTTTTTAAGGTGGGGGGCGTTGGTATCCGATGTCATTTTTTTTTCATTACAAAAGATAAACGATTGGAGGAGGAGGAGGAGGAGGAGGAGAAGGAGGACTAAATAACAAAAATAATCAAATACAGAAGATCAAATGAGATTAAAGACGCATAATCCTATAATTGATAAAGAAATAAATAATCTATCTTTATTTTCCAAACGTACTCGAGATCATTTAGTTCTTTTTCCACCTGCATCGCTAGCGTCGACTGCGTGCGTGCTTGCTGAAATAGCAAAGCTGACGGAACTTGATTTCACTCTTTCCTTTTTACTAAGAAACAAATTAGCAAAATAATAAGAAAAATAAGAATAAAATAGTAATAGATCAAAGGGTTTTTTCCTAGCAATAAAAAAGCCACTAAGGGGAAATTTTGTGATTAATTAAGAAGAAAAATTGTTGAGGCATTTGTGTCATACGTAGCAAAGCAACTTATCGTTTTCTTCTTATAACCTTCTCATAACCTCTATCCACTTTGATTTTAATATTCTTGCACTCTTTCACAGTCCCAAACTTTTTCATTTCTCTTTTTCTTTCTTTCTTTCTTTCTTACTTTCTTTCTTTCTTTCTTTCTTTCTTTCTCCTAGTTTTTCTTCTTTTCTAATTTCTTTTCGTCATATCTTTCTTTCTTTCACCTTACCTATTTGGTTTCTTTCTTTCCTCTTTTTTCTCTCATTTTCTTAATTTCTTTGTCTTTCATTCTCTCATTTTCTTTCTTCAATTTTCTTCATTCCCATAACTATGTTTTTTTTTTCTTTCTTCTACTTCTCCTATTTTCTTTCTTTCCCCTATTTGTATGTGGTTTGTTTATTTATTTCTAACTTATTTTCATTTAGGTCTTATTTCCTTTCTTTTCTTTGTTTATTCGTTTCTTTCTTTTCCTTGTTTCCTTTCATTCTTCAATTTTTAGTGTGTGCTTGTTTGTTTGTTTGTTTGTTTCTTTCTTTCGTTCTTTTTTTCTTTCTTTCTTTCACTTAGTTGCTTTCTTTCTTACTTTCTTCAATTTGTTTGTTTGTCTGTTTCGTTCTTTCTATTCTTTCTTTCCCAATTTTTTCTCTTTCTTCCATTTTCTCTTCTTTCTTTCTTTTCTTTCCTTTTCTTTCTTTCTTTCTTTCTTTCTTTCTTTATTTCTTTCTTTCTTCAATATGCCTATTTCGTTTTTTCTCTTCTTTCTTTCTCTATATTCTTTTTTTTTGTATTTTCTTTTTCCTTCTCCCTTTCTTTCTTTCTTTCTTTCTTCAATTTGTTTGTTTGCCTATTTCGTTCTTTCTATTCTTTTTTCCCTATTTTCTCCCTATTTTCTATTTTCGTTTCCTTTCTCCCTTTCTTTCTTTCTTTCTTCTTTCTTTCTCCAAGTTTTTCTTCTCTTCACTTTCCAAATTCCATCCATCTTAGAGCCTAAACACAATGGAAGAAAAATAATTCATTTCTTTGATCTTGGATGACTTCGCTCCTGGAGATTTTCATATACTAATTACACACTTTCGTTTTTGGCAATTTTTCTTAATTCTTTCCTGCATTCAAAAATATTTGTTTGTTTTATGTTTTATTTTATTTTATTTTTAATGTCACCAGTCAACTGGATATTCTTTTTGAAATTATTCATATAATAATAATAATAATAATAATGATAATAATTACAAGAAGCAAATATATCCAAATGGATGACTAAAGGAAAATCTACCCTGATACAGAAAGACCCCCATCCCCAGCAAGTATAGTCCAATAACATGTCTACTAATGGTATGTAAAATCCTGACCGCACAGATAAAAGAAGAAATCACTTGATTGCCAACTATTGCCAGAAGAACAGAAAGGATGCTGCAAGGAAACAACAGGAACAAATGACCTTCTATACATAGATCAGACCATCCCTGAAGAAGTTAAAACAAGGCGGAAAATTTTAACCATTGCATGGATTGACTACGGAAAGGCCTACGACATGGTCCCGCAAACGTTCTATAATCATCCAAGTTTGCAGGACCATGACGTAGGCCTTTTTATAATCGAGTGTTTGAAGATGTACAAAATATCCGAAAAAAATGTAAAATTCATCAATAAAGCCATGAAAAAGTGGGAAGTAGTATTGAAAGTAGTATTGACAGTAGGAGGACGGATGGCAGAGGTGACAATTTAAAGAGGAATCTTTATGAGAACTACAAATACTTGGGAATATTGGAAGCTAATGCCACCAAACAAATAGAAATAGAAGAAAAAGTAAGAAAAGAAGGCATCAGAAGAACAAAAAGCTTCTAGAAATCAAGCTCTGTAGCAGAAATCTCATCAAGGAAATAAATACCTAGCAGTCCTTCTTGTAAGATACTCTGGACTTTTTAAAAAATGGACAAGAGAGGAACTCCGATAAATGGGCCAACAAAAAAAACACTATTATAAACAAAACAAAAAAGAAAAGAAAAAAAAAGAAATAATAATAATACGGACAATTGTATTATAAGTATTTAATTCTTAGGATTTTATTGTTATATTTTAATACGGTAAAAAAAAGGAATTAAACGAATACATTGCTATTGGAAATCAACTGACAAAATAAAATTGTTTCAAAAATGTAAACAACAAAAGAGACTATTCTTAAAATAAACTAATATTATAATACTCTAATTCTTAGCTTTGTTTATCGTCAAATCTTTAATAAAGTTTAGGAATGCATTTTTAAAAATATCTTAAATGTAAACAAAAACAAAAAACATTTCCTAAAATAAACTTTCTACTATAAAAATTCTCGGCGATCTTTTTTTTTTTTAATTTGATAAATCATTTTCCTCTTATTTTCTCTCTTATTCCTGTTTTCCCGTTCTCACTCACTCTCTGGTGTTCCTATTTTTTTTTTTAGTCCGGTCATTAGGTACCACCAATTTTCCCTGTGAAATTTACCCCACCCCCATATCTAACACAACGAAACTTGCATAAAAGTTAATATTATCTTGAAATTTTTGTCCATTCTAAAGAAGAAACATTAAAACATGATCTTTAAAAAAAAATTTCAGCTTACGGAAATAATGAAAATTATGAACGAAAAACAGTGTTTACATTTTTATGCCGTTAAATCAATTGGAATTTAACGTAGCCAAAAGCAAGTTATGACTAGAGGCTTTTTAAAAAAATTCTATGAAAAATCAATTAATGGTCCGATTTTCACGAAAATATCCATAATTACTTATCTTTTGATGAAAATATGTCTGAAATAGTTTTTTTTCTAAAATATATTAGGGGAAATATTTTTTACGAGGTCAACTCCCCCTATTTTATTTTATGAAATATGAAAAAATGAACCGACAAAAAACAATTTAGATAAGATAAAAAACAAAAGATAAGAGTCTAAATAATTATATCAGAAGATTTTTATACGTTTTAATGCGAGAGCTTTTTAGTAAAGAACCATGAATACAGAATTCTGCTAAAGATATCAACAAAGAAATTTACCCTGTTGTAAAAAAAACGGACTGTTTTACTTATTTTTCAAGATAACGGTGAGTAATTTTCCTCAATCGGATAATTTGATCCTTGAATCAATTGATTTCTTCGTAACAACTCTTTATGTTCGTTATTTCTTTTTTGCGAGATTTTTTTTTTAAATTTCAAAAATATTTACATTTCTTCCTTCCCTAAACTGATCATGTGACGTATTTTTGTGGTGTCTACCGACCAGGCACTTTTGCTAGTATATATATATATATATATAATATATATATATATATATATATATATATATATTATATTACTATGTGGTAATGACTAGAACTTAACATGGAACTTGTATATCCTTTGGTTCTGATGATAGTCAGCTTACTTCTACTACCTGCTTTTTCCTCACATCCCCACTTTGATCTTTCTATGATCCTCTGGAGGAAGGGGCTGCACGGCTCACTTTAGAAAGGACTGATACAACCACTTAGCTAGTTTCAGATCTTAGCTAGGGTTACTAAAATTAGAGACACATTCATTAAACAACATTTTAGGAATCCAGGTCCTGAGCATAATAGATTCCAAACTTATTCATTTTGAAATTTGTGATTGAGAGAAAGAAAGCATGAATAGTTTAAAATTAAAGAAAAACAAAAAAAACAAAATAACAGAGTCAATAGAAAAAAGAGAGAGAGAGAGAGAGAGAGAGAGAGAGAGAGAGAGAGAGAGAGAGAGAGAGAGAGAGAGAGAGTAGGCATTAAAGGAGAGAATTCTTAATCTATTGTTAGAATAAGATAGTAATCAGATGTGTAGCCATTGGCAAGATACTACTGGATCAGTATGAGATCATTAAAAATGTGCCAGAGGAAGAAGTCCAAGAGATCTTATGTTTATTACAGCTGTTCAATAAAGAAGTCAATGAAGACATTGTTGTTGCTTACAGGTCAAGGTGTAATCAGCTGTGCCAGTTTCCCTGACAGCCAAAAGAATTGCAGTTAGATCCACAAAATTGCTCATAATACCCTCATTAAGATATTTAGGGGAAATTCACAACACTAAAAATATTAAAGAAATAAATATAAATAAAAATAGTAAACAATTCTTAAAAAAGTAAAAAGTAGAGAAAAAGATCTTTATAAACTATATTTGATTTACATTGTTTTAATTTTTTGTTCATATTATTTCTAATTTTCTGTTTATCATATTTATTTATTACTAGCATAGTACCCATAAAAATGACAGGATTATTTTCTTACATCAATGCATCTGCCTAGAATCAGAGTATCTGCATTCTCTGCTTACAATCAGCTTAGTATGTTATAATTATATATATGATAAATACATACCTATATATATATATATATATATGTGTGTGTGTGTGTGTGTGTGTGTGAGAGAGAGAGAGAGAGAGAGAGAGGGGAGAGAGAGAGAGAAATAGAAAGAGAGGGAAAGGGAAGTATTTCATTACCAATACTCCCAGATCCACTCTGACTTTGAATTGTATCACTTGTTAGGGTCCAACCTATGGCTCAAATATATCTGTTTGAAATGTATTACCATTACAGAGGAATACTTAAAGTCATATAACCATATACAAATAATTACTATTAGATAGGAATACATGAAATTGTATTATTGCATACACATTATTAGTATTTGAAACCATATAAATGTGTGCAACTTATTTCTATTATAAATAGTTACTTGAAGTTCTAATTATTTACATTAATTAATTAATTAATTAATTATTAATTACTTGAAATCATATAAATGCTTGCAAAAATGACTTTGGCTTTTAATGAGCCAACAAGATTTGCCATAAAACCAACCAGCCAACCAAACTTTTATTTATGCCTAACATTCATGTCACTTTCAAAATCTGATATCATAGATATTTTCATAATAAAAAAGCCTCTTTCTTATTTGACCTTTTGTTGAGGATTAGCATCCTCTCACTAATTCCAAATCTACATTGATAGAAGTCACTTTTTAGACAGATGCCAATCTGCGACAGAGTTTGTCTCTGTGCTTTGTTTGCATGCATTCCTAAACAGACTCAAAGTGGAAACTGTCTCCATTGCATGACAAAGGGAAAAGGTTTTTCACTGAAAGAAAAATGGAAGATACTGGACAGAAACCCTTTTATAGCAAGAAGAACACTATGACATAGAGAGAGATTGAGAGACAAATCTTGCCTAAAGACCAGTCTAAGTCAGATCTCCAAATATACAGTTTAAAACTGTTATGGGTGAACTGCAGCCTGTGATGATTTCTAAATGACATACCTAATTTCATGAGGAAAATAATATTTATCAAAATTTTGTTTGTCATATTTCATTCTCACTTGTTCACTCACTCACTTGCCTGAAGATTGATCTGTTTGGTTTGGTTTGTTTTGTTTTATGGTATATCAACCTCAATGGGTCATTTAATGCAGATAAAGTTTTGAAATAAAGTCATTCTTAATGGATACTCAATTTTTTTATAAATACATTTTTCTATTTAACCCATAGATGGGACCCGAACAGGTACTACCACCCTAGGTCAGAGTGGACCAGGGTGCAATGATGATGATGGGATGCTCCACATTCTCCAAACCTCCAGAACTGGAACCTCACCATCAGATAAATTCCCAGGACATATAGACCCTCAGCTACCACCTTCTAGTACCCATATGATAAAAAGGGTTGGGGGTTGCCATAAGGGCAATAGGGTTGAGGCAATCATATAGGTGCTAGGGCTTGACATGGCCAGCCAATTGATCGGGGGGTCGCCTCTCTGACCGCCAGTCTAGCCCAATAAAGGTCCAAAATGGAGTATTGCAAGTCATGGATTGATCTGTTTAAACAAGTAAGTTTGAAAAGTGTGAAACGAATAAGATCACAGAGTAGTTTCCATATAATTAGATATATTAAAAAATATATATTTGTTTATCATTATTATTAATATTGCTCTATCACAGATATTGAGCACTCTCACAATAATACTGTGTATATTGGCTTACTACTGTCTCATCAAGTGAGATAGTGCTATCCATACACTGTGATAATATATATATATATATATATATATATGTATGTATGTATGTATATATATATATATATATATATATATATATATATATATAATATATATATATATATATATATATATATATATACCTGTGGTAATGGGGATCATTCCATGCATAGATTAGCTGTAATGATACAGATAAATCACAGTGAGAGTAATTAGAATTTCACTGTTTCTCATAACTGATTAACACCATCTTTGTTTAAAAGAAATATTTAAAAAGGCAGTTCACACCATTCTTTAAATGGCCTCAAGCATTCTTGAAAATGGCTGGAGACACAGACAAATGAACTAAAATCTCAACATTTTATCAACAATTTCTACATTCATTAGATCTGCATTTACATTCCATTGTTTGTAAACAAGAAAAAGTTTTTTAAATCCATAAATTCTTCCTTGTCTGTTCTTTATTTGTTATATGCTATATGTTATATGTTATATGTTATATATATATATAATATATATATATATATATATATATATATACAAGAGTAGGCTGAAAAGTTTATATGATGATATTATATCTGCTGTTGATGATTTTTTTTACTAATAGTATCCAAGCACAGCAACAGCAAAGAAGAAAGGGGACTATGTTAAAAAAATAAACCTCATTTGGCCTCATTTCCTGACAATATCTTGGTCGGCCTATGAACTTTTCAGCTGATCCTTGTATAGGTGTAGGTACATCAATATGCCTGCTGTCTCATGATTAAAACAGAATTTATTTAGCACCACCACTTTATTTCAAACATAATCTTCTTCCTTGTTAATGCATTTAATTTAATGATGAATATTAATCACCTAGATTTGTAATGCATGTTTAACTGAGCCAAAAGATTCTAAAATAGCCCTTGCATATAAAAATCAAATTAGTAGAAAGGATTTTTGTCATTTGTGTCTTCTTCATGATCCAAGTGTGGACCTCTTATTTGACATCAACGGGTACTTCCACTAGTAAGATACTAAGACTTAGCCAAGCCCAAGCGAAGATGAACTGAATGCTTTTGGAAATATTTATTTGCCTAAACAGCTGAATGAACATTATCAAAGCATGCACAAACTGGAAGAAGAAGGCAGTGAGAAAAAGATAATCTCATCTGTGTTGAAGCCGCAGAGAAAGGGAAAGAGAGATGTCTTTGGAAAAAAAAAGGTTTCCCTATCATTTCCACCTTCTTCACAATTCCTTTGTTGCTGTCCGCCTGTTTCTATATTGATTTCAAAACACTAGCATGATGAAAGAGCAGGCTGAGTTTAACAGACAGATGACACATGGTTTTCGAAAAGATACTGTCGCTACAAACATACCATTTATTATCAACAGGGAGACTAGGTAGCATGTTTCCCCACTACCATCCCCAGGTTTTCCTTGTCTTGTACTGCTCACTCACTTGGCTGGTTTGTTTTTCCGAAAATTGGCATTAGCATTAAAAGGAAAACAAGACTTGCACCTCAAACTAGACAGCTATACACAACAGAAATGCACAACATTGGGACAGTGCATGGTGAATAAGAAGAGGTGGATGATGGTGGTTTTGGTGGTGTTGGTGGTAGTGTTGGGGTAGACTAAAGAGAAAGAAAGAGTTTGGTGGTTAGGGTGTGATCACTCGTTTTTAGTTCCAATTGTGAAAAGCGTGTTCCGTTTGCTTCTTTCCAAATGAGTGAGCAAGTGACAGACGGAAGGTGATGGTTTTGGTGCCAACTGCAACTCTAGGAGAAAGAGAGAGAAGGGGGAAAGAGAGATGGGAAAGAGAGAAAGAGAGAAAGGGAAAGAGTGAAGTAAAGAGAAAGGGAGATATATAATAAATGAGAGGGGGAAAGGGAAAAACAGGTAATGAGAGAGAGAGGGGGGAGAGAGAGAGAGAGAGAAGGAAAAAAGAGACAGAGATGGGAACAAAGAGAGGGAAAAAAAGCAAGAGACAGCAGTAGATGGTGAAAGTGAGAGTGAAAGAAAGAGAGAGAGGGAAGATAGTAGTGATTAAAGGAAAAAGAGAATAGAGTGAGTGAGTAGAGGATGAAAAGAGGAAGAGAGAGAGAAGAGTAGAGAAAAAGAAAGGAAGAGAGGAAAAGTGAAAGGGACAGAGAAAGAGAGGGAAAGAAATTGAGAAAAAATGGAGAAAAAGTGGAAAAGACAGGTAAAGTGAAAGAGAAAATGGTAAAAGAGGGAAAGTAAGGAAAAGAAAGAGATAGAGAGGGGTGAGAAAAAGGGAAAGAGAGAAAGAGAATGGGAGAAGGAGCTACAAAGTCAAAGTGATATAGGGAATAATAGAGAAGAGAAGAGAGGGAGAGAAGAGAGAGAGAGATAGATAGATAGATAGAGAGAGAGAGAGAGAGAGAGAGAGAGAAATTATTTACCCTATGGTTAGGATTTGACACAAGGTCACAAGTATGGGGCATCTAGCGAGGATCAAACTTACTTTTCAGTAGTAATGGATCTGCAAGACTAGCTTGCTATCCATTACACTACAACGAGAGAAGAAGAAAGAATGAGAAAAATAAGTGGCTGTTTTTGAAGAAGAAAAATAGTCAAGTCAGTTTTGAGGAAACAACACAAAATATATTTGTGAACGGTTTGTTCCAATATATCTTGAATATTTCACTGATTAATAAAAAATTGAGATGTATTCATTTTTTACGTATATAACAGATATAAATAAATTTCATTTTTTAAGATAATCTAAATAAATTCATATTTTAAATATATATAAATTGACACATTTTTTTAGCAAGAAAAATGTTGCAGAAAACTAACCTTTAAAATTGTATATAATTAAAATGCTATGTTTTTATTACTAGAATTCCTCATGATGCTTACACACACATACACACACACACACACACACACACACACACACACACACATATATATATATATATTTGTATATATATGTGCATGTATATATATATATATATTAGGTCTTATATAATAAATATATATATGTGTGTGTGTGTGTGCATGTGTGTGTGTGTGTGTATGTGTGTGTGTGCATGTTTTAATACTTTTTTATAACCAAACTTGAAGTGTATGCTGAAATATACTAATAGACAAAAGAAGGTAAGAGAGAAATAAAATGCAAACGAAGGAAAGAGATAGAAAGTAGATAGGAGTGGAGAAGATAGAGAGAGAAAAGGGAAAAAATTAAAAGTGAGGATAGCAGAAGGTGATAAGTGGAAAAAGAGAGGGAGGGAAAAAGAAAATGGAGACAGGAAAGGAGAAAGAGAAAAGAGAAGAGATAGAAAAAACAGAGATAGAAAAAACAGAGATAGAAAAAGTAACTTTTATTTTAAAGCATATCATACAATAATAACGTAACAAAAAATCATATTATAACATTTCATACCATTGATATGCTATCTATTTGTAAAAATTATCATGTTTGTATGAATATATATATATATATATATGTATATATATATATATATATATATATATATATATATATATATATATACTGGAAAAACTGTGGAGCATGAAGATAAATGTCATATCAATTGTAATTGGTGCTCTTGGAAGGGTTACCAAGGGTTTAGAAAAGAGTCTGAATGAATTGGAAATCAAGACCATCCAAACAACATTGTTAAGATAAGCTAGAATGCACATAAGAGTACTTTAAACCTGAGGAGACTTGCTGTATTCTGTTTCCAGTGAATTATTGATTTTCTTATCAATAGTAATATCTGCTCAAAAATGTACAGTATCTTTAAATCATTAAAAAAATCATACAGTATTTAAATCATTAAAAAAAAACAACCTGTAAATATAGGAACAAGAAAAGAAGAAGTGAATCACAACTAAAGAAATCAGGTAAGGCAGCTGAGAACATGAATTATCCTGTGAATAGTCATAAAAAATGAAGGTATATTGTCTACATCACTATTCTTTTAATGCCATCAATGATGGATTTTGAAATAGTATTTCTTTTTTAATGTTCTTCAAAAATGGTTGCCATATCTTGAACTGTTGATTCTCTTTTCAATTATAATATATCCTCTAAAATGTATAGTAAAATCTGTTTTCCATGTTGCAGGTGTCCCATCTTTATGACAGCAATGTTTGCCCAAGGGCAGGGCAAACAAGCAATTACAATTTGGCATTAGGAATTGCCAGAACATGTTGGACTCCAGCTCCTAGTTTTGAACTTGAACTTTTTCCTTTTCCCAAACCAGTTGTTCTGAACCCTTTTTTTAACCTTTTTTTTAGATTACAATTTTACTCTGGTGGAACCCCATAGCTATTTGATGTTTAAAAGTTATTTTTTATTTCTATAATTAAATATTTTTTGCTTCCCCCCCCCCAATGTTATATGTTATATAACATTTTTTGAGAATCTCTGTTCTAGACTACATACTCAGTCTACATTACTATTTACTTATAGCTGGGGAAGAATGGATTCATGCCTTTCCCAAAGGCTTTTGGGCAAAGTGAAACAGCCTCATCCTGGATTTGATCTCAGGTTGATTAGAAGGAAATTTTGTTTGTTCAAATATTTATGGGCAGTACTGTATATATATATATATATATATATATATATATATATATATATATACAGTTCATGAGTGTATGTATATATATATATATATATATATATATATATATATATATATATATATATATATATACACTCATGAACTGTATATATACACATATGCTCACATTCACGTAATGTAATCACTAAATAAAATATTAGTTGTCTGTAGGTATGTGTGTATGCATGTACATGTGCATGTGCATGTAATATTGTGATGGCAACATTCATATTGGTAGATTGTTAACAACAAAACAAACTTCTATAAAACTTTTTAAAAAGTTTATATAAACAACTACCATTTTAATCTGGAGATTTTGATTGGTTATAAAACAAAAGTTAACGTAATTATTTCATTACAGTTTATGTTATCTCACTAGTTTTTTTGTTCCAGACAATGCCGGGAATTTCTGCTAATTTATGATCTTTGTATTTATATAGTACTCTAACTTTATGCATTCACACACAATACACATATACATACACAGATGAACACACAGATAAATATATGTTAGGATTAAATATAGGCTGACTTCAAAACTTTGTCAAGATGAATATAAGTATATTAATAAAGTAAGTATTAAAATAATATCATTAAAAGAAATGGCAACACTTATGTACAAAAAAGGTAAAAATCAATGTTGATATTGAACCTATGAAAGAATATCTATTTATATAGATACATGAGCAATGCACATGTATCTATATAAATATGTGTGTGTGTGTGTGTGTGTGTGTATATATATATATAAATATATGCACATTGTGCATATATTTATATATATATATATATATATATATATATATATATATATATATATATATGCACACACACATACATTTTCTATGATGGAAGAAGGATCAATGCTTTCAGTTTTTAAATCTGTAACAGTGTGGTAAAATAGGAAAGGAAAATACTTTTTGGTAACGTGGTCTCGTTGCACTGATATGGAAACACAATCTAAAATGGTAGCATTAGAAGATCAAAGGACTGAATGTTTTTTTTATGTATGTTCTATGTGTATGTTATGTGTGTGTATGTATATGATATGTGTGTGCACTTATATGTTTCTACTATAGTTGTGTGTGTGCATGCTATATGTGTGTGTGTGCATACTATGTATGTACACTATATGTGTGTGTGTGTGTGTGTGTGTGTGCTGTGTAGGTTTCCTATGTTTGTCTACACATAGTATGTGTGAGTATGTATGCTACATGCATACATACCATGAATATATATGTGTGTATGCCTTGTATGTGTATGTGACCTATGTGTGTGCCTATGTACTATGTGTGTATGTGTGTCTATGTGTGCTGGTGTGAGTATGTGTGTGAGTGTGTGTTTTTCAAAAGACGATGGTTTCCAATTTTCTCTCTTTGTGTTTCTATATGGCCTACAGGACCTAGCACCAAAACATAAGAAACATTTTTTTCTTAGTAATTTCTTTTAAAAAGATAAAAGGGGGAGATTAAATTAAAGAAATCATTTTTTTTTAATACCAGACATAATGATTATAGACAAGAAATAAGAAATGCAAATAAACCTCAATGACCAGAAAGTGGCAGAGTGAGAGAAAAGTGCAGGACAAAAAGAAGAAAAGAAATCAAAACGTTTTATGAAGACAACATGAAAGAGTGAAACTTTTTAATGCTACTTTTTTCTTTTGTCAAGTTCTCTCTCTCTCTCTCTCTCTCTCTCTCTCTTGCAATACTGTGGATATTTTTTTTTCTTTTCTTCTTTTTGTTTTGTTGGTCTAATTGGACAAACAACGTCCCCAAGAATTAGTAACTCTATCCACTTAAATTGACTTATTCTTGCTTATTGCTTTTATCCTCAGGGTACTCCATTGACAAAATGAAGAAAACTAAACTTGATTAAAGTGCATGAGCAGATAGTCATCAATACTGTCTTGCTATTTACAGTGACATGGAAAGGCCAAGATTATCTGCAGCTGCACAATTTGCAGTATTTTGCCAGACTCCAGTCATTAATCAGAATAAACCTATAGGTTTATGATTTGTTTGGATTGTTGACCCTGGTTTTGAATTCACCAACAATGGCTAGAGTTCAGTTTGTCCTCATCACTACAATGGTATCTTGACTTATGAGTTCTCTAACTTATAAGTTTTTTGAGTTACAGTTGATTTTTTGTTTTGCATTGAGAAATAAAATTTGAGGTACAAGCAAGCTTCAGATATGCTTGTGTTAATAAGTTCACTAAAAACATTTTTTTCAAATTAATTACACCAAAGAAAATATTATTTAGAGAAAGGAAATATTATTCATAAAAAATAAACATTAAAACATATTACAGCACATTCTATCTTATGTTTTTATACAATACAGTGCTATTTTTCATATTTAAAACAACGTATAAAAAAATTGGGGTGGCTGGAACATATTAATAGCATTTCAGTTTATTTCAATGGGAAAATTCATTTGATATACAAGGATATATTACAAGTAGAATGAATTATACTCCTAAATCAAGGTACCACTGTAAATATTTATTTACTAATCCTTCTGCACAAGCAGGATGTGACACAAGGTCAATTTCTTAAGCGAAGTTTAACGGGTTATAATTCAAAGTTTTCCTACTCATAGACTAGTTGCCTAACCAAGGTTAAAGAGTACAATCTGCCATACTATTTACCCATAGCTGGAGGGAGAGTAGTTGGATGCATACCTTTCTGAAAGGTATTAGCACCATGTGAAAGTCAAACAGCCTCATCCAGGATCATCAGACCAATGAGTCCATTTCCTAGGACCCTAACCCTTACACAATGCACCTCAAGGTACCACTGTATATAAGAAGCATGTCTGGTGTAATGGTATCTTTTTTGCAAACTCGAATCCCTTACTAATTAGTGTAGTGAATTTTGGTCTGTGACTCTGGTGTATATTCTATGTGCAAGTGCATAAGGAGTGGATTTTTAAAATGGAAATATTGTTGGGTGACCCTGGGTTTGTGGTAAATATTTGTGATAATTTGTGATATATATATATATACATAAGTACTACCATCTATTTATCTATTTAACTTATCTATCTGCATGACGATTTATTAATATTGATAATATAGTTTGCTCAATAAAGTAATAAGTAAAGAGTGCTCAATATTAGTGACAGAGCACTCTAAGTTAGGGTAACTGTCAGTTTCTCACCTGTTTCATTTTCAAACCCAGGGAATTATTTGTGTTTGTATTTTTTCTTATATAATTTTGTGTGATTCACCATGGGAAAGGTGGTAAAACCTCTGGTTCATGATGAGAGGGCTAGTCTAGTTGATTGGGTATGATGGGAATACTTTGTGTGGTATTCTGGAAGGGTGTTTTAGTCTAGAATTGTATCAATTTTGCAAATTGGGACTTCATTTTTTCATGATTCACCACACAACAGTATTCTAAGGAATGATAATATGAATAGCATTTATTTTTTTAATAATTATTTTCTTTTCTTTCATTGTATTAATTGATTGAAATTACAT